>JAXGGA010000250.1:55000-273595 GCA_038373865.1 Uloborus plumipes
GAATGAAGCGCTGTCACTGAGCTACTGAGTTCCGTAGCCTGGGTTTACTTGTATTCAAAGACACTGGAAACGAAATTCAAACACCTCCTTTAAAGCCGCCGGTGAAGCCTAACATTAGCTGTATCATGCTGTAAAAACAACATCTATTTTTTACAGCATGGTACAGCTAATTTTACAGAAACAAACTGTAAAAATTGCCAATTTTTCGGTTTATTAGTGTACTACATTTTAGTTTTAAACTGAAAACTCTGCTGTCAGTATTATACTGTTGTTTTTTGCAGTATAATGCAGCTAATTGTGTGGTAATAAACTAAAATTGCGACCTTTACAGTAATAAATTCTGTACCTCAGAACCAGACTAACGTAAGTCCATTTTCGTCATTTTTCAGTAGAGGGGAAAAACGATGTATTCGACAATCGTTTTTCCCCTCTACCGAAAAATGACGAAAATGGACTTACGTTAGTCTGGTTCTGAGGTACAGAATTGTAAAACTGCTAATTTTACAGTTTATTACTGCGCATTTGAGAGCTGGAACCTCTGCTGCATGAATTATACTGTAAAAACACCCAGCTATTTTTTGCAGTGCACCACTACTTTGGCACAATGAAATGACGCTTGCAAGTAATGTTTTTTTTTTTTTTTTTTTTCGAATTTGGAAACAAAGCGAAACCACAAGGAGTTAAAATCAGTGCTAAATAGAGAACAGGATCTAACGAAAACACACACGCAAATCCTTGTGTTCAGGATGAGCTATGTTTTAATCCTTTGCACGCTAGAAGATATCTCAGTTGCAGTTTTCTTTGAAATTATCATTCTTTGTAATAGTTCTCTTGACATTATTCGACTGTCTTCTCCCTCGATCAGAGTAGTGATGTTTTCTTCGGTTGAACAAGCTGCAGTGTGCTATAGGATTGAACAGCCTCCCCATAAGCTTCCTGTGACACTTTAATATTTTCAATCACTGATTTTTTAAGGCCGAAAAAATGTCACACAAATTGTTGCTTTTTGTGATTTGGTAATGTGTTCTCGTCGAAAATAATTATGACCAGTTCTTTTTGATCTGCCTACGTATATAAAAATATGCTAAAACCTACTAGATCTCTCTCGAGATCTGTAAGATGGGAGAAGGTTATAAGAAAACTGGAGGTCAAAATTAATTAATCATAATTTTTCAAATTTAAGATAGGGTGAAAACCACTAATTTCATGTATGTTTTTCATGCAACTACCTGATTTTTAATTCGTGTACTAACATGTATCTTTACGTATTTCATACAGAAAATAACACCGCGGTTCAAAAAAAAAAACAACTCTTCAAAATGTTTCTGGCACCAATCTTGCTGATTCGTATGTAAAATGCTTCATGAATCCAAACATGGCACATTTAGGAAATGGTTCATGTAATTTTTTTTTAATTTTTGAGTTTCACAGCCATTATTTTTATTTTTATTGGAAGGGAGCATAATATATAAGAATAATAGTTTTTCCGGATTGGGGCAAGAGAGATAAAATATATAGAAAATGAACATTTATTGCTTGTTAGTAGACTCATAGGGTATTTACTCCTGAAATATTTAAATAATAATAAAAAAAATCTATTCGTCAAAAAAAATGAAAGAATCTTGGATATACTGCCCTTTGTATACGCGCTACACCGCATATCTTAAAAAAAAACGTACTTATATTCATATTCACAGATATGATTACGGTTGAAAATGGCATTAAAAGTGCTTATAATTTAGCATTAATCCATATCCATATATCTGGGGATGCTTCGTCCTTATTGTTTATCATTTCTTGTTAACAAAGGTGTTAAAGTTATTAATTGGTGAAAAAGTAGCAGTAGTGTTGCAAACATTTTATTTTGATGCGTAACATCAAAAACAAAAAATATATAAAAATTAAAATGTAAAATGAATACCAATTATACCTCTCTTCCCTATAAATTTTCCCCCAGTATATTGCCATTATATATATGAACAACACATGAAATTTCTTTTTCAAAATACGATTCAATATTTTTTTTACGAGTTCAAGATCATTTGAGCCTGCCAGTTTTCTTAGTTCTTACATAGACTCTATAATACAATTTCAAACGCCTTATTATTTCATTCAGACTAAATATTTCAGTCATTCATAATTAGGGTATATCTATATTTTTTGGTCTGGACGAATAAGAGGACTATTTGCTTGTTTACAAAAGCCAAATTGTTTCATCCAATACAATCTATTTCATCACATTTCTACAGAAGTACAGAAAACTCTAGATACATTCAAAAAAATAGCAATGAAACGTGTTTCTTCCGTAACAGTCTTTTAAACGAATAAAAATATGGAAGAAGAGTAGTAAAAACATTTGAAAAGAAATGAGAAACCCATATACGTGAGCGAAAGAAAAAGAATAGAAGCACCATAAAGCAGTAGCAAAATAGTAAGCGAAATAAGAATAAAAGCAGGTAAACCATTACTCTACAAAGACAAGAAACTCAAACTTCTAAAAATAAAACGACGTCAATAAAAGTAGGCAGTTAAATGTTTGGTGGAAGAAAACATCCGAAGGGTTGAATAAAGACACAAAAATATTTTCCAAACAAATCTAATTCTAACAAAATGGTGATTATGCAACACGAGGAAACAGACTCAGGCTGTTGTAACAACGGAGGCTTTAATAAGTTTGACTTATAAGGCTATTTCATTGCACAAATTAAATGTTTAAAAATAAATTAGAGTGAGTTTGACTTTAGAAATGGTTTCGAATGAAAGGTATTTTTTTTTTTTACCTTCTTGTGTGGAGGTTGTTTTTGCACGCGGGTAATACCTGCGTAAAGTATTTCATTTTCAACGTCTAGGCTCAGCTCTTTCTTGATTTCTAGATCTTATTGTGCAATTGCTTCCTGTTATGTACCTCTGCCGAACCCTGGAAGGGTGGGTCTAAAATTTCCTGTTATTGATTTTCCCCCATGCACCCAGAAATACAGGAAAATTGTTTTCTCATTGATTCTAGCCCTGCCCGTTTGCGTGATAACCACGAACTCCATTATAACACTACAGCGGAGGATAAAATGTATCAAAATAATATAAATAATAGCCATAAAGCATATACAGTGAAATCCAGTTACGTCATTTCAAGTTTTTCCAGGGGGGGGGGTAAAGGGTAAAAACACGATACAATTTCAGCAGAAAACAACAAACACCACGCCCAATTATATGTAAATACATTGATTTCTCCAAATCAAGGGCCCCCCTCCCCCCCCTAAATGACGGGCCTAGTGAAATCTCACTTTGCCGCCTCATTTATGCTCCTTTTTTACTTATATGACGATTTTGAATGGTCCCAGGACATTTCGTAGCTAAATAAAAATAGTATCATTCGGTTATGCCTCACTCTAAAAATAAATAGTTCACTTATGTGCCAAATTTTCCGTAAAATGTTAAAAAATATATTTATTTTCTCGTAAAAAATAAACATTTTACTTCACTTTCCTCTTTTAATCTTTCGCTTTTATTGTTCACGGAAGGCATTTTTTCAACCATGCACTAGAATTCGGAAAGGGACAATTATCTATTATGCTTTGTTTTAAAGGGAACTTCTTGTAATTAGGTATGCTGCAATTTTTGTTTTCTCTTTATCATTATAGTTACGTTACAGTAATTGCCAAACGGTAGTAATACGTCACTTTTCTGTAGACACATTCATATTAATTGTCTCATTAGAAACTATATTGCGTTTTTAGTCTTTAATTAGGTTCTTTCATTGATACGTCTCTCTTACTTATGCGCCTTTTTCTGTTGGTCCCTTGGGCCGACGTATAAGTAAGATATCACTGTACATAATATTTGATCAGACGAGACTTAAAATATACAAATCAAAGATAACCTAAAATGTCGAGATCTTCCTCTACCCCTTCACCATATTTTCAAAAATCTCCCCGTATTGTTTCCTTTAACTAAAACGGGCCGCTTTAACAGTTAAAACATAAAGTGAATTTTAAAATAAATTAATTAATACATGATAAAACTCCACGAAAACAAAACTTTAATTCGCATATTTAATTAGTTAAAATCACCTGAAAACCGAATCTTTGCGAAAAGAGGTATTGCTGGAAGTGACGTTAAAATGTATGACTGCTCATGATAAAATCAAAACTTACCTCGTTCTTGAAAAGTTGTTATTGTATAACAATAGCGTTTCCTAAATTCTAACAAACTTTAACTTCGACTTTGTTGCTAAAGTGATTTTAATAAATAATATACACTATGAAGGATAAAGAATGAACATTTATGGATTCTTGGCACTTTCGTTTTGATTCAAAACATCTACCAAGAGCATTGGTTTTGATGCTGCTCCTGTCATACGGTTACGGTCGAAATAAAAATTGATTCTTCATTACTATGAAACGATTAAGTTCTATTAAATCTTAAGTTGATTTTTTCAAGCAAATTGAAATTGCGTAATGATATTCCATCAAATTTGTATTGTGTATGCAGGCATGATTTTGTTTTTCTACGCCCTCCGCCCCACCCTTCTACTGAATGTCGAAACTCAGCTGGTCGGGTCCCAATCTCCAAAGCATAGATTCAAAAAACGGTGTGTAAAATGTTGGCTCGATTGGGGAGGGGGGCGGAGGGGTTGCGGTTAGGTTGCTAGGGGTCTAGGGTAAGTTTATTAAGGATCACAATGTATTAAATGTCAATTAACGCGGACTTTAATGTACCTTTACTTTTGCTGTTCAGCTTATACATTGTTCATTTTTTTCTTCAGCTTAACACAGCATCAAAAAAGAAGAGGGGGGAGGGGTAATAAACAAATGTACTTGAAACATTGTTTACATTTTAGTTACTTTTACGTGAATTAAATCCTAACAAAAGAATTACACATTAAGTTACCTTAATAGAACAGACGGTAAAGTTCTAAATGGTAAAGTTAAATTTGCGAACGGGTTCTGAATTCGGAAAACACTTGAACACGCAATTCATGCCATTAAGATGCTTGTCACATCGTTGTACGGAATGATAGAAGGAACATGGTGTCTAAATTGTTTGTTCAAAAGTTTCGTAACAATTTATTTCCTAAACGAATTAATAAATAACGTAGCATGAGCGCTAAAAAGTAGAGACAAGAAAATACACCGTTTTATGAATATTATATATTTATTATCTTGGCTTTTTTTCTCCCCTTTTTTACCGGTTGTAGACACGTCATGCTGTATAATGCCCACACGGCTCTTTGACAAAGTGTTGAAATTCATGAAAACGCTTGAAAAATTGGTCACGTAAATCAATTACGCTTTTAGTTGTGTTTCTTTTTATATTTTTATTCATTTCTTTGCTCCCTTTTAACAATAGGATTAGAATAATTGACATCTGTGACTGATAATAGTCACGTGATTTTTTGCTGCTATTTTACTATATGTCTCTACGTTGTTTTCTGTGTGTGTTTTTGTGTTTGTTATCAAGAAACGGTTATTAAACTTTGAAATAACTGCTGTTGAATATTGACTTCTCAATTAATGTAAAAGACATTGTACTTGTGTGAAAGGACTTTAGACTAATCTATTATATTTACTCATTAAATTTGATACTCAGGTAGCTTGAAAAGTTTGATGGCTTTGGATCCCAAATCCAAAAAGTAATCTAGAAGGATTTTATTTAATTTATTTTCTGGTCGGAATCGTTTGACATATTTTTTTCTGGCTTACAACTGTAAAACTGATCCTAACTAAACTTAAAAAAAATCAATACGCCACCAGACATAACAGTGTTCTATGTACATCATATTAATTAAGGACCTAATTTCACTTACCAATTAAAAAATGGAAAAAAGAGAGATTTTATTTATTTTTCTTTGAGTTTTAACGTAATGTAATTAAGTTCCTGCATCTGAGTTTCTAATACTGTGTTTCTCAAAACTACATATTGGCAATTTCAATGTAACAGACGGATGAATTTATTAATACAGTTTCAGGAGCTAAAGTTATGATCTACTGCTCTTTGCTTCGGATAAAGTTTGATTCATCTGAAAGTTTATTTATTGCTACAAATCAGTTCACATAATTACCTTTCAATGAGTACATTTTTGTGAGTTTCTGAATCAATCAATTTATTTATTTCACTTTAAAGGAAAGTAATCATTAGTAAATTATGAAGGATACAATTTTGTACGATATTTTAAAGTACTTATTACATCAAACGCTTCAATAAAGAAATCTATTAAAATTTGCCTAGTCAAAGCTTTTCGAAAGTTTAATCAGCTTTTTAATAATTTCAAGTGACGATGTTAACTAAAGAATGTTTTGAAAACAATTGATATTTACATGCGTAATTTTCCAATACTTTTACGAGGTCTTGATTCTGAAACGAATTTGCTTCTGAAGGCCATATAAATTTGTAAATGATTTTAACTTGTAATTTGTTAAGTCAAATTATCAATGAAATTAAACGAAAAATAAAAGCAATAATGTTTTTGAGCTCTGTTTCATATATTACAAGAAAATCCTTTATGAATGCGCAACGATAGAAGCTTTGGGTTAAGAATTATCAAAGTATTTTTTTTTTAATTCTTATTTTCATGCATCGATAAGGAAGCTTTTTGGACTTTTGAAACACGTGTCTGGGACAGCAATTTGTGCTCTATATTACTCCGGTTTTCTCTTCTTATTTTTGCACAAGGGATTTTGCTTACTTTGTAAAATATTTCATGATACCCTTTTCTTTAGTACATTTATATTAGTACGTTTTTTTATCATTATGGTTAGGAATTAAAGAAAAAAAAACATATATCCTCTGAAGGCCTTTGTTTTCTACTGTAACATACAATCGGTGGAGACAATTGAATTGCGTGTTTTGTTTAGACGAATACTAAGGTCTTCTTCAACGCTGAGATCGATTTTATAATATTAAAAGCCGTGTTTTTCAGTGATCGTAACACATTGTATATTTATATATGTGTGTCTGTGTGTGTGTCGGTGTTTGGTTAACCAAGTTTCAAACCATATTGTATTTTATTTCTTAACCTGAATTAATAATTTAAGCTGGGTTGCACTGTATATCCTAATATGCCTACAAATGTTTTTTATTGAGTTGATTGGGCATGTAGCGTGAAATGAATAGTTTGATAACATTTGTGTTACAAATAAATTTTTTATTTTGTGTTTGTTGTTGTTTTTTTTCTATAATTGTTTTTTTTTTTTTAACTTTTGGGGTTTCACTTTATTTCGTCAAGAAAAGATTGAGTGGAAGTAAGGGCCTTACTCCAGAAAAATTCGGTAGCTTTCCAGATCAGATTGAAGTCATAAATTGTCCTTCAAGCCGTCTTAGTTTGTGTGCAAAATATGCTAAAGTACTGAAAAAAATTAATATATTCATCAACTATTTTTTCGTATGAGTTTTTATTTAAAATAAAGCATCCATATTTAAAAATTAACTTCCAAAAAGTCAATTGTTTAAATTAGTAAAGATTTACTTTTTCCTCAGTCTATATTTACCATCCAGAAGCTTTTACACTGGATTTTACAGTCATTTTAAGGTATTTCATCTGATAAAATATTGCGACTACCTTTGTTAAAACTTTACAGATTTTGTACAAACGCTCATTTTGGGTAAGGTTGTTATCATTGGTTCGGCTTCTTCTTTGAGCCACCTCCCTTATTTTGCATTAAGAATGGGACTTGCTATTTTCTTCTTCAGTGTTCTACATTAAGTTTGAAAAAAGTCATTTTAATGGTGTGTTGATCCAAGCTCAGACAACGTTCCTGCATGCCAAGGTACTACTTTAGTACTTTTCCTTTAATTTTAGTACTTTTCCTTTAATTCCCTTAATTATTTTTATTAATTTGATTTTATGCTCAAATAGGGACACTAGCGTGACAGGGATATAATCTGTTATTGAAAATATAAACCTTAACATCATTATTGAATATTATCTCCATCTTCTAACATCACTCCATTACTAACTTATCAAAGTTTTCTCTACTAGAGAGCACATGAAGTTAGTTGACGGAACCAGAATATTTTTGTAGCCATCACAGCACATTGCGGACTGCATCACTCCATCACTAACCTATAACGCTCCTCTAGATGCTACTAGAGAGCACACAAAGCTATTTGACGTAACCATAATGTTTTTGTAACCATCCACAGCACATTGCACCCTTAATATCATTTAATCTTAATATCAGTATTGGATATTGTCTTCATCTTCTTAAAAGCTAGTTGACGGAGCCGGAATATTTTTGTAGCCATCACAGCATACTGCAGCCTTTATATCATTTAATCTTAATATCAGTATTGAATATTGTATCCATCTTCTTACGTCACTCCATCTCTAACCTAATAGTTAAAACTCACTAAGTTTAATCGCAGTTTAGATAATTGTTAAGAAAGTAAAGGGCCATTTTTGTCTAATTCGTCACTCCTTCACAACCAGTCTCTCATATTCTTCATAAGCGAGGGAGTGATATAATGTAGAGAGAATGATTAATTTAAACTAGTATGCTATGGGGTTAAATTTAAAGTAGTGCTGTTGCAAAATGAGGACTAATCAACGGATTTTTTTAATATTTTGCAAACAAAACAAATCATCAAATTTATTATCATCACTATATGACGAGTAATATAGGGCAATTCCATCGTTACAGACGTAACAATCGCAGACTTTGAACACTAATAATTCTGGTTTGGGCTGATGAAAGTCTTCAATTTTTTTTCTGTAGTGTAACTTGATGATGTTTATGCTACATTAAATTTGCGTGCAGATTGCTTAATTACAAAAAAATACAGAAATTAAAAACTGTCTGTTACAGACGTAATTCACAAAACAGCAAAAACACGACTATGTCATACAACTTACAATATTCCTCTGAATTATACGGAAATTTTGAACTTTTTTTTTTAAATACGTATTCTAGAGACTTCAAGCTTTCTAAAACCATAAAGATTGTGTGGATTTTGACTGCCGAATTTGTGAAAAAAATTCATAAACTTGTTACAGACGAAACAAAGTGGTGTTACAGACGTAACATCTCTGATTTGAAAGTAGAAAACAGTATTTTAAAGCAGGAATAAACAAAGATTTTTGTGCTAAAACAATACAGTAGCATTAATTAACACATTATTTGAATATTTTAAGTTGTACTGTAACAGTTTTAGAAAATTTGGGTAAGTCTGGGGGAGTTGAGAGCATATGCCGATATGTCAATATGTAACAATGAATTAATGCATCTTAAGACAATCATTTCCAAGAAAGATTGACACAAGAAAAGTTTAGAAGGGCCTTCACACAAATTTTTTTATTTGTATTCTTAAAATTAATGCATAATGGGGCTGCTACATAAAAAAATCGGAAAAAAGTAAATTCCTACCTGGAATCAGTGATTGGTCTTAGGAGAACTTAAAAATTTGAAAATGTTGCATGATATAGCAGAATACTAGTAACAAACTAAAATTTAACCTTCTTGGTGACAGTTGGTCAGTTTTGATTTTTTTTTTTTTTTGAATGAAAAAATGTGTCCTTTTTCGTCCGACGTTCTCGAAATTCGAACGGCATTTTTGTATTCTGTTCGAAAACAATGCATTTCGCGGACTTTTGGCAAATTCGCGATGTTAGCCCACCGTTCTTCCAATTTTGGCGTCAGCTTTAAAACATTTTCCTGGGGCATATAAATAATTTTAACTTTTTCTGCAATGGAGTTTTCACACTGAAAAAAGGAAAGAGCGTGGTTGACAAATGCTGTTCTAGATCTTACTCTCTGCCACACCTGGTGCCTGACCATACCCCCAACTCCATCCACAGCTCCCTTTCCATGTAACGTAGCAAAAAAATGCCAGTTGAGGTATAAATTATAATCAGTTATACCATAGGTGTATTTTATTAATCTTAAGAAATAAATTTCAATTACATGCCGACATAATTAAAAATTTCAAAATCAGAATACCAGAAACTTTAATACTCGTACCATATTATGCTATAGACATGTATTGCTCATCCTGTGCTTTTTACCTATTTAATTGGAAATTTATTTTTGCTACGGACGTAACATAGAGCCATTTGTTATGTCCGAAATGTTACGTCTGTAACAGCATTAATTTAAAAACTAAATCAGTTGCAATATTTTTAACTATGGTGGGCAATTACTCTAAAAATTTGCCAAAAGGACCATTAAGGGTTTTTTTTAATTTTGATTTTTTAGGACGTAATGACAACTTTTGCTTCTTTTTTGTTACAGACGTATCATCAAACTTCTTTTTTTCAAACTTCAATTACACCATTTAGATCAATTCAAAAGAAATTAATGAATGCATATTATTATAGTACCGTCTTAGTAGTTAAAATTGTGCTACAAGTAGTTATTTTTGTTTTTATTTTTCGATGAGAAATATGCATTTGAAAATGTGTTCTTTTTTCTGATTTTTACAAGTTCGTGAATATCGTACTTCCAACTAAGAAAACAAGCATTATTCTAAATCTCACCAAAAAACCAATGCAGGATTCTTAAAGTATACATCTTAAGCTTTAAAATGATGTATAACATAGCAACATAACTTCAATATGAATTTTTGACCAATTGGTTTCACTTTTCATGGAATGGCCCTATAGTATATATAAAAAAGAAAAAATGGACAAAAAAAGAAATATGATGGACCACATCATGGCCAATATTTTTAATACGATAGTTGAGCTTATATTAACTTAAAAAAATAATTATAGTAATAAAGCATGCGTTTTTAACAAAGTTGGTAGAAAAAAATTTCTTAACCCTTTTTTTTTACATATTTGGAGAGAATCACCCCAATAGTGTTTCAGTTACTGCTTATGTTATTTAAATCAGTTGAACCAGCGTTATTTAGCCGCATTAACAAGGGTTGCTTGATTTGTTTTGCCAAAAAAAAATCGGAACTAAAACATAACGTTTGTTAGTTGCCTTTACTAAGCTGACCTCAGTTGCCATGTTGACATTGGTTGGGTTGGCTCCATGTTGTTTGGCTCACTCCAGGAAACCAAAATGTTGTGCAATTTTTACAGGCTGAACTGTAAAATGTTGTAAAATCTGATTCAGTAAAGCATATCAGAAGTAATTATATCTATAATTAGATAATAATCTCATTTTCCATTTTATAAGAAATTATTTTGTTTTTAATTTTAATGTAAATCAGAATGTCCCTAATTAATGTTTCTAATAATTGTTCTGTTTTATTTGAAACTTTTTTTTACAGACAGTCTCATGCTCAAAACACTTTTAAACATTTATTGAGTTATATTAAAGTGACACTGATTCAGAAAATAAAATAACTTCCGGCGCATTTATAAAAAAAAAAAAAAAAATCTGCTCAGTGAAGGCAACCTGTTTCCTCTTTTTGACCCAATTATGCTTATTTTTATCTTTTTTATATTTACTGAAAATGTATAGCATTCATTTTAACTACGAAGTAGGTATAGAAAAAAAAGTAATATTGAGCTGATATGAATGCTAATCTTGTGAAATTTGGCGGTGTAAGGGTAATTTTGTGACCCATCGACAGCATACTTTCTTTAGTATAAGGAAAGAAAGCAAAATTATATAATAATATTAAAAGTCACTCATTATGAGTAAGAATGGTAATGATTAATGCATTTTTTCCCTATTTCCTTTGACATTAAATACGTCTGACCTGGAAGTTGAGAAATTTCAACACGCAAAATTCTTCTTTTACTAACAAAGTTATAATGGATGCTAATAAAACTAAATTTATTTAAGTTTCCTTATGCGCCTAGTGCACGGCAAAAAAATAAACTTGTTTTTGCGGTATAATACTGGCAGCCGAGGTTAAAATGCGCAGCAATAAACTGTAAAATTTTCAGTTTTACTGTAATAAACTGTAAAATTTCCAGTTTTACAGTAATAAACTGTAAAACTGCTCGTTTTACAGTTTATTACTGTGCATTTTGCAGTTTTAAACTGGAACTTCGGCTTCCAGTATTATACTGTAAAACAATAGTTTTTTTTTGTAGTGTGGTCCCGAAAGTTACTGTAAACTGTTGGATGGTAATGATGCAAAATACTGAGGACAACTTTTAACTATGCGTGAACAAAAATAGTAAATGCAATTAAGCAAAGAAGAAGCACGGTTTAAGTTAGAATATTTGATGCACTATGAAAATCTGTTGCAGAGATACGTTTATTTATTCCTTTTTCTTTCTTTCTTTTTTTTTTCTTTTGTTACTGCAACACCATCAAAGATAGAAATTCTGAGAAGGGACATCGGAAGGTAATGACATATTATTTGTTATATTAAGCCACCACAAAAATAAGTAGTTTTTAGGACTGCTAAGTGCCTGTGGATTCATCTTTATAAGGTGTCAATAAATAATGATAACAATAAAACAAATTTAAAAAAAAACAAGAAAATAAACGTTTTCCTAAGATTTCCTTGAGTCTGGGACATAAAATTGAACTTTTCTAGAGAATCGCTCTTACATGTTGAACGGGTTATTTTTCCCCCTAAAGCTTTTTCTTTTGCCACAGTGTGGAACACTACTGGAATACTTAAGCCTAAAACTCATTATAAAAAGTGTTCTTCTTTAATTAAAACTATTGATCATTTTAAAAACATAAAATTCACTTAAATTAATATTAAAATCGCATTAATACTGAATATTTCGATAAACATTTTTATTTAATAATTTATCCTTCTACGAATTATGCCCAAAACAATTTTTGAAGAACGATAACAGGAAATGTGCAGATCTCTTTCCTTAATGATGAATAAATTCAGGTTGAAAGCGGACGGATCGATAAACATGTAAGTCAAACAACCTTTAACATTTAAAGACATAGTTTATTTGCAATGAAGTTGCGGAATATGTTGCTCAACATATTTTATACTTCTGTTGTTTAAATATTTATTGATAAAAATAATTGGATACGTTCGTGTTTTCACTTTGTAGTTTGATTATAAAGTATCATATACTTTTCACCACACCAAAACACTTAACAGCATTTCGAATAAAAACTTATTCACCGAAAGAGTCACTAAACATGTGACAAAAGTTAAATTTTGTAAGATGAAATTTCGGGTGTAAAAGATATGCGGTAACGAATTGATTAGAAATTATGAATACAAAAAAAAAAAAAAAAAAAATAAGGAAGTCTTGTGTAGTTGTTATATACTTGATGAGAGAAATTTTGTTGGAAGACGTAATTATTACCTTTCATTTGCTTTCAATGAAAGAAAAATCTGTTTTTTCCAAACCAAGATAAGACGTGATACGACTGCTTGAATGAAATCTTCCTGATTATTCATAACTTTTAGATAGAGAAAGTGTAGAAGTAAAGTACGCGTTATTGGTGGGTAACTAACAGATGGAAAATAGGCATTAAATGTTGCAGAGGAAGATTTATGACGCTATAAACGCCTTTAGGGCAGTCGCTGCACTTTACGGTCTTGCGACCATACTTTTAGCAATAAATAATCATTCCTTTCTCGGCCCAAAATGTTGAATAAACCATTAAAAAAGAAAAGTTTCCTTAGCTGTAAGTTTTAAGAGCGCTTTGGCTGCCTCCCAAAAGATATCAAAGAAATTGAATCAAAAACTATCTTATGGAAGAAGAAATTACGGAAAATAAAATTTAATTGCTGATATACCCCGAGAAGGGAATTATTTCCCGTCATCAAACGTAGTTTACTAGAGCTTCTTTTTTGAAGGGCAAACAAATAATTAAACAAATGGAGTTATAAAAATAAAATAACAGCAGCTAAAATTTATTTATATCATTTTTCCTGAATGTTGATCTTGATAATTTTTATTATTTCCGAAAATAAATGCTTTATCACGTTCGTACAGTTCCTTCATAAGAAAATACAGCACTTTTGTATACGTTGCATCAGTTATACTATGAACTAAATTTTGAATTGACATAAAATAATAGTGTTTTCTTTAAGACGGATTTTAGTGACTAGAATATTTTCAATTTTATTAAATCAAGCTGATTGTTTTTGTTTACATAACTAGAAAAATCATTGTTTTTCTTTTGGTTTTCAAGAAAAAATCTTCCTCGATATTGATCATACAAGTAAAGTTCAATCTCACCTTACGTAAATGAAAACTGTGAGCAGGGCCGAATTTAGCTCCATGGCCACCCCTAGGCAGATTAAAATCTGTCGCTCTGTCTCCCCCTCCCTAAAGAGGTACAATCTCTTGACCCGAAAAATGCAACTGAAGTTTCTAAAAAAGGAGAATTCTCAAAATTAAAACTGACCACCTTCTGAAGAAATGATGACATTTCACATTATTTAATTTTGTACGGTGTTTCATAGTGCCCGTCGGCTTTGTACTGTTTTTGGCTAGGACACGTTTCACACAACTTCAATTCAAATAATATGTACTGTATGTACAGTATATATATTTTCATGTGTAAATTAATGAATTATTTGAAACAAAATTCTTTGCATTATGTGGTTTTATAAAACTTGTTCTCTTTCATCGTCTGAAGTCTTAAAACGGTTCTTTATAATAACAACGAAGACGACTTATCAGTGAGCACTAAACTTCAATGTTTTTCACACAAAAAACAATATTAGATAAAATAATATGGTTTTCATTCAGTTATGTATTCAGTTAACTATATATTTATAGGTCATTAATAAACTTGAAACGATTTATTAAGCGATAAATCAGAAAATGACTATATTATAAATTGAAAACCATGCTATCTCAAACTTATAAACAGTATACTTTTGATAATGAAATTGAGAAAAAATATAACGTATGCTTACAGACATATAAAGGGCACAGGAAAAAATCTTGACAGTTCAAAAAAGAAAAACTCATTTTGAGAAATACGCATTTTAATGCTTAACTAACTAGGTTTCCCCCAAAGTCGCTTATTTCAGCTGTGACTTACTGTACTAAAGGTTACATACAATCCGAAAAGTGTACTTTAGAAATCTCTAGATATCTTCATCATTCCATTTCAATCAAAAAGCTGACTGAAGAAGTCCCTCTTCATGTAACTATGAATACGAAAAAAAAAATACTACGTTGCAAGTATTTAAGAAAACTACTCATATTCAGTGGTCAAATAATTTTGTGAAAAACGTGCTGGATAATTTAATAAATAATAGCATTGCAAATTTAGTTCACGGACAATTTATATTAAGTTAAATATGAACGGTAAATAAATTCGGAACAAATTCGGAAACAAATACATATGAAAAATATGGCTAGTTTTTAAATTCTTTCTCAAAATTTCGGGCTCGAATAAATACCGAGCGCAGGCTTTTGAATTGAAATATGCAAGCATCCGAACAGCAAAATACAGAGCTTTGAATAATTAAGGACTCAGAGATGTCACGCAAAGCAGACGTTAATCAAAATATGGCATTCACAGCTGTAAAGATCCATTTCAATGCACTTGCATGGGGTGGGAATTTCGTGCGGTGAGCTTGAATGCTGTTTTCGTTTCTGCTGCACTGTAAAAACTACGGGTGACGCAGGGGTGCCAATAAGAAAGCTTGGGTGAAAGCAAGGTGCCACGGGGTGCCACAGCGAATTTGAAAAGCTCTTACCGCACTGAAAAGCCTCCCATCGGCACCCTTTGGGGTGAATGAAGCTTGCGCATGCTCAGTGAGACATCTCGCCGTACCAAAAGGCACCTTTGACAGAATGCGCCTGCGCGAGGTCTCATCATCATCATCAACCATTTGAATGGCGGACATCTTGTTTACGTCGACACGACAGAATTTTCGGTACAGTGTTTTCACAGTCTTGGATTTCACCTTGAGTTTATTACAAAAATGGATTAATTCTTTATATTAGTCTTCGAATTCTCACGTAAGTACATGCATTTGATACTAGTTCTAAGAATTTCCAACATATTTGTACAATCATTTCAAAGTGTACGAACGGAAATTTATCTCTGTGCAGCGAATCTCTTTTGCCGTGCAGATACAAACAAGCAGCAGAACGCGAAGGGAAGGAAAAAAAAGAAACTCTGAATGACTCTTTCTTTCTTTCTTATTTATTTTTATCATACGTATATGTATATGCTATTTCAATGCCATGCATTTCGTGCTGTCGCTAATATCTTTCGTTGGCGTTATTGATAACAAATGCTGAGTTCGTTATTGCCAGAGCTTACTTTTTTTGTTCCATCAGTTGAATTGATCCTTAAAATATATTTCGATTTTTAATCTGTCGAGAAACTTGACGTTTAACAAACACTGCTTTTCAAATACCCCATATCTTTTATTCCATAAAGATATTTAAATGTCGAACTATACATACCTATTAATATGTTACCCTTGATTAAAATTTTTTAAGTTAATGAAGCGATTCAATTTTTTATTGATAGAATGATACAACTGAATATTTTTGATTGTTTTTGAAAGGGATCCATAAAATACCTTCCCTCTTCATTTTCGGTACAGATAATGCTGCAGTAAATGTCAATAGCATTTTAAAACTACTGAGTTTAATTCAAGTCACGAATTCTTTTAAAATATGTTGGAAAGTCTGAACTGTGAGAAAATGCCTTAAATTACAAGTTTCGATCATTTTCAAATCGGAATTCAAGGTGAAAATGTACCAAGACTTTGTGAATAAAAGCAATAAATAAAAGTAAACACAATTGAAAAACAAAAACGCACACAGCACAGGGGGGATCTGCAATAGTGAACAGTGAGGGTGCCATTATGCTCTCCTATACGGTTCCATCTTTCACCCGCGCTGCTCGTTGAATTGAGGGTGCCAGTTTTTCACCCAAGCCAAGGGTGAAATCTCGGCACCCTACTGGGTGCCGCTCCTGTTACAAGCGTTTCACCCCGGAAAGGTGCCAATTGCAACCATTAGTTTTAACAGTGTGAACATTAGTTTGCGAGTCAGAATCGCTGAATTATGCTCTTTTTTCCTTCTTCTCCCTTTGTGTGAGAAACAACTCATTTGAGGGTTTTTTTTTCACTCAATTTGGTGCGAACGTTTAAGTTGTTATAGCTGGTGTTTATTTTTATCTTAAACAAGTTGTAATTGCTGCATAAGGGGAGAAGCTAGAATACAAAGGTTATTTGTGTTGCAGTTTTATCTCCAATTAAGATGCAGTGTGTTTGCCTTTGTGATGATGTTAAAACGTTGATAGCTTTAGCAGCTGAATGGTATTGTTACACAAGAAATTATGAATGGTGTGCATGTGCGAGTTTGGTCATTTAACAATACTTTTTGAATCTGGACATGTTTAAGAAATTCAAAGTTAGAAAGGGGTAAAAATGGCTACATTCGAGCCCGCTTCAAAGAATATCCCGCTTAATAAAAAACATTTTCAATGTACAAAACCGTTGCAAGGTATTATTTAATTTACGGATATTTAAATATCCCGCTTATTAGAATATTTTTCCTGGCTAAATGGAGCTATTCCGTTAAGCAGGCTCGACTGTACTGAGTGCAGTAGCTACTGCTTTTATGATACACTAGGTGGCCAAAAGTATCCGGACACTTTCAAAAATTCACATTTTTACATATAGCTCGAGAAATAAGTGATCAATTGTTCTTTAACTTTAGTCATACAAAATGTGGGCTTCACCGAACATTTCCAAGTTGAAATTAAATTACCCTTGCATTTGGGGGACGACAAGAAGGGGGTTGAAAGAAAAACCGCTTTTTGACCATAACTCTTCGAAAATAGCTCGGAATAAGCTATCAATTTCAGTAATTAATTAGCATACTATGTATAATTACTGTACAAATTTTTATGAACGTACCACTCTTACTTCTGAAGATATGAAACATTTTTGAAAAAACGGCAATTTTATTTGAAGGGTTTTTGCTCATACCACGCAGAGTTTTTGATCAAACCTTATGACAACTTCAGGAAAGATGACAAAATACAAGAGAAAGAACATACTAAAGCGGTAAATAAAAATATTAAAAATTCGATGAGATATGAACGTTAAAAGGAAATAATTTTTCACGGCGCATGCGCGAACGACAGAAATTTATAACTACAAAAATATTGTAGCCTGATTTATACTGCATCTTATAAAAAAAGTTCCAGTTGAATATCATGAAAAATGAAAAAGATATCAGCGATCTAGTGAGCTGTATTTCATTCATTCTCAGGCAATACATAAATAGTGAGGGTCTGTCCACAAAGAGCTATTTTTAAATTAAAGGTTATTGCGTCGTCTTTCAAAACCAACGTTTCATAGGGTGTCCGGATACTTTTGGAAACGTACGTATAAGGTCTTTTTGGCCGAACAGACGAAATGTGACTTCTATGCCGAATATAAATTTTCAAACTGTATACAATTTAACATTGAAAAACAAATGATCGATTGTCACCACACTATTTGTGGACAACCCCTCACTATTTATGTATTGTCTGCGACTGAATGAAATACAGCTCACTAGATCGCTGATATCTTTTTCAATTTTCATGATATTCAACTGAAACTTTTTTTATAAGATGCAATATAAATCAGGCTACAATATTTTTGTAGTTATAAATTTGTGTCGTTCGCGCATGCGCCGTGAAAAATTATTTCCTTTTAACGTTCATATCTCATCGAATTTTTAATATTTTTATTTACCGCTTTAGTATGTTCTTTCTCTTGTATTTTGTCATCTTTTCTGAAGTTGTGATAAGGTTTGATCAAAAACTCTGCGTGTTATGAGCAAAAACCCTTCAAATAAAATTGCCGTTTTTTCAAAAATGTTTCATATCTTCAGAAGTAAGAGTGGTACGTTCATAAAAAATTGTAGTAAAATTAGTAAGTAATTATACATAGTATACTAATTAATTACTGAAATTGATAGCTTATTCCGAGCTATTTTCGAAGAGTTATGGTCAAAAAGCGGTTTTTCTTTCAACCCCCTTCTTGTCGTCCCCCAAATGCAAGGGTAATTTAATTTCAACTTGGAAATGTTCGGTGAAGTCTATATGACTAAAGTTAAAGAACAATTGATCACTTATTTCTCGAGCTATATGTAAGAATGTGAATTTTTGAAAGTGTCCGGATACTTTTGGCCACCTAGTGTATTTTGGGCTGAAAGGATGGAATTGTTGGGAACTACAATGGGTAATTATATGAGACGGCAATCAAACGCAGTATACACGTGACAAGTGCTAATAGTTAAAAGGAAATGTATTATTGTGTCTATTGCGTTAAGGCTACAGTGGACACAAAAAATGACTTTTTTCAATTGATGATATCTATATGTTTAAAACTTTGTGTGCTTGTATATTTACATATGTATTTTTACATATGTATACTTGTATATTTACATATGTGTACTTGTATTACATACTTGTATATTTACATATGTATATTTACATATGTATTTTTGTATTGCTACATCTAAAAGTATAAAAAAAAACAAATTGGTGCAAAAACAATGATCACTTTTTTTAAATTTAATATTGTTTTTAGCAACGTTTCAAAATGCTCCATGCTCACAATTTCTTTTTTAACTTTGAATGTCCACTTAATTTCCAATCATTAGGCATGATTGCATAAATCTATGCATTAATGCATAATTCTATGCATAATTGCATAAATCTATGCATGTAATGTTTTATGTGATAGTTTATAAAATATGGCTGAAAATGAGCATTTTCAGCTGAAAAGTTTACATAAATTTTCCTTTTAAGCCATCTTTTTAAAAAGTATTACATAAAACATATGTAATGCATAGATTTATGCAATAATGCCTAATGATTGGAAATTAAGTGGAAATTCAAAGTTTGAAAGAAAATTGAAGGGGCAAGTAGATAAAGGTGATATGTGATACTTGAATTTCTCCGATTCATATATATTCAAATTAGCGTGTGCTCAATTTTTTTTTTATTCTTCACATACACCGTTAAAGGGACACGTGAAAAAAGGTAATATGTGACAATTTTTTTTTAATTTCTCGAAAAAGCTTTGAAAAAAAAAATTACCTTTTCACCTTCATCCATGGTATAAATTAAGCTTTTTCAAAATTGTCACATATCACCTTTATTCACTTGCCCCTTCAATTGTGATGCATGGGGCATTTTGAAATTTTGTTAATTTTTTTTTAATTTTAAATAAAAAAAAATGTTCATTGTTATTACACCAATTGTTTTTTTTATGCTTTTACACGTAGTAACTATACAAGCACATCAAGTTTTAGACATATAGATCATTAATTGAAAAAAATCATTTTTGTGCCCACTGTAGCCTTAATATTTTGTTTCATCAAAATGTTATGTTGACTTTTTCTCACTCAAACTACATTTTTAAATATTATCTTTTACTACTGCCAGTATATTATTATTTTTAGTCGGTCGCGATTTTTTAAATACATTTTTGGTTTATTTATAAAATCTTTAACGACGTCAGTGGTTTTACATTCGCAGTATTTGACAAAAACAGCTGTTGTAATGAAAAGAAAGCTTTTCAAAGAATACGATATTATGCTTAAGTACAGTTTCAGATACAAGAAAAGTATCGTGTACTACTTAATGATATTCATCATTTGAAATATTGTTTCTTAATTAAAATATTAGGTGACATAAAAATAGCATGCATAAAAAGGAGCATGCATTTTAAAAACAACTGGATGAAAATTTCTTTAACATAGATAAAAATGTATTGGTATCATTACATTTTGTAAAATATGTCATAAAATAATGAGTATGAAGTAGAGATTGTATTTGTATGAGCCGTTTTATATCTCTCGAAATGATTGTTGCGTACTCAGCTCAAATATATGTTTCGAAGCGCATTTAACTTCAAGTTAAATAGCGTAGAAACGATTCATCATAACTCTGCACCATCACACTTAATCAAGTAACTAACACGTTTACTAATTTTCCCGATATTCTCTTCTACGAAATATAGAATATGCTATTTAGTTATTTTAGCTGATAACGAACTAGCTAAGTACAGAGTCCTGTAGTTAAGGTGATATTGCCTAGGAAACAGAGTAAGTGAAATTTAACCTGAAAACAGGATAACGAACCTGGTGTTTTATAACGTGACTGCAAAGGATAAAGTACGTAAATTAACACATTTCGGACTGTTTTCGAAACTAAGCTGTACATTTTGCTTAGAAAACGTCACGTTTTCTTTGAATACCGGGAAAAAATAATAGGTCAATTGTTTGCTAATATTTCCCCATTGAAAGGGAATTTTTCTTGCAACAACTTTATAGCTATTATTATGCATTTGATGTAAAATGCAAACGTAACTGCAATTTATATCAAAATGTATTCTTCTCGAAATAGGAAGGATGAAAACCTTCCTTGTTTTCACTTATTCCGGAGAACAGTATTTATGGGAAAATGGAAACACCTAACTTGCACCTCTAAAATAGCTGGGTAGATAAATTCATAAATAAAAGTTTATATTAATATTCCGCATGACAAGGAAACCTACTTGAAACCAATTATTTTGCAAGTGTTGGTCTGCTGGAGAGAAAAAAGGTAATATTTAAAAACAACGTTTTCCGTAAAGCAAGTATGACTTATGCACAATTGAAGGAGCAAGTGGATAAAGGTGATATGTGACAATTTTGGAAAAACTTACTTTTCTTTTCAATGGGGGAAGTTGATAAGGTAATTCTGTTTTTGAAAGCTTTTTCTGGAAATTAAAAAAATTGTCACATATCACCTTTACCTATCGCCCTTTCAATTGTGTTTGGGAGTTAACACAACTGAACACGCACTAATTTGAATTTGTGTGAATCGGTGAAATTGAAATGTCATATATCACCTTCATTCACTGCCCCCCTCAATTATTTTGAAATACGCGGAACTCACATTTTTTTTCTATAATTTACCTAGTTCTTGCTCATCAACATTTTAATTTCAAAAATTACTCGAAATGTGATAATATAGTTTATTTCCATTTACCCCTGTTTTTTTTTATCCCAATTGACACTACTCATGTTTATTTCTTCAAGAAACGAGTAATCATTAAGAGAATCTGCGGACATTACCTTTAAAATGAATCTTTGCAACAGGAATGTTTACATAAACTAACAGAGAACTCGAGCAATTTAGTGTAAAAGGATTGTTCAACAAAGGAACACAATCGTACGTGAAAATGATTAAATAGATGCAGGTTTTTGCTCCTCTCTTGTGTACGATTTAGAACACATATCTAGTGAACTAAAACTATTCGGAATATAATTCAAGTCCCTGAAACGCGTCGAAATTCTAATATTTATTCACTTCTGTTGAAGTCTGATCTAAGAGAGAAAATGAACAAAAATCTTGCATTGGATTTTTTAGGCTTTAACAGTGTAGATAATAGTTTGTATTTGCAGAATACATCGTTAACTGAATGCTTTCTTCAAGTAGTTTATGTGCATAAGCCATAGCACGGATTCAGCTATCTTACTTATTTATTAACTAACCTAATATTATCTATTGAAAGCCAGCAAGAGCCATTGGACCTGCTGCTAAGGAGTATCATGTAAATTTTATTTAAGGTGTGAACTCAAACTAAGCTCAATTCAAAACATTTTCGACTGTATCTACTACTAAATTCAACCGATGTCACTATTTTAGTACAACAATATTTGTTAGGTTGTTTGACTTTAAATAAAATTTCAAAATAATAAAACTACTATGTTTTGAATATGACGAAAGTGAAATCAACACTAATGCAATCACGCAATTATTTACTAACAGCAATAACTAACCTATTAATCTTACTCTAAAATGTGTAATATCATTGCAGAGGGGCCAAAAAATACAACTTGTGAAAACATAAAATAATACATTTTAAATTTGATGTTTCTCAGAGTAAATAAACAAAAAAAAAGTAAAGAGTCGAGCATTTTTAATTAGAAATCAATTACTTAAAATCTAAGAAAGCGGTAAACACCACAAAGGGTGCAATAAATTGTTTTCGGTAGTGAAAATAAAGACTGAAGTGTAATTATAAGGAGAGAAATAACTGCAATGCTCTATTAACTTGAAGAAAAGCAAAGGAAAAAGAGCAGATTTTTTTTTTTTCATTTACAGTGCACTGCTACAAAAAAATGCCAAAAAAATCATTTTCTCTTTTTCAGAGACAAAAAAATTAACGTCCTTACCTTGAAGTCGTGATCAATAATTGTGTCATATTTTTCTGAGCAAGTTATTTGTTTATCAAATTATGAAGAGGAGATTCTTTCTTAATTATTTTCTTTCAATATGAGAAGCATTTCTTTGTTTAATGCCTCGAAAATTGTCGGAAATGGAACCATGAGGGAAAGCAATTATCGGAATTCAATTCAGAGGAAAATTTCGACTTCCTTTCTTACACGTACACTTTTTTAAGTAAGCTAATCGGGAGGTAAAGTGTTTTATAATGATGCTCTAAAGTGATGTTAATTTCTACTTTCTTAGCAGTAATGATTGCGTTTGTGCCGTGATTTTGCGCTTACATTTTCTGACCGTTGGATTGTTGAAACGTTTTTAATTGAAAGGAAACGGCGAGCATTTTAATTGTAAAGTTCCTGTTTAGTAATTTATACTTTGCTTTTACATATTTTGATCGTACAAACATGTGTTATCAATCTTAACAATATTATATTTTGCCCCTCAGCCCTACAATAAATATTTTTTACGAAACTGCAACTACAATTTTTTACTACAGACTTTTGTACAATATGTCCTAAATCTATTTAATATATTAGTAGAATTGTGCGGTGGAATGTCCAAATCTCTTATCATAACGCTATAATATCAGTTTTTTATTTTGTCAACAAGTTTCGAATTCTCATTAATAGTCTATGTTATAAGTTAATAATACAATTCCCTTAAAACAGCGTACGTAAACTTAAGGACAATCCATCACTAATTAAACAAGTGCATTCAACGTGAAATAAAGTTATTAACTGTAAATTGTTAGCAAAGATTTTCTTTCATCTTTTGTAAAATCTTTTTTTTTTTTTTCACATAGTTCAGTTTTTGTCGAACGTTGGTCAGTTTTATCGAAACTTTAGAGGGAATTCATGTAACCTAAAATTCTATTTATTAAGAAAAATGAAAGAAATTTTAATTACCAAAATATATTTTATGTTTACACAATTATTATTTTAAATCAAGATCCCATATTCTTCCTTATTCTTCCTTATTCTTCCTTAATCAGTTGCAAAAGAAATCAAGAAAACAATTTCGCTACACATAAATATAGCTTTAAGAGTAACATATTTATGTGCTTTTTCTTGCTATATGATTCTAAAAGAATCATTATTAGAAATAAGTTAAATATTTGAAATATATGCGTGAAATCTTACAACACACATTTTTAATATTTTAACTAAGACAAACTCTTCATTTTTATTCTGGAGTGTTGAAAACTAAAAAAAAAAAACTATACTCAATGGGAAAATGTATTGAAGTTAAAGTAAAAGAGGAGGAATATGTTTAGCAGTCTTGAAACGAAAAGTTAAAAACCCAAAACAAGGCTGCATGGTGAATCAGTATTATATTAGTCAAGAAAATGTTTAAAGATTCCCATCCCCCCCAAAGCTTGAAAAAAAAAATCAAACTAAGATTAAAACATAGTCCAAAAAACTTCAAAATAAAATATAAAACTGAGGCACATGTAGCTGCTAAGCATGGGCTTTGACCTTTCAGCTACTAAATATTCCTGCCCGGATTCAGGCACTTTTTTTGTTTTTACTAATTCTTTGTGTCCTTTTGAAGTCTTAAAAAGCAAACAACATTCAATTCAGAAATGTTCTGTAGATCTCAATGATTTGCGACTGCCTTCGCGTGGTTTCTGCTCTCGGGTCGAAAGTAAATGTGCGCGTTAATGAAATACACGTTTTTTAAGAGTACTGATAAATCAAATGCAATTTCTATCAAAAACTATTTTGAAGAAAACTTCAAAAAGCAATGGACTGACTAAAATTTTTATAACCTAAAGAGCGGTGACAAATCAAATTCAATTGCTGAACAGTATTGTGGAGCAAAATTTTAAGAAACGTAACACGTAACAATGAAATATATTTTCTTAAAAGCCATTAACAAATCAAATAAAATGTTTTATAAACATTCTATATATAGGAGCAGTGCTCTAAAAAATAGAGTCGACAAACGTAATCCTCGACTTGTGTGCACTAAAAAAAAACGAAACTTCACACACATTATTTTCGGGGTTTTCGGGTTTCCACCTTTTTGCTGAGAAAATCAAGTATATTTGCGAAAAAGCTTTTTAAATTGCTGAACGCGTTGCATAAATGCAGACTTCTTACTGTTACGAAATGTTTATTAAGCCACTAGTCCTAAAACAAACTAAGCATTTTTATTAAGTGTATCGCCTTCAACCATTTACGGCCCATTCCTATTGACTGAACTTCTGATGAGAGTGATGTGCATCTATGGGCCCTAGTTTTGCTAGAACTACAGGCATATAAACATTTCGCTTTATGTGTTCTCTTTTGCATAAACTTTGGCCATGTTTGCTAAAATGCTTCAACAACCTTCTTGGTATATCAGGATGGTGCCAATGCTCTACGAGGAACATATCTCAGGGTTAGGAGATTCCTGATTTAATCTAAAAATGTGACTTGCTTTTATAACTTGCTTTACTGAATGCTTCAAGGGGATTTCTGATGAATTTTGGGAAGGATACTGACTTTTAGCTTAAAACTATTCCGCTTTCTTCTTGATATGTTACTAGTAGAGTTTAGCCATATTAGTTCCCCATTTTTCCCCAGAAACGTCTTTAAGTATTTTTTTTACGTGTAGTTTTTTTAAAACATTATACCGTCATAACAATTAAATATGAGTTTTTAATTAAAAAAGTAATATTTAGACAGAGAAGCATCCAGCAAATAGCTTTATATGGAAAACTTTAAATAGAAACAAGAATAAAAAATGTAAAATAAATGTAGTGCATTTTTTACATACCGGTAATAAGTCAAATGCTTGCTTATGAAACTGTCTCGATTTTTTCCAGAAGCGGACTTAGTTAATATAAACGTTCAGCAGAATGAAGTGCATTAGCTTAAAACAAAAATAATAAAGATCATCATTGTCACACCAAAATAACGTTTAAGTAATATTTTCAAAGCAGTGACGACAAAAGAAGTGTCTTAACTGTAGATAGCTATAAAAAATCTTTTAAGAAGTGATAGTCATATTCATTATAGAGTAACGAGAAATACGAGGAGGGATAAAAAAGTAATGCCTTTACAGATCTTAGGTTGAACCTTCGTCACGCTAATCTGTACAGCATTTTGATCATGCATTTGTACGCATCTGCGTCATCGTTGGACCCGGTATGAAAACTTTTGGAAAAATGTAAGGTTTTGCTTGATGAGCTGTGACTTTTAAGCTCTTTTACGACATTAATCCGTGACTACAGTGGTTGTCCTTCATAGTTCTAAGCAGGTAAAAATCAGGATCGGTCAAATCAGGGCTGCAGGATGTGCGAAGCACTACTGACCAAATCATTTTTGCAATAGCAAAAAAAAAAAAAAAGAAAAATAGTTTGGAAATTCACTTATCGCCAGCTTTCTGACAGCCCAGGTCAGCTATTATTCCTGGGGCAGAATCCAAAAAGACGTTCACTGCATCAGCAACATTTTTATTCTAACGCATCTGTCTCCTCGAATTAATTCATCAGCATGTTCTCGAATTGCATCTAACTGATATAGTTGGCCTCCTCTTATCGGTTTGTTTGAAATTCATTTTTCTCCGTTTCCAAATTTCCACACTCATTGCTGCACATTACTGATGTCTATTAGAGTATTCCTATAAACAATATTTATTATATTATGGATTTATTTAGGTTCACAACCTTTTTTCGCCAGAAATTGAATAACAACTCTTTCTTTTAGCGTCAGATCAATAATTCTGTAATCTGAAACGGATTTTACCCACAAAAAGAGAACACTTACCTGCGTAATATGCATAAACAGTGTAGTACAGAAGCCGCCGCCTATATGAATTACGTTTCTTCTAAATAGTTTATATTCAGCAAAGCGGCTGATTTAATAAAGCGTCGATTTCGGTAAAGTTAACTCTTTTTTTGTTTTTGTTTTCGACGATTTGATTCATCAAAGAGCTGATTTAACCAACCCCTGGTTCAATTACCGGTATTCACTGTATGTGTGAAATGAATAAAATTTAAACAAATGGTGGCATTACTTTTCGTTCACAGCTGCTAAAATATTTGCATCCGTAATAATAAATTTCAGTACAAAAATGTCCAGAAAAGAAGAGATAATTTCCTTACAGAAGTTGATGGACGGATAACGTAATCAGTAAAGTTAATTAATAACAAAAAACTCTCAGAAACATTTAGTTTGTTTTTTTCTGGGAAAGAAACAATGATGACGTTTAACGTCTTAATTAAAAACTTAGAATGATGTATGTTTCCCAACAGAATAGAAAGTTAATTTCTTAAAATTCTTAGAGTAGATAAAATGTTTATCGTTAAGTATTAAATGATAAAAATATTTTATTTGATACAATGGCGCATTTTAGCTGTCAGAAAGGAGAGCTTTAGTGGATAGACAATATTTTTTGCAACATTTACAATTAAAAAAAGAAAGTGTTTTTTGTTAAGAGAGGACGAATGAACCAAACTTATTTGAAATATATTTTACATAACAATTCAAACGTTAATTTTAATGTTTTTGAATCGTAAACATCATTATTTTTGCCATAATATATATCCTACAATTTATTTCTAAAATAAAATTGTTTAATCGCAAATTATTTCCGTCGAGTTTCAAGGCCTGGGTATTCACTAAACTAAAATGCTAGTTTAGCCTCAAGCTGAGCTAGCATATTTTCCATTTCATTAACGGCCAATAACTTTTTAATAACACCTTCCAATCCGTAAGTACTTAAAAACATGTTAACTTGACGTTTTATCAAAAATTCCCAAGTACCTCCACTAAAACTTAATTTAGAAATCACGTTCAACCGCTGAAAGTTTTTTCTCCACCGTTTCCGTATTAGCGAAGTCTATCCAAAAATCTGAGGGAAAAAAAATTAAACGAATCTCAGATCTTATCGAAAATTAAATATCGACGGCAGCCTGCAATCTCAAATAAAGTAGAAGTGCATTTTGAAAAAAAAAAAAAATACAGAGAGAGAGAGGAGGGAAAAAAATACTGCATCAGTTTTTCTCCAATGCTTAGAACGTTGGATACTTTTTTCCTTCTTTGCCTCCCGTCTATGTCTGCAAGCCCCTTATCGATCCTGGTATGGGGTATATATGTGAATGTGGATTTCTCGTTTGCACGCAAACCCATCATCACAGCTCAACATCTGTTTCCATTGAATAAATTTTCTGATCTAGACAGCAGAGTTTTTATTGGCCTGCTGCAGTGCCTTTAGGCGAACATCTCTTACAGTTCTTAAACTGGACTTTTACGGCAACTTACTTTAGCTGGAGTCTAGTTATTTTAATTGCTTATTTCTTGCTTTCTCCTCATTTACAGTCGGTATTATTTGAATATGTTTTATTTGAAGACTAAAGGGAAAAAATGGATACCAGTAACAAATTTAAGCAGAATAGACATATTGCTTGCGTTTTTTTAAATTCTTAAGTAAAATTTACGTTTATTGACACTCAGTTTGCAATATTACTCGAATAAAAACTGTACTACAAAAAGAAAATGAGTTTTTTTTCTTTTTGCTTCATCTCCTTAAAATTATATTCACTAATGTGGGTACTAACCCTTTGGTATATCACCATTAAAAATCATACACTTTTAACTTATTTTGTTTTCAGAACATGTAGTAACACTACCATTGCAAGCGGAAGAAGCAAAAATGCATAAAAATTCAGCACTTTATTTGCATCATTACTGACCATAATTTACGCTAAACAGCATTTTCATTTTTCCTTAACATAATAAACAATATAAGTATATGGTCATTCCATGAAAATGTCAACCTCAGTTGAAGAAAAAAAAATATCGAAGTGAAAAAAGTATCAAAAAATAAATGAATAAATACATAAATAAAAATCATACAATATAAGAAGTTAAAAAAATTGAAAAAATATTGTAATTATTACTGAGATTAGCCATAATAAATAATTGGTAGTATGTCTATACTGCTTATTATTCGATGGTTACGTTAGTCACGTTACGTTAGTCACACTCCATCTTGAGTAAAAGTGACACTTAAGACTAAAAAAAATTAAGATTTAATAAATGTGTTTTATGTTTTTAAAAGCCAACTTTACACATTTTTCAAATATATCATTCAATTTTTAACACTTGCTTAACTTTGAGAAATTTTTGCCTCACAACATAAGCATTCATTTTCAGGGTTGCAAAAATGTTACGTTAGTCACACTGCTGTTTTGGTTGAAAAAATATCTACTGTCAGTAATTTTTTTTTTGAACTAATAGCAGAAATGATACATAGATACCATGTACATTGTAAATCCACCAGCATAACTAAAAAATATTTTTTATCCTTTAAGTTACAAGTAAACACAGTTACAAAATCAGCTCTGAATGTTACGTTAGTCACTATGAAATGACCCTAATATCAATATATAATAACATAAAGTCAATATATCCTAACAATATAAACTTTGAAAAGATTAAAAATAAAAACGTGATTTTTGTTTTCGTTTACTTACTATTTTTGGTTCGAACCGAAAAAAAAAACCATTTGTTTTGGCATGTTGCAAGTGTGTTTTATCGTAGAACCATAGCTCGTTATTTTATAATTATTTTCATTAATACATGTCACGTATAGGAAATGACACGAAATACCACAAAAGTCAATTAGGAAGCAATTTTTTGAGCTTTATATACAGTATCAAAATTTTTAGAAGTTTATTTCATGTATCTTCTTTCAGTTAAACACAGAACAGTAATGCTCCTAATTGAATTGGGTTACAAAATCCTGAATAGTTCGTTTTCCGATGAAGTTAATTCTAGAAAATCATTCAGTGATAAGAACTTATTGCACTTGACAAAATGCTTACTGAACAAGTAAACCAAGAATGTCATAAGAGTATGCGATCATTTCTCTTCATTTGCTACACTGCGCTTGTTTGAGTGAGAACTTGGATCAAGTTTCAATACGTAAGAAAGTTCAAACTACAAACTTAATTATTTCATAATTTAATACTAATAATTAAACACAGCGTTGCATTTCTTTTGTATATTTCAACTAAATTGGCAAAATTATGCATGAGAAAAATCTCTTTTCTTCATTTTCTATTATAATGTACCCCTAGAGTTACTTATACTTTGTCTTACAAGTTTTTATTTTCTTTCGTCCTCACTAAATGGTACTTTCACTTTCGTCTAACCTTTAGGAGCACAGGACCACATTTTCTCACAAGCATACAACTCAACTTTAGTTTTGGTAAGTTTTTATAGTTTCATTCCTTAATTTGGTCAGAATATTCATTATGTGTCATTTCCAAGTTCATTATTATTTAAATGAAAATTGAGTAACCATTAATTTGGTGAGTGTTTTATAATGAGCTTTATGATTAAAACTTAGAACACAGTTTTGAAATTCTCTGATTTAGGCCTAAATACAATTAACATTCAAAATATCATTATTGCGGTTGTCATTACCACTGAGTTCTTAAAAGAAGTCAATCAAGTCTGAGGACATGGTAATAAAGTTTTTTTTTAAAGGATATCTTTTTATTTTTCTCGAGATTTACTGTTTAAAAGTTAGACAAGTACATGCTTCAGGTTTCCGTAACTATATTCAATTATATTATTATATTTTTTTTTCTCTTCTCATCCTCCTTTTCTCTCTCTCTCTCCCCCTCTCTCTCTCTTTCTTTCTCTCTCTCTCTTTCTCTCTCTCTCTCTCTCTCTCTCTCTCTCTCTCACACACACACACACACACGCACACACACACACACACACACACACACACACACACACACACACACACACACACACACACACACACACACACACACACACACACACACACACACACACACACACACACACACACACACTAACGGTTAATTGTATTATATGACTGAATGTTTCGATAAAAAATTATAGTAAGGATACATTTTAACTCTTTTAACAAAAACTACTCTGCAAAAACTTGAACCACTTGTAGAAAATAATAGATGGATAGCTTCGTTTAGCTAATAAAATGCAAAACAACCTAATTCGGATTGTACAATAAAGTATCATAGTATCAGATGGCTTGAACGTATTTTCAAATTTGACAGCTCGAATCCAATTGATAAGATTATCTTCATAAATGTAGAGTATAAGGGGAAAAAAGTCGCGCAAGGCGGATAGTATATTTAGAAGCACATCGCAGGTCATTGAAAAATAATCGTTTATGGACTGCGTCTTCTAATCAGAGCTGTTGGAAAATACTTGTCGAGACGATTTTGTCCTTTTGTAGGCTGTAATATGGTTTACTGTAAGACATTAATAATTACATTGGAGTTACAAAAAAATGTAAATAAAACAGTCCATTTGCACTTAGTTTTAAAACCGCAATTGCCAGTTCATTTGAGACTGTCTTATTTAATATACAAAAACATTTTGAATGCCATTGCAGGGCCTAGAAATTTTGGATCTGAAAAAAAATAATCATAATTACACGGTATTGGGAATTGGTTTCATCAAGAAACGATTTTTTTCAGTAAAATTGCATTTAAAGTATTTCTTTTAAAGACAAAAAAGTTCTTTTTATTTTATTTTCCTGCTTTTTATGCTGCACCCAATAAAACATACATCATTTAACTACTTAGTTTTCTTTAAAATAATTTTAAAAATTAGGGTACGTCGTAAAATATATTTTTAGCCATGGCGTGCTCAGTTGAAGAAAGAACTTTAAGGTCTCAATAGTCTAACGGGTCTCAAACTGAGGATTAGAATATCATTTGAATGAAAATGCCTCAATTACAAGAATAAAAGAAGGAAATAAACCATTTGTAATCATTTCAGTATTAGAAAAGATTTCACATCAATATATAAGCGTGAGTGAAATCTTCAAGACCTACATAGGAAATCGCTTACAACTAAAAATAAAATCATTTTGAGCGTGGGTGAAAGTCATTTAATCAAATATTCTTGTTTTAATGAATAAAACTTTTTTTGTTTTGCCTAAGTTCAGGGTCTGTTTTTTACCACTTGTTTTTAGTTGTAGACTTCAACTCTCATGATGATGTAAAATGTTTTCTAATTGCATAAATTACTCTTTGTAAATCAGGCTAAGTTATCAATTGGGTCGAGATTTGGAGACTTAGCGGTTTCTGTCAAAGTTTCAACATTGTTGCATTTGAAAAATTGCATTGTAGAATTACTCGATAGATAGTCGAATTGCATGCCGGTATTTCCAACTTTCTCCTGCAATAAATTCAACATTCGGTAAAGTATGACTTGCAAGCACATTTTGATATGCACGTGTATTCATTTAACCTAAAGCGAGCGCATTTGAGTCGCTTTCCCTATTGTAAGCAAAAAACACTTATGTAATGGCAGACCTTTCACCGATTTGGAGCTTGATTATTTCTTTTATTTTTTCTAAATAATTACAGTACTATTTTACACAGTCTGGCTAATCCAAATCCTACCCTTTGTTTTCGTTAAAAACATGATTTGCTGCCTTTGTTATGTTATGTAAAGGTTCTCCTTTTGTGCCTATGCAACAACTGAGGTTTAGCGTTTTTTTTTTCTTTTTAGATGAAACTTATTGACATCTATTTTACATCGTATTTTGACCAACAATTAAGCCAGTCGTTTGAATGAGGTTGATTATTTCCAGTATGTATGTTTACAAACTTTCCTTTTAACACTCGAGGCATAAGTCTTAAGTCTTCCCCCGGGTACTCTTTAAAGCATAATTGTCTTATAAAAGTTTGACGACTTCGATCTGAGGTCTTCCTATTTTTCTCACAATTTTGCGGCTGCTCATTTATCTTGAAACGAAAACTTCAATATATCATCTTTCATTATCAGGTATTTGCTTACACTTATGATGATATAGGTTTAACCTTAAAATTTTACTCAGACTCTATATATAAAGAAAAAGGTAACACCAAAACCAAACATTTCGTATTGGAGGCTTCAAAACAGGCACTTTTCACCCTTGACTTTTTTTAAACGTATTTATTTATTAATTAGTTTTTTTTTTTTTTTCAACTGTGAATTATTGAATGCGTTTATTCAATTCGTTATTAAAATTATTTGAATACTTATGAGGATTTTAAAAGTTATGTTTTTTTTTTTTTTTTTTTTTGAGGTGCTTAAAGTGCGTACATTAATAATTACAGTGGAGTTACAAAAAATGTAAATAAAACAGTCCATTTGCCATTTCCACAAATTTTTGTCTAAAGAAAGTTATAAGAAAGATCCAAATTTTATTTTTCAAAAGTGTCGAAAACACGAAGATGTACAAAATAATATTTATTTATGGGATTATCATTCATGCTGAACGAAGGTTTTTTGTGAAATATTTAAGATACTCACTGGCTCAAAATAAATAAATAAATAAATACATAAGTAAATAAATAAAATAAAATAAATTCGCGTTTTTCTGGTGGATAACACAACAAATTTCATGTCGCACTTACCTTATGCCCATTCTCACAAGCAACCACACACGTTCACATAAACATGCACTCACATATACAATTATACACGAGTATGTATACTAAAAATAAAACGATTCTAAAATATTTCACGAGAATACCTGAATGCTTTGTTTGATGCCTCAAAGGTGTAAATTAATTAATTCAGTTTCGTCAACGATTTTATGCACGGATTACACGCATATTGCTATCCAATGTAACGGTTTTGCGAGCAGGTGCCGCAGCATCTTATTCTGCCAAGTTATCGTGCCCACTGCTTGATTTTTGTAATGAATAGGATCGATTCCTCAAAATGATGGATCTTATGGGTGTGGCACGCGACAAAAAGCAAGAAGAAAAGGGGAATAATTTCACATTTTCCGACGAACTAGGGAGAACAAAAAGACCCAACTCAGTACTACATCTGGTTCATTGACATTTAAGGTACAGCAGGCGGGTGTGGTGCGTTGTGCGACTTGAGTGCAGCAATATTGACCTACATTCTTCTGGCTTTAATCATAACCTGAATAATTTTATGGCGTCGTGAGTTGTGAAAGTGGATATTTGCACGGTATGTTTGTCCGACTGCATTTAATTGTGTTTTCTAATAAAATAGCATTAAGCGTGATAATCTGGTGCTCTTCTTGTTTTGTAGTTTGGAGTTTGTAGCCGTAGTTTGCCAATTTGTCAAAAATAATCATTTTATACATACAATTGTTCAGATTTTATTTATTATTCTTACTGTTTTCCAGTGATATGATAATTAAAGTACTTAAGATGATTGTATCAATTCCTGAAAAATGAGTCTCAAATGTTTAGAGACCATATTTTTTCTTTTTCAATTTTTAGGAGATAACTAAGCAAGTAAAAAAACGAAACAAAATATGCAATTACTATACAATTATAAACTGAATTAAACATAATACTCAAACAACTTTTAAACAGCTACATATTAACAATTATATGAAATCGTAAGTTTAAAAGTGAACTCCCCAAAATAGATCGACTTTTCGAGTTTCAAACTGATAAAAAAAAAAGAAATCAATTTTTTATCATTTACTAGACCAGAACCGAGTTATTTTATAGGTATAATGTTTCAGTTATTGCGTTATTTATTAATACGATTGAAAAATTTAAACCATTTTAAAGACATTGTTTATGAATTTCAGTAATAGTCCAGAATTATAAAATATTCCGAGAATGATCAAAATAACGTTTAATTTTCAAAAATTAAACCTAATAAATATTTTTAAAATATATAAATATACTGAATGATTAGTAAAAAAAATGCGTGTAGATGACTCTAACGAATTCAACTGAAATTCATTTTTAATTACGAATATTTAGACATCTATTACAATATTAGATTACAATATGAAAAGTTTGATCATATTAGTTGATTTTGTTATAAGCATGAAATTAACTATAGAGCATGATTTTCATAGTCCAAAAAATGCGTTATATTACCTATTTGCAATAAAGAAATCAGAAATGTATTCTTTTTTGGTATATCAGTACAAAACAAAATTAAATACTTTAATTAGTGAAATAATTTAAAAATGAGACAGTAAGCAAAAACTTTTGCGTAGCACTAAGATTGTTAGACTATATGGAGTATAGTACCAAATTGTATATGCACTTTCAATGCTAAAACTTCAATATGTGCATTAGCCGAAGCTTCGGCTATTAGTTGACCGAAGCTTCGATATTCGGCGCTTCGGCCAAGCTCCCCTTCGCGCCATATCTTCTTATTATTAAAAATGATTCAACGGTGTAGTAAGATTAACTTTATTTTAACTAGCTGCACGAGAATAAAAAGTTCATTTTCAAAACACTAACAAACATTAAGAAATAGTAGATAACAAAATTTAAATTTGAATTGGAAAAAGTTTGTGTCACAAGATATGTTAAAAAGAGAAAGTATGTGTCACATTCAAGACCACATTTCCGTTTTACTTTGCTATTTAGGATATCAATACAAGCAATGTGCAAAACTGATGATGTGTGACATACATACAGTCATCTGTCCTCTCTTACTGTTTTTTTAATTTTTAGTACTTATCTCACGATTAAATCAGAAATGCGGCTTTATCTAAAGATTATTATTTGATACAATCTTCTTTCATATCTTTTTTTTTTTTTTACTTTGAAGGAAAATAAGTTAAAAATCGAAATTCTGTCCTTCTGAAATGTAATGCTTCCCAAAATTTAATTTTTTTAGGATAATGTGGAGACTATATCCTACAGTCTTTGTTTAATCTCATAGACGGTAATGTTAATTACGTAGCTGAATAATACTTAGCATGAAGTTTAATGAAGCAAATCATTAGACGATACGGACTTACATATGAATCACGAAATAATCATAGAAAGAAAAATTCCATTTTTTCGGAAAATTTTACTGAGCACAGTTGGATGACGCCATTTGTTGTTGACATCAAATACAGGGCACTAGGAAAAAATATTGAGTCATTTTTTGCTTGCAATTCTAGAAATTATTTATTTATTGCTGACGCAAGCGTCTTTTCCTAACCGGTTGAATTGTTTTCCCTCAGTTTCTCTTTTCACCGAACAAATTTGCGGATATTATCTGTACACATTAAAAAAAAAAAAAAAAAAAAAAAAACTTTGAATACATTCTTAGTATTATTTATAGTGCATATTCTGGGATAAGGATCGCAATAATAGCATGCACTTTAAACATCTTTATCACCTCTTGGTATAGTGCTAAATAATTGAGGCAGTGCATCTCCTGAACTATAAATACACAATATAGCTATATTATAAGCATACTTAATTTAATGTTTTATCTTAATTATATTTGTTAATGTAACGATTAAATGTGAATAATACACTAAGTTTATTTGCTGAAGATCTGCGGTGCGACTTATGTAGCATGTGGCGTTTTTAAGATCTTTTAATTACATATTTATTTATTATTTACCTATTTTATTTTTACTTTTTAGTTTGATTTTTTTTTAAGCATAGAACTCATAAGAACAAGTACGGATACTTTTGTTACACACACACACACACACACACACACACACACACACACACACACACACACACACACACACACACACACACACACACACACACACACACACACACACACACACACACACACACACACACACACACACACACACACACACACACACACACACACACACACACACACACACACACACACACACACCACACACACACACACACACACACACACACACACACACACACACACACACACACACACACACACACACACACACACACACACACACACACACACACACACACACACACACACACACACACACACACACACACACACACACACACACACACACACACACACACACACACACACACACACACACACACACACACACACACACACACACACACACACACACACACACACACACACACACACACACACACACACACACACACACACACACACACACACACACACACACACACACACACACACACACACACACACACACACACACACACACACACACACACACAACACACACACACACACACACACACACACACACACACACACACACACACACACACACACACACACACACACACACACACACACACACACACACACACACACACACACACACACACACACACACACACACACACACACACATGTCGAACTAAACGATCGTTTTAGAGGGTTTTTTATATATTTCAAGGGAAAAACCTCATGAGTCTCCAAAGTTGCAACAACTGTTCACGCTTTTGTACTGTTTACCTCTCTAGATCCTCAGAAGTAGTTTAATGGTGTGTACAATGCTTCCTTCGCCTCCAAATAAAAATAATGATTATGAAACTCAAAAACTTAAAAAAAGGGGGCGCCCTTCTCAGAAAAAGGGGATGGGGGAAAAAAGGTGGCCATGTTTAGATTTAGGGGGACACTTTGTAGAAGAACATGCAAGGATCTGCAAAGTGCTAGAAGCATTTTGAAAGTCTTTTTTTTTTTTTTGTCGCGCAGTGATATTACTAAATAAAGCGTTATAGATATCGAAAAATGTACCATACGTAGGCAATGTGAATGCCAAAAAAATTAGCATAGTGTTACTTAATTTAGAAGATTAAGATTTCAACAATTTCAAATATGCTTCCAAATAATAACTTTAGCATTGTTGTATTTAACAATTTGCTGTGAACAATTTTGAAAACTGTTTTCCTAAAATAACGGGTAGAAAACTGATTCTATAAGATCGACAGAGTGAGATCTTATAGAATCAGATTTACAGATTAAATAAAAAGAACAGATGGAATATAAATAGAAAGAACATCAACAACTTCTTTATTTCTTTCATTTTTTTCGGTGACTTAAATTTACAAAATATTTAGGACGCGGTTCTACGTTGACCATAGTGGCTCAACGATATCCCGAATTTTTTCATACATACATATATACATTATACATGCATACATTATGATACGTAATACTTTCATGCTTCTATAATTCCATAAAAAATATATAATTAAAACCCGCAACCAACGAAATGAAGAAATAAAATCAGATAAATAGCTTTATTATAAATAAATAAATAAATGTTTCGGCGTTAAAGACTGTATTCATAAAACAAAGGCACTTTAATATATTTTTCATTTTTCCCCTGCTTTCTCTCTCTCTTTCTCTCTTTTTTCATTCTCAGTAGCTCCAAAGCCATCATTAGCACTCTGCTTTGTATAAAAATGGGTTTTGAACCTTTTTCACGAAGAAAAATTTTTCTAAACGAAAAAAAAAAAAATAAATAAATAAAAAAAATCCTCTCTGATGGAAATTCTGGGTGAAACTTCCGCTCGGTCATTTAATGGGATGTCAGAGATTATAAAAAAAGGAAAGAGGAAAAGTCGAATTTAATTTCCGATCATTACGCCGCGCTATGTTCTCCTATTTGATGGATACTAATAGAGTTCTTTCTCTTCTTATGACCCTCGTTTTAAGAGTTTTGGTTTAAAAGTTTTAGAAGGATTAAACAAAAGTACGGCTTCTTTTAGTGGCAGAATAGTTTCAGACACTGGCGCTAAAGTAGTATGATACTTTTCCAGGACGTAATCAGTGGTGGATTAATGGAGAGCTTTCTCAGACGTCAAAGGAAAAGGGGTTTAAAGTTGTCAACTTTTGTGTCTTTGTGATAGAACTTAAAGCGCTTCTTAAAATATTAAGTATGCTTTGAATAAGAAATCTGGAAATAAAAACAAAAATAATGGTATTTAGAAGCAATAGTTTAATTAATATTCAAATTCGTATTTGCAACTGGTAAGGTTTGCAGGTTTGTGAAGGCATACTTTTACATTCACCAGTGTTTTTACACATTCTAAGATGTAAATAAAAGATTTTGATTAAATATAACGGTTTGAATATTTTTTGAGAAGGTTTGGAGCGAGATATGTTTATGAAACACCCATCAACAGTTTAAATTTCTTTAACCACTTTCTTTTGAATAGCAGAAATTTTTTTGAACATCTCATGAAATAAAGCTTCATCATTATAGTAAAACTAGAGAAGAATGATAGAATGAATTCAGTTTTCTGGAACATGTTTTTTTTTACAGAACTTTAATACTTTTGTATTTTTTCCGTCCATAAAATGTATGATAAGAATTTTATATAGGGTGAGTTCTGGTAAGTGCGTACCCTTTTTTGCAAAGTTCATGTTCTCAGGGATGCTGCGCTGTTGAAAAATCTTGTACACTCACAATTTTTTTTTAGTTTTCTTTCCAGATTCTTTACTAAGATTTTCAAGCACATAATATGTCAAATAAACCATAAGCATAGGTTTTGTGACCTGGTTTATGACACCTATTCTAAGGTATTCACTTTCCCTACCTAGCGGGGTAAGTGCGTCCACCTTAAATTATGTGAATATGAGCAGTAAAAAACTTCTGGCACATATTAAATATGTTAGGTAGTTGCCTTGGGATAATTCCTAATGCTAGAGATCAGCACTTGCTTGCATAGATGAAACGCAATCAGTGATATTCCACGTGTCTTGCGTACAACTGTGATTAGAAGATTGAGAGAGTTGTGTTTGTGATTCTTCCTCTATCCTTTTAATAAGACCAAGTGAGCAAATGTAAGTTGTTTTTATTTAGTAATAATCACTCACAGTCTACATAGTTTATTTTGGTTAAATACATTAATCAGTCTGTGTTTAAGCCAGGGTTCGCACTTACCCCTTCTTAAATGTAAGATGAGACATGTGCGTCCAATAGCTTTGTTGTAAGTGCATACCCCTGTGATTTTCTTTAATTCTATTTGTATGGTAGATCGTTAGGTGACCTGAGTGAACAATTCGTTTTTTTTTCTTTTTCTTTTTTTTTTTTTTTTGAATAGATACGTTTCTAAAATATTTTTCTTATTAGAATCAGCAGCAGTAAGAAAAAACACAAAATAAAGAGCAAAAAAAAAAAAAAAAAGAGAATAATGGATCATGATGTGATACTTGTACTTTTTTTTTCTTGTACATTCAAATAGTTTTTCACAAGGTGTTCTTTAATTTTCTTAAATATAATTTATTCATTACTCCATCTTCGTTTTTTGAATCAGTTGGTTCCTTATTTAGTGTTTCACTTAATTTCATTGCTTCATTTGTCATTCTGGTTTAAATTAAGTATAGCTCATGATCGCTATTTTCAACGAAAAATTTACTAACTGATATCTAAAAGCCAATATATTTCAGAGGTAATGAATAAAATTGAAATCTTATGCCGCATTCAATGTTAATATAAATACTTGATGGAAATGACGTCGGATTTATAATCGGTTTATAAAAGAGTGAAATGCAAAATTAAAGATGAATTACAAGAGTCGGATTTTCCACGTAATGGTACACACTTGCCTCATTATAATCGTACGCACTTGCTCCGCATAATAGTACGCATATGCCTCATGATAGTGGTACGCACTTGCCCCATCATAATGGTACGCACTTACCCCCACCTTACTTTAACGAAAGGGAAAGTGCGTACCGTCATATAAACAAATTTCAGTTAGAGTATTTGATCAAAATACCCCATGTATGTTATTAGTAGCTATTACTTAAAAGAAACAACTTGCATTTCTTGACTTCATTTGCTTGGTATGACTACAAGAAAAACTGAAACAAAACCTTCTCAATCTTTACTTAAGAGTTTTTTGAAGACATTTAAGTTATCCCTGATTGTATTTCGTCTATTGAATCCAGGCCTGAATTCTACCTATTGAAATTATCATTAGACAGTTATCTAACATAGTCGATGTGTTGCAAAAGCCATTTCTAGACAGTGTTCATATAATTCCCAGTGGACGCACTTACCCCGTGGACGCACTTACCAGAACTCACCCTATTAAACATTTTAAACGCATAAACATAATATATGGTAAACGTATTATTGTATTGATTGTGTGTGTTTAGTTCTTTAAAATTTGTTTGTCTACTGCACTGTTTTTATTTCCTTCAAAATCTATTCTTTTGACTTTCATCTGGTGCCCTATAAATATCTGTCGAGATGTCCCTCAGTTAACCCATTTATGCCCAGTAGCCTAAAAATGGGACTTTTGTTAGTTACTGCATACAAAAACCAGTAATGGGTATAGCATTTTACTAAAGCTGTTTTTCACAGTTAAATAGTCCTTTTTCTTGAGAAAACCAGATAGAACCACTAGTTGGACATCAGAGTTTATTTATTGACAGCTATTTTTAGACAAATCAGTTAAGCAACGAAACAGCATGGGTAGGTAGCCACAGAAAGTAAGTGTTTTTTGCGAACTTATTTTTCATAAAATTAAACTATTTTAAAATGATTTGCTTAAAATTGATCACAGATGCATTATATAATGTTACTTTGCAAAAGTGAAGTCAAATAAGGTCGTATTTTGACCAAATATATGCCCAGTGTTCCATAAACAGGCGTTAAATAACTTAATTAATATGGCGACGGCGATCTATTTTACGCCTAAAATGTATGTAGCATTCCAAGTAAGAGTTTTAAGCAGATAAAAATTGAAAACAAAATGTTAAAAAAAACTTGGGCATAAATAGGTTAAAGGAGAAGTGGACATTTTACTTTTGTGTTTTTTTAATTGCATTTATATGATTTATGGTGCTGTTAAGCCAAACCAAATATTTACAGTATGGTACAGTAAAATATGATTTTTTTTTCTGAAAAAAAATATTGTTCCCTCTACTATTACCTAAGTGTTCATAATGTTCCCTTAAGGTGTAGCTTTGTCCCAAAATAACAAGAACTTTGAATGACGCATTTATGAATCGGGAAATTCAGAGTTAGCTTTATCGTTATCAATACAAGTTTCTTGAATTATATTCTTATTCGTCACTCCTTACAGTGGTAAAATTTGCGCTTTATCGTTAAAGATTAAATGAGAGCAATATAATACCGACCCGTTTTTAAATCTTATTCTTTATCTTTTTTCTAAAGTTTCAAATGTGAAAGTTCACTATTTTACACTGAAGTGACAAAAGTCATGGGATAGCAATATGCAAATTTTCAGATGGCAGTAGCATCGCATAGAACAGGTATAAATGCGCAGTGCTTTTACAGAGCTTTCATTTCTGTTCAAGTTATTCATGTGAAGAGGTTTTAACGTGATGATGACCGCACGACGTGAATTAACAGACTTTGAACGCGGAATGTTAGTTGGAGCTAGACGCATGGGTCATGCCATTTCGGAAATCGTTAGAGAATTCAACATTCCCAGATCCACTGTGTCAAGAGTGTGCCGAGAGTATGAAATTTCAGGCATAACATCCCACCATGGACAGCGCAGTGGTCGACCGTCTGCACTTAAAGATCGAGACCGGCGACGTCTGCAAAGAGTCGTAAATTCTAACAGACAAGCAACACTGCGTCAAATCACCGTAGAAATCAATGTGGGACGTACAATGGACGTGTCTGCTAGAACTGTGCGGAGAAATTTGGATTTCTTGGGCTATTCCAGCAGAAGACCGACTCGAGTGCCTTTACTGACAGAACGACATCGCTTGCAGCGACTCTCGTGGGCACGTGAGCATATCGGTTGGTCCCTAGATGAATGGAAAACCGTGGCCTGGTCCGATGAGTCACGATTTCAGCTGGTAAGAGCCGATGGTAGGGTTCGAGTGTGGCGCAGACCCCACGAAGCCATGGACCCAAACTGTCAGCAAGGCACTGTTCAAGCTGGTGGTGGCTCCGTAATGGTGTGGGCTGTTTTTTCATGGCATGGACTTGGTCCTCTAGTGCGACTGGACCGAACATTGACTGGAAATGCTTATGTGCAGCTACTTGGAGATCACTTGCAGCCATTCATGGACTTCATGTACCCAAACAACGATGGGATTTTTATGGATGACAATGCGCCATGTCACCGGGCCACAACTGTTCGCAATTGGTTTGAAGAAAATTCTGGACAATTCCAACGAATGATTTGGCCACCTAGATCGCCCGACATGAATCCCATTGAGCATTTATGGGACACCATCGAGAGGTCTGTTCGTGCCCAAAATCCTGCCCCATCAACGCTTTCACAATTATGGACGTTTATCGAGACAGCATGGCTCAATATTCCTGCAGAAGACTTCCAACGACTTGTTGAGTCCATGCCACGTCGAGTTGTTGCACTTCGCCGGGCAAAAGGAGGGCCGACACGATATTAAGAGGTATCCCATGACTTTTGTCACTTCAGTGTATATCTTTTAAAAAATCGATCTCGAAAATGAAATACAACAACTATTTAGACTTTTGGGCTTTAATTTTTATAGCTTGATTTTTAAATGGGACAGTCAGATATTAAAATATAAGGAGGAATATTGATGCCGAATATGTTTGCACTGCAAAATAGTTTCAAACAAAAACCAAACTCCTATAAACACCTTTTATGTCACCGGTTTCTAGTTTACTTATATTTTACAAGGTAATCATTCTCATAGTTTTATTTAGACTCAGCTCTAAAATATTTTTCAGAAAACTTTGAATACGTCTATACTTAAGTTTCAAATTACCCTTATTTCATTCTCTGGGCTACATCTCTCTGTATATAATTTTCTAAATATTTGATGTTCATTAAGGCTAGGTTATATTATTTGCTACTGAAAGTTATCTATCACATACATGACCCTAATAAAACGCGAAAAAAAAAAAGTTTCCTCCCTGGCAAATTTGAATGTTACATAAAATCTGATCATCATGCCCTCACTGCTTTTAATCTGTACACGGTGTTTATACAATGTTTGCAAATATGAAGAAAAGTCCTTTTAAAAGTCTACTTTATGTTTAATCCTTAAACTTGTTTTTCTTTTTAGAATTCGGTTCAAAACATGTCACATTTTCAATGCAATTTTTTGTTCATTTACATTTTACATTTTTACGTTATTTTTTTTACATTTACTCGCGCTTTTGAATCAATCAGAATGAAAAACACAATAGTCTGCAAAATATCATCATCCAGATATCTATCGATACATATACGGGCACTTTGTTACCAAAAATTGAAAATATATGGGCGAAACTAAAAGCGAAATAGATATAAAATTGACCGTACGGTGTGCGGGTAAATTAGTTAAGGCTCGAAACCCATACCCGTACGACGTACGGAGAACACAGGAAAGGGGTTTAAATACAGTTTGTTTGTTTTTTAAATCCTTGTTTCAATATTTTTTCCACAATGTTAATCATACTCACTTCAACGTGCAACTCTCATCGTTTTGAAAGATTTAGTCTATTTCCAACTTTACATCAGGAACTACAGTGGCCAAAATTGTTTTTCTTGGCTCGTGATCATTTTTTGATACAGTATTGTTTGGTAACAATAGATATAAACTGCCACATTAAGATGGGCAATATGTCTAAGAACCAAGGGCTTTTCGGGACTGTCGATCGAAACTTCCCTTACCACGCTCTTGGCATCAATTAGTAGCTAACGTATTTTTCGTAACATATGGTATCTTCCCAGGTAGCACAAATAACCTTTAAACGTTTTATAAACGTTTTTAAGCGGTTGTTACAACGTTAATAACCATTTTACAACCTTTAAAAAACGAAGTGTGCTACTTGGGTTAATCATTTTTATTTTCTTTAATCTATCCACATTAGGATTGAGTGTACTAACACTTTGTTGAAGCATAGAAAGCAAAATTTACATCAATTTAGCTAATATTGTACCAAGGAGCATAAAATTAGTGGCTAAAGATAGTGGCTAAAATAATTTTTAAAAAATAAGCTCAAATTTTATGTTTTTTTGTTTTACTATTTTTCTTCAACTGTTGGCATCTGAGATTTAAAAGGAGTTTATAAACGACCGTCTTACTACAGATGTGTCAATGTCGACAATGTGCCGACTATAAAAAGAAATTCAAATCTCAATTCCGACTTGAATATTATGTTCACAGAGTTTTTTTAAATTAATGATTATACTTTTAATTTAGAAGAAAAAAAAGCAATTATAACTACCCACGATAAATGAAAATTTTACTAACTTTAACCTTATTTCCAAGGAAGCTACTAGATAACTGTCTGTAACAACTTTTTGTTCAAAATACATCAATTGACACTAGAGCTAATAATGGAAAAAATGACACCGACACCCGATATTACGGTGATAGATAGGAGATAAATATATTTATAAATATAACTCATAAAGCCCCATTTTTCGCACGTCTGTTCTAGAGATTCATTAAATACCAACGTAAATGTCATCCACTTTCTCTGATTGTTTGGAAGTGATTGCTTCGAAGCACTAGAAATGAGAGAAGACAAAAGACTAAAAAAAAAAAAAAAAAAAACGTCGGATCTTCAAGATTAAGTCGTTCATCAACAATCAGAAAAACAGCTAAAATATTCATGAAAACTTCAGATGAATGACTGCTGTATTAGATGGCGGGCAAACTTTTGTCGATGTAATCTACGCTTCGTTATCTTTCAACGTCAGTTATAACTTCAAAAACTAATGTTAATAATTGAAGGGCTTGGTGGATGAAGGGGCTACGTTACATTTTGCAAAACGAACACTCTGGACAATAGTAAGCAATGGATACATGTAAGCAAATAGAACTTGGTACATCGAAAAATAGATGTCATTAGAGCATTTTCATGAGCACACTAAAGACAAATCCAGAAAACGAAGAAGCTGCGACAACTGCAATAATAAAACTTTGAACTTTAATCACTCGCAATTTTAGTTTTGTCACATAACCCCTTCATCTCCCAAGTCCTTCAATTATCCAATATGTCGTTTAAAATAGAGACGTAGGGCATATTATTAATACTTAACATTGCCAGTATTAGTTACAAGAGCTGAAAAGCGAATCGTTTAATTATTTTTTGTAGGCATACGCTATACTTAAGTGCTATAAGAAGCAATACTAAGTATGCTTTGCCTGCAAGTATCTTTTAAAGCAATTTCTACTTTTCTATTTATTGACAAACGGAGCAACTATTTTATATTAAACATCCGTTTAAAAAAGTTAAGAAACTGAAAAGATTTATTTTATTAACAATTTGTTCATTTATATATTTGCAATTGTTTTTACTTCATTTTATATACAAATCATCACAAGAGGGATATTCAAAATTAATAAATATGAGCGATAAGAAAATCCTTTTTTTACATCAAATTTCGAAAATATTATTTTTTTTCAGACTTCAACATGCACTGTACTTTTAAGCTAATACACAGAAAAGTACGTAGGGAAGCAAATTGGGTAGATTTGTAGCTATTACATAAAATGTTGCAGTTCATTAAACTATGAACGTACTTCGGTAAAATAAAAAATATAACGTTCGAAACAATGATGTGTATAATATATTTAGCTTCTAATACATTATTGTTTTTTCTCAAACTCTAACAATATTCCTTACCAGATTAAAATCATATACGGGCATCAAATTAAAAAGTGTCATAGTATTTTGCTATTCTTGAAAATGCATCCCATAATCTGTGTCAGTACTGCAACAAATAAAACGTTGTTTTTGCGGTACAATACTGGCAGCCGAGATTCCAGCTTAAAACTGTAAAATGCACAGTAATTAACTGTAAAATTGTTCAGTTCAGTTTGTTAGTATGCATTTCACAGTTTTAAACTAAAACCTCTACTGCGAGCATTATACTGTAAAAAACAACAGTTTTTTTTTGTAGTGTGTAACGTTATTGCCTTCAGTCAATTGTTATTTTTGTTTATATTTCGCTTTGATGATTTTTTATTTGTATTGTTTCACTCGCTCCAGAGAAAAATCAGTAGTTGAGTTTAAATAGATCCTTACTTATTTATTTTCATATATAAAGGGCGTGGAGGATGAAGGAGCTAAGTTACATTTTGAAAAATGAACACTCTGGACAATGGTAAGCAATGGATACAATTAAGCAAATAAAACTTGGTACATCAAAAAGTAGATATCATTAGACCTATTTCATACACAAAAAAAAAAAAAAAAAAAAAAAAGCTGCAACAACTGCAACAATAAGAATTTGAACTTTAATTACTCGCAATTTCTGTTTTGTCGCTTAACCCCTTCATCCCCCAAGCCCTTCATATGATACGAGTTTTAACTTTTCTGCTCACAAAGTGTTATACTTACACTGCAAAAAAAAAAAAAAAATGCTGTTTTTGCAAACTGCAAAATAAAGTGCAAAATTGCTAGTTTTACATTTTATTACTATGCATTTTACAGTTTTAAACTGACACCTCTGCTTCCAGTATTATACTGTAAAAACAGGAGTTTATTTGATGCAGTGTACAAATCACTTCTTTAAAGCGCCATCTAATAGAAAACTGCTTTCAAGATGACGCTGTGCTTCCCTATTTTCCCTTTTGACTTGTTATTAATCAAATTTATCTGCATGATGTGAGTAAACAAATAAGAGTAATCGCTTTTCAACTGTATCTTACTATTAACTCTTAATGTAGCTGTGATACAAACAACATAGACCTAAATTTGTGCAATTATTATCACAAAAACCTGTTTTATTCCTATATTACAGACTACCCTACTTTATTTTTTCAAAAGAGAAAAAAAAATACCGATACGATTGCGTACTTGTTTAAATTTCTTACTTATTTTAAGCATTAACAGGATGTAAGAGCCCCTTTGCCTACATCCATTTCATCAATTTTACTTATAGTCGTCCAACAGAGAACATGTTTCTGGCAATATAATAAATAACTCGATGGGTGTGCCGATCTATTCTGTCTTCGTAAGCTATGAAAACCAATTATTGATCTAAAAATAAAAAAATGACGTCAGTGTCTATATCGATGTCTCGTCAGGAATTTATTTAATCCTCCAATGTAAAATAACCATAGGTACTTAAAAAATAGTTATTCTTATTTTTAAACATTTACAATATTTTCATGTTGAGATAGCTCATCATCGCCATTTCTAACGGAATATTATGACCAATAACGCAATTCAAAAGCAGTATATATATTGTGCTACGCTTTTGAAGTACTTACGAAATTTATAATAAATGTAATAAACACGATTCTAAATTATTTATAAAGCAGTGAAAATGAAATTTATTAATAGGCCTTGCTGAGTGATTAGTTGTTTAGATATTTCATATATAAAATGTAAATCGAATATAAACACCATTATCATATATGGTGTTTATCAGTATTTTCCCTCATCACAATGTCAAACGCGAAATTATGACACGGTTTGTTAGCGGTGAAAGAAAACATCATTTTCAACGCCCGCTATCGACATTATTTACTTTAGAAGGCATACTTAAAGTGCCTCACATATTGAAATCTTACATTGCCACCCATCGACATTTTCTCGCTTTTAGCCTTAATCGATTGGGCAGTGCGTATTGGAGCGAAGTAAAGCAGAAGAAGTCCATGCCTTCTGTTGAACAGTGCAAGATAATGTGCCTTCAGAATGTTGTAAGCTAATTGTTGTCATTGACTACAAATGTTAGCGTTTTGAATTACCTACAGTTAAATCATTAAAAACTCTCTCACATTTTTTGAACAAAAAAAAAAAAAAAAAAAAAAAAAAAAAAAAAAAAAAAAAAAAAAAAAAAAAAACAACGTTGCGTTTCCAATACTTTTTTTTTCTTCCGATAGATTTTACCTTTGGATGCTTAGTAAATGCATGAAGATAAACTGAGATAAAGGTGAAAGATGGTTTTAAATGACATACAACATCCCATTAAAATGAGCTGTGCTTGTCTTAGGTGTCATAGTCATCAAGATAATTGATACATACTCTGTTGTGTATGTACATCTTACTTGTTGTTTTTCTGAGTGATTAAATGTAATTAAGAACGACGATTCTACTCAGCAAAAACTGAAATTATCAGACTGTTTTAACTTTAATAAAATAAACTATGTATCAAGAAAATAAAGTAGTAGAGCAATTAAGAATTGTTCTGGGGAATAATTTCTTAATAATAAACCTGACATGATGCTGAGCCATTAAACGACTCCGTTGAATTAAAATTCATATTTACTGTTAGTTGAAAGATTTTTGTAAAATATTAGATATTTACGATATTTTATGTCAAAATAAAAGCTGGCCTGCTCTATTTGAGACGCAATTTTGATCATTGCATCATGTCCGAAAATGGCCAGAAATATTGCACATAATTTGGTTCACCGAGTAATAAAAACCATCCCTTATAAGTAAATGTTTTACCACCTTTTGAAAAGACAGGATCTATAGCTTAAATCATTGTTTTATGCTCTCAAACGCAAATGACCCAAACCCTTGAATTTTGATTAGTGTCAAAAACAAAAGGTATTTCATATCCGATGCCGTAACTCTACTTTCTACTTCATTGAAAGTCATAAAAAAGTATCTAGAAATGTTCTCAGGCTACGTACTGGTTGATTCTAGTTACTTATTATATTACAAATCAAACTTACGTTATTTTCAATTTAAAAGATTCAAAGTTAAGAAAAAACAAAGAACACGTCAAGTTGACAGTTTTAAACCGGCGTCGAGTTTATAACATCAAAGCCGTAAACAACGCTCCATATTGATTTTCATTTTGAAGCGAAAAACTGCACATAATCTTTCAAACGCTGTTCTAACAAAGGATATAAATTCAAAGGAGAGTGCGCAATGTAAACTGTTCTATGTGCAATATCGGAAATTCACTATATCATAAGTTTTAGCAGTTTCTTATCAATACAGTGCGTCGCAAAAGTTTAAGCACTATGCAAATTTTTGAATAAAAAGAAATCTTTTCAGAGAATGCTTTCATATTCATACTGTAAGTGGCTACTATGATCCTAATTAAGTGTTTGAAGTTTTGAAAAATATAACCGCAACGAAAATCAGAAAATAAAAAAGATATTTTTTTGGCTGTCGCAAAAGTTTATGCACAGATCAGATTTTATGCAAATATATCTTGAAACGTGATGCGTGAAGAACCAGTGCGGTTCTTTTGAACGAGTTATATAGTGTAGCAATGGCTTAAAGTGTTATCAAGATGCCGAAGTCACTTCAGTTCTCGTCTGAAGAAATTGTGAAACTCTGGAAGCAGAAGGTAACTCTGTTATGCAAATTTCAGTGATTTTAAATAGATCTAAACGTGATATTTATAATGTTCTGAAACGTGGAAATCAATTTAAACCAGCGTTTCGCTCAGGAAGACCGAGAAAAACTACCTCTCGTGAGGATAGAAGAATTAAAAACTGACCTTAACTGAAAATGTTTCACTTAATCAAATAAAAACTAGACTTATAACAAAATTATCACGTGATACCATAAGCAGACGAATAAAAGAATCAGGATTTATTAAAAAACAAAAGTTAGCTCGCAAACCTTTTCTGAAAAAGTGTCACAAACAAGCAAGACTGCAATGGGCAAATCATCATATGCATTATAGTGACGAATGGATTACTGTTGTGTTCTCTGATGAAAAAAAAATAGAATTTAGACGTTTCAGATGGGTTCTCATACTACTGGCGTGACTTGAGAAAGATCCGAAGTGCGTATTCAGTAGGCAACATGGTGGTGGCTCAGTCCTGGTATGGGGCGCTTTTTGCTTCAACGAACAAACTTCTCTTAGCTTTCTAAAGGGTAGACAAAATTCAGAAAGGTATCAAGATACCCTGAGAAAGCATTTGTTATCATTTGGGGAAGTCCTACGTGGTCCTGATTGGATTTTTCAGCAAGACAACGCTTCAATACACAATTCCCATAGTACGAAAGAATGGCTTGCTTCTCAAAATATTAGAGTAATGAACTGGCCAGCACTCAGCCCGGATCTAAATCCCATAGAAAACATCTGGGGAATTCTCGCACGTGACGTATACCAGAATGGGAAGCAGTATTGCTCTGTTCAAGAGCTTAAATCTGCAATCGAGGAAACCTGGTACAGACTAACTCCCGAAACCTTCCATAATCTCGTGCTATCGATGAAAAATCGCATATTCGAACTCATCAGATGCAACGGTAATACCATAGACTACTAAAAGACTTTTACGCTTTCTAATATATATATATATATATATTCCGTTTTTGTGCTTAAACTTTTGCGACAGCAAAATTTTGATTTTATCATATAATCGTATTTTAATTTCTATAAATTGTTTCCAAATTCGAAACATGGATTTGTAAGCTGTTTGTTTAGTTACAGTAAACATTTCAAAGCTTTTTGGTTTATACTTTTCGTCTTATCAAAAGATTTCGGTTGTGCTTAAACTTTTGCGACGCACTGTATGCCAAAGATTAGCTACAGTTATTACAAAAGAGTTCACTCAGAATTGAAGGGCTTGGGAGATGAAGTCGTTATAAGACAAGACAGAAATTGCGAGTGATTAAAGTTCAAAGTTTTATTGTTGCAGCTTTTTTGTTTTCTGGTTTTGTCGTTAGTTTGCTTATGAAATTGGTTTAATGAATCTACTTTTTGGGGATGTACCAAGTTTTATTTGCTTACCTGTATCCATTGCTTATCATTGTCCAGAGTGTTCATTTTTTATTGTATAACATAGCCACTTCATCCTCCAAGCCCGTCAATTGACTGACCTTATTTTACGGTAAACATTTTAATTTGTGGTTCATTGTAGTTTACTAGTACCAAAAATTGGTATTTGTTTAAAACAGCCGTTCGTAAGAGGTGAATGAATTAAAAATAAAGAAAAATAATGTATCGTACCGCTATTTATTTTATTTATTTATTTATTTATTTTTTTGCTATTTGATAAAACCAAGGCAGACTTAATGTCACCATGATTGTCCTTATTAGGACTCCGAAGTTCTTAAAAGGAACCGAAGGATCAGGTGAAGGTTATGACACTACTGTATATGATGCAAATAGGGTCACAAACTGTGCGTAGGAGTACGTACCAAAAAACAGAAAATAAAGTCTTATCAGACCCCCAAATGTGATGATGGATGATTCACCTTGCCTTTCCATTAAAGTTTTTTTAAAATTTTTACAATTATTTTTTTAAAATAATGTTCTTGAGTTTATCCAGCGTGGAGATGAATGTTTTGTTATCGAAATGAAAGACTTACTGATTTTTTTCTGTTAGATCGGTTTTTTCGGCATTTTTTAAGAGTTGACCTTATTAAGGGGGGGTAAATAATAAACCAGTTCGTCACTTTTTATCAAACTGTTGACAAACATAGTTAAAACTCAAATTTTCACACAAAATATTTTTTTTTTGCATTTTTTATGAGTTATTTGATGTAAAAAAAATAAAGCTTCAATTCAAATATGAATACGTGACACATTAGACATTGAATCTCAGGTTGACCTTATACTTTAACGGTTTTCTTTAGAGAACTGCATGTGCGAGGTTAAAATCGTGATTTTTACGGGAGTTTTTCGAGTGACTTTCATGAGATTGAACAGCCTGTTAGTATCCATTACAATAGATTATTCTAATATCACTTATCGGGCAGATAAAAAAAAAAAAAAAAAAACTTTTTTGCGACACCAAAACATCTTTTTTTTTTTTTTTGTGTGTTTGATAGATGCTTTGCAAGAAGGTATTATTTTCATTTTATCATAAAAGCGTTTTTTCTCTGCTAACATAAACATAAAACACATTAAGAAATCAATCTACATTTCAAAAAGCGGAATTATTGTTAATGATATTGTCTATCCTTAATAAATTTGAATCCCTTCCTTACTTCTTCTTACTAGTAGCTCAGCATTAACAGCGGGGAAAAGATGTCATTTAATTTAAAATGCGATTATAAATTGTGTGTAATTAAGTAACGTGTCCAACCGCAAACATACGTATGCAAGGTTTTAAATCTCTTGAATTCAGTTAATTACGTACTAAAACCGTTTTTCTTTCTTCACGCTTAAATCATTCTTGTATTGAGCGAGTATAGCTTTTAGATTGAAATATTCTTTAATGCAAGGGGACCGTACCAGTAGAGCGTGTGCTTTAAATTGGCTGCTTGCCATTTTAGAGCTCTTTTAAGTTATAGTCTGGTTATGAAAGATTAATTGCTTGCTCTTGAAGTTAGTTCCCGTTGACACGCGGACTCAAAATTTGCTGACTACTAAGGAGATAAATGTGTCTTAGTTACGCTTTCTAATTTATATCTTTCAAATCCTTTATCGAGGAACTGAAATATTTGTTTAGTCCAAACTAGCCAAAATCTTATGAACTAATGATTTTCTTTAGAGCTTTGTTTTCAAAATTGTAAAATATCAATTTATTTAAATGACACTGTGGCAGACAATAAGTAATAATTTCGATTATATAAAGTGGATAAGTTTTATTTTGCTGGAGTCTTTAAGCAAATTGTATTAATGGTGTCGGGGACAGTTAAAAAAAAAGAAGCTTTTAAATAATGTCAAAATATTTAGAAGAAGTTTCGAAATCGGGACCTAAACTTTCAAAAAAAAAAAAAAAATGAAATGACGATACTGTTTTAAAACGTTTCCCTGCATTCGTCAAAAAAGTACTCGAGTAAAAGAGTCATAGCTCTTAAGTTCTACATTTAGGGTAAAGTCAGGAGGAGTGGGGTTGTTGTAATTTATTCTGGCATAAAATGTGAAAGTGATTTTTAGCTTCCATACGCTGCCAAAAATAAACTGTTGTTTTTACGGTAGGTTTTTGACATTCTTTTTTTCGAATACTTGCGGTAATGTTTTCCCAGAATTTTGCAGACGAATTTGTTTTTGTTATTGTTAGATGTTGAATTCCCCCACCTTTCAATTATTAAAACAAGATATATACTGAGGCTTAGGATATTGAATTGGAAAATTTTTTCATATTACTTTAGTGGTGGGAGGCCACTAGGAGACAACGGCCCTATACTCAATTATTGAAATCAAGCAAGCTCTCACTTTTAAATTTTAATTGCAAAATAATATGTACGCGTCCTTCTCCCTTTTGTCCCTAAAACTACAAAATTAGTCATTTCGGTTTCGAAATATATGGAATGATATGGGTAATGAGAATGAATAATATGAGAGGAGAGTAAAATTGTAGCAGGTAACGGGAATAATGAGAAGAGAATAAGCGACTTCATTAAAAGGTATATTGCTTTTCTTTGAGTTCACACCGGACGACTTCTTTTGAAACAATATTGCAAAAACTAACTAGGTATTGAACATTTTCCTGTGTGTGGTACTTTAATATTAAATTTTGGGGTTTTTTAAGGTTATAGTTATTTATTTTCATCCTAATTTCAAATTTTAGTTTCCAAGAAAAACATATACATCCTCAAATTACACTTGTCATTCTTTATAAATGTTGCACACTTTTTTTTGGTGCAGGTTATCTTCATGACTTGAATCTCTTTTATTAGCATTTTTCTTTCATTCTTCTAAATATAAGTAATAGTTTAAAGTTCAGGAAAAAAGTGTGTTTTACTTACTAATAACTAAACACTCAAGTGTTGTTTTTTATCACGTATTCAAAGTTTTTTTGTTTTTAAATTGATTATTCAAAACGCTTTAATTTTGAACCATTTAACCGACTTCGGTTTCTTTAAATTTAATATTATTGTTGGAGAAGAAACAATATAATTTCAAGATCACCTGAGGCAGCCTATTATACTTGCAATCACTGGTTCAATATTATACTTGCAATCAGTGCACTTCTATTAAATATTTTTTCCTTCAAACCCACTAGTATATTTTAGAACACTAAATAATTCTAATTTATAAAACTATTAAACTCGTAAGCCATCGCATTTAAAATTAAATCAGTTTTATATAACAGTTAACTTATTAATAATTAATTGATGCATCTGAAACTAGATGTACGTGAGTGCGATTGTTTCCTATACAAATCCACAGCTAATGTCAGGTTTTCCCACTCTTTTCTGGGAGCGAAAACCCGTTCTAACATAAATCCACAGATTGCGTCAGTTTTTTTAATCAGATTTGACACATGAGTCGTATAATACTCAGGACTTGATGGGGGGGGGGGGGAGTTCGCATCCATGTGGAGGGTTACTGGATGTTTTTACATGGAAATCCGTAAAGCGGAAGATTTACGCCTATTTATTTAATGACAGTAACCGAATTTTTGAAATTTAAAAAAAAAATCAAAAGAAGCCTAAATTTAAATTTTGAGTTATAAAATGGTTCTTTTACATACGCTGACGGAAAACCGTGCCTTTTTTTTTCCCTTTCGGCTGTAGATAATGTGAACCACTTTTTTTGGTAAGAGGGGAAATCAGAAGTTCAAACACGATATTATAACTTTGACTAAAACTTTATATTTGATAAAACTCATAATTTAGACATTTGATTCATGTTAAGATCTACAAGTAATATCTAGTCTGAAAGGTTAATAGCGGTATCCTTTTCTTCACTTAATATATATGTCTTAATCCGCCTTCAAAAGATATTAAGTCACTCTTTCCTAAAGTAAATTTCATTACAGCAAAAGAGCATTAAGAAAACAGAAGCCAAGCAAAAAGTAAAGCATTATGTAATCCAAAATCAAAGCTTTTGTTGACATGCTCAATGAAAGGTTTTGTTGTCTCATAGCAGCAGCCTGTTTAATTAATTTTCCTTCAAAACCAATGCTTTTGTGAAAGCAATATAACAATCCCTAGTGTCTGAAAACAATATTTTTGATTAGTCATTGAAAACAAAGGTCGACGACCTCACAGCTGCTTTGCATGATGCATACAACTTTCGACTGGCACCTTTGCTGCAAGTACGCAAGCATTTTATGCTTCCATTGCTAGTTTGCGTGCTTTATCATTTTAAGTGAATGGGGGGAAACTTTAAATTGATTGCAGAAGCGTTTTCTGCAGTTTTAATTGCAAACATCAATAAGAACCTGCCATTACTTAGCAGGGCTACCAAGATTTACTTGTCGGAAAGTTAAGTCGTAAATTAAAATCATTTGTAGTAGGAGGAGTAGTTTATGTGTGTGACAAGAAATGCTCTTGTCAATCAATAACTGGAAAATGAAAGCTAATTTATAACTAGAGAAAATATTTTCTTATTTTTGAAAGTTGAATATCAGTCACGGTATTAAAGTCTTATTGTCAAGAAGCAGTTTGAAGTACTTTAATAAATACAGACTTACTTTTTGACTTAACTGCTATTTCTCTCTCTCTTTCACTTTTCTCTCTTTGTATTTTAATTTTCTTTTTGAAATTTTACAACATAGCATCTTACAAACGCGACTCATATGCAGTTGACTTTATCATTAACCCAAGTAGCACACTTCGTATTTAAAGGTTGTAAAATGGTTATTAACGTTGTAACAACCGCTTAAAAATGTTTATAAAACGTTTAAAGTTTATTTGCGATACCTGGGAAATTACACTGAATATTGTACTCTTATGTCAAATTTGTAATCAAGGGTTTTGTTTTGTTTACATCAAATATAAATTTAGATCAGTGTTAGTGATTTTATTTCAACGAAGTATTGCTTGTCTTGAAACAAACGCACAAAGCTAAATTTTTGTACGTTTTCATATCTAATTTGAATCGTAAATATAATCGTAATTTTTTACAAATCCAGTTCGATTTCCGAAGAGAACCCGAGAGATGTGATTGTTATTCAACACTGCAATCCAATATTGTTAAAACACTTCTGCAATATCCTTAGTTATAAAGCAATGAGTTAAAAAAAAGTTTAAAAAAGCAGTTTTTGCTTAATAAACAAATTAGGGAGTTAAGTTTATTTATTCTTTACTACGAAATATTTTTTAAAATGTAATTGACCTTTTCAAATTCACTAAACTTCGATAGTTTTTTATCCTCCCTACTGTAGCCGTTCTGAAATTAGTCCACAAAAATAAGCACACATAAAATTTCATTATGCGACAAGTTCTACACCTAGTTGGCGGAGTAATGAAGTTATATATATATATATATATATATATATATATATATATATATATATATATATATATAAGTTTAAATTGAGGCATTTAGTTGTTTATCTTTTTTGAAATGCAATACGTTTATGCTACCATTATTTTATTTTTAAAAGAGCTTTTCTTTCGTGTTAAAGTAAGGACATTAATATGGGTCATTTTACTAATGAGCATTAAATGAAAACCGGAGTGCAAAGGTTCTAAATTCCCGACTTATACAGAACTGATAAATTTAAATTATATTAAAAAGAAAGTTTTTCTAAACAGCTGCGTCAATAAAATTAGAAGAATTAATAACAATAAGAAATCTAATTAATTGATCATTGCGCATGTACTACTTTATGCAAATGGAGAACAATAATTTTGTAATACTGTAAATCAGGGTTACTTGGACCCAGAAGAGGGCTACTTGAGCCCACAGTAAAATGATAAAATCTGGGTTTAGTACTAACATTAGAGACTGCAGAGTGCTTCTACCTAGAGGAGAAACGAGGAACTACGTGCTAGTCTTCAACTAATAAGTACCAAACCTAGATTTTATCATTTTACTGTAATGGGCTCAAGTAACCCCTTAGGGTCCAAGTAACCCTGATTTACGGTAATATTTAAGAATAAAAACTAAAACACAATGTGAACTAAGCTTACCAAACATTATAGTTTGCCAAAAATGTATTTCTGGCCTATTAAAAGCAAAAGTGAGTAAAACTAGTCAATAAATGAACGCTAAAATGCAAAATTTCTATATTGATAAAGGTTGAATTCATTTGTCGTTGCAGTGAAATACTGCAACGACAAATGAATTCAACCAAATGATGACAAGGGTTGCGGAATTCAAGGGAAAGTGACTAATTCCGGAGCCAACTTAGAGAATTCTGAAACATCTGTCTGCTTTGCACCAGATTCAGTTCTGATCCAACCCCAAGACTGCATTTTTTTTTCTCCGCTGTTAGAAAAGAACTGCAGATTCGGAGATGATCGACTCTTTTTCCTTGAGTTTTAAAAATCTCCGACTCCGATTTTTTTACCCGGAAATCAAGCTGACTCTTAATGGACTCCGACTGGAGCGTGAAATCCCATTTAATAACCATATAAGTCGGAGCTATCTAAAGTTGTTTACAGAGTGTTCAGAGAAAACCAAAAACTTAGAAAATGTACAGGGTGTCCACTCCAATCGTGGACCAATAGCTAATTTCTAAACCGTTAGAGATACGCATATAGTTTATTTAGGAAAAAATCTCCAAATTATGAAAAGAATTTTGGGTCTATTCAATGTTTTTCAAAAAATCAAATTTTGAAAGAGTTACGAAATTTAAATTTTTATACAGCCCCCCAGTCCTATCAATCATATTTAGTAAAACATTCTTGACACTATAACGTTTAAAACTAAAAAAAAATCACTCCTCTACCACAAAAATTGACCGAGTTATGACGTTTTGAAAAATCAAGATTTTGCATTATTTCATGACGTCATCGAGAGATCGCTTAAGGGACCGTATGCGAAATCCTTCAAAATCTTGATTTTTCAAAATGTCATAACTCGGTCAATTTTTATGGTAGAAGAGTGATTTTTTTTTAGTTTTAAACGTTACAGTGTCAAGAATGTTTTACTAAATATGATTGATAGGACTGGGGGGCTGTATAAAAATTTAAATTTCGTAACTCTTTCAAAATTTGATTTTTTGAAAAACATTGAATAGACCCAAAATTCCTTTCGTAATTTGGAGATTTTTTCCTAAATAAACTCTATGCTTATCTCTAACGGTTTAGAAATTAGCTATTGGTCCACGATTGGAGTGGACACCCTGTATATTTCCAAGGCACTTAAATATAGGTTTTTTCACTCTTTCTCTGTTTTTTTCTTTTTTACTGACATTAGTTTTGCCCAAGGATTTTAAATATATTTTATGCAATCTAAAATGGCAATGCATGTTTAAAACAATATAAGTCTAGTCTATTCTTACTGAGCAAAAAATGTTTAGTTAATTTCCAATCTTCTTTAAGTACCGATGTACTTGAATAACATTTCCATCAATGAATTAATCATTTTTTTACGTAATATACAATAGCATATGTCACAGATATATATATATATATATATATATATATATATATATATATATATATATATGTATATATATATATATATATATATATATTTTGACCTTTTCTTGAATATAAAGACGTATATAAAGCTGTTAGTGTGGTTTTTCGTCGTGTGGTTTTTTTTTCAATTTGAAAAAAGAAAAAAAAACATTTTAAAATAAGTTGATTGATTGTCTTACTTCTTTTATAATCTTATAATTGCTAGTAAAATTCATGAAAACCCATAAATAATTGAGAAAAAAACTCTACATTATGTTTAATAAATACATGATTAAAAAGGTGTTAATAATACACTTAAAAGGGAGCATTCAGCCTGTGTTAAACTATTTATTGTAGTTGCAAGCATTGGGGATAAAATATATCCGACAGAATTTAAGCAAGGGTTAAGTATTTTTTCGTCTTACGCGCTTCAATAGTTATACATTATCTGGATTCATGTGTCAGTTTATATGATTTTTTCTTGTTTTCGCTTATACTAAGCATTTTTTATAAGCGTGCTTTTAAGAAGTATATAATAATGTACTTTTAAAGTATTTTTCTGTTTTATAAACAGTAAAAGTTGGATTAATTCTTCTAATCTAAAAAGTAATAAAATATAAACGTTAACTATTCCCATCACTTTAAAGTACAGTTATTCTCTCCCATATTTTAAGCATTTTCCATTTTATAAAGCAATATAAACTGGAATTGGACGAAACAAACGCATATAATTAAACTAACAGTAATTCCACTTCATAAGTAAATAAATGAGCAATAATTATTAGAAGCTCAAAATATGAGCAACTGTTATAAACGCTAATATCCCCGATGCGTCAGAAGCAATGAAAAGCAGCAATATCGAGAAATTCAAAACGGGAGAAATGCATAAACGGTTCGAAAATAAATTCAGCCGAAGCATTACTGAAGTTTCTTCGGCCAAAAGGAATTCCGTTAGAATGCAAAAGCTTCCCATTCGCGAGTCTAACCCAGAATTAAAGCTTGGAGCGCAATAAACGAACAAACATTTTAAACAACAAATCCTCGAATGTTCTCGGACGGAGAGCAATAATAAATCGTTGACAGTGTGTTTTGTTTGTTTACGCTTCTTTTCGCCATTTATTGTGAGGATATCGTAGGTGACCTCAATGAAACTGCCTCTGCTGTCGTAAAAAAAGCAATAATAATAATAATAAAAAAGGGCAAAAAAAAAAGGGGAGCAGAAAAAGAAGGAAAGAAAATAAATGCACGGAAAAATATTTTGGCGAACGGATGTTAAAACCGAATAGAAAGTACGCTTTCGTGTTTATGCTTTTTTCACCGGCTTTTTAAGCACTACTCACTTAACATATTTTTCTGAGTGGGGAATTTTAAATCACCGGATCTAATAAATGCATTCTGAGCAATTATCTATGTAAATGCGTCGCTGTAAAAGGTGTTAAAAAGCCTTCGAGAGAATAAAGAGCTGGGTTATATATAAAATAGCTTGAGATTTTGAAAGCTACCCTTCTTCACGTCTTTTATGTTTTGTCTTTCTTTTTTACTTCTAAGCGGAGCTTTTTTTTTCTTTAAGTTTATCTATTTTATTTCGAGATAGCCAGGATTTTATACTTTTTCGAATAAACTTTCTCGATTGTACAGATTTCTTTCTAACATTTTCTGATTTTTTGATTGTATATAGTTTTTTAGAAACGCTCCTGAGCTTTATACTTTCTAATGTAATTAAGGTAAAATCACATAATGTGTGTTAAATTATTGGGGCTTGCATTTTAACCCTGTTTTCAATGGAATGAAACTCCACTGAGTCCCGACGATAAGAAACAGTGATTTAGTGACTTCAAGTTTCTTTATTAAAATTATTAAGATTAGAGGAATATAAACAAAATACATTTGCGGTAAGAAGGATAATTAATTTAGAAAAATGTTGAAAACAATGCATACACAAACAAGTTTACCCAACACACTTAAGAGTCATTCAAAACTTATTATAGCTGATGTTTGTAATTTTCGTGATACGTTGGCACTAGTAGTATTGTAATGGGAAAAGGTGAAGTTCTTTTCTACTTAAATTTGATTCATTTAAGCTTGAATACAAGTCAAAATATTCATGTTTTGGAATACATGGTGTGTTATATAACTATAATTAAATTGCTTCTAAAGGAATGAGTGACTCATAGCATTTGTTTTTAAACATTGAGGATACATAATGCTCTGAAAAATTAGCATAATTAGTTAGATGGATTACCCTTGGCTTTAAGGGCAAAGATAATTGAAGGGGCAAGTGGATAAAATAGATATGTGACAATTTTAGTTTTACTTACTTTTTACCATGGATGAAGGTATTAAGGTAATATTTTTTTAAAACTTTTTCTAGAAATTATAAAAATATTGTCACATATCGACTTTATTCACTTGCCCCTTCAATTGTGTTTGTGAGTTAACACAATTGAACATGCACTAATTTGAATTTGTTTACTTCACTTGCCCCTTCAATTGTGTTTGTGAGTTAACACAATTGAACATACACTAATTTGAATTTGTTTAAGTCGGCGAAATTCAAATATCACATATCACCTTTATCCACTTGCCCCTTCAATTCAAAAAATGTTTTCTGCCCTGGTATGTGTTTAGATATTAGCAAAAGCAATAAGTGAACCACATAAAAACTATTGAATTAACTACACACGTACATTTATTGCACTCGATTAAAATTTATTTAGTTTCGGTTTATTTTACATCTTTGTTTTATACCTAGTGTTATGGAGTCGCGAGTCTAAGGCTTTAAAATTACAAGAATTGGAGTCTGAGTCGGATTCAGTCCTTTTTCCTCCGAATCTGCGTTTCTACCGCGGCTACGGTGTCAGTCTCAGATGGATTTAGTAGTAAAGTCGGAGTAACAGGCTCGAAAATTCTAGGAATCGGAGTCAGTCTTTTTCCCCCTGACTCGGCAGCCCTAAACTTTTGTCATAGATTTGATAAAGATTACTTATATACTTTGTTAATTTACAAAAGACACGATTCCAATAAATGGTTTCAGATCAGTAAATTCCAAAATAACATTTAGTACTTAATGCAGTAATCGAAAATATCGTAAATATCAACGCCTATATTTTTGTACAAAAGTAGAAAGCACCTCTATATTTTTTGATTACATTAAATTACAAGAACTCACTGCTTTAGGAGATCAGACACTAAAACCTCACTCGAAAAGGTGAGAAAAAGTTAGGAAGAGAACATGTACGCTTTTTGCAAATCTATAATTGTGGACATTCAAATCGTAACATCTAGTGTACATAGATTTGCATTTCGAAGTTGCGGACTCATTACTTACGTTTGTAGATTATAGAGTAAAATGCACCTTGATATTTGAGTCGTTTAATTAATCAAGCTGAACTAAAAAAAAAAGAAGTTTGGAACCTGGGTATGAGCAACACGAATCAAAGCATAGTTACAACTGTGTCTCAAAGTAACTAATTCGTGGCTTCTAGAGTATTTGACTATTAACTGGAAATGTTTTTTTTGAAAACCATCTGAAACAATTTACTACTGAAGCCAAAAGTAACACATGTTGTTTTACATTTTTCGAAACTAGAGTTTGCTATTAATTCAATAGCTATTAATGTGAACCACTTATGGTTTTTGCAAGCATATACACCCAAGACAAAAAATGTAACGAAAATAAAATATCCGTATCAGCTTTACCCTTACAATAGTCAAAGTATTTATGCTAATATGAACAGGAATCATGTAGTATCCGAATTTTTAAATAAATGTTATGTTCTTCGCAACAAAAATGGAATGATCATATTGCGCACGCGATTTTGTGGGTATAATCTTGGACTTCTATTTAAGGTGAAACAAGTGAGATTTAAAGGGGGAATACATTAATTTTGTGCTACTAAAGTACTGCTAAAACATTTCAAAAGCTTTAGAAATATTGAAGAGATCAACGATCTAACTCTTCCTCACTATCTTCCTCACTTTCTCTTCAAAAAATAAATGACTAAAACGTGTTTGTGTGTATTGTAGCAGGCTGTTGTGTTTATTAATGAACAGTTTCAGTTAATTAGCTGTATTAAAATGCATTGAAAGTTGCTAACAAGTAAATAACTAAAGCATTGAAATTACACGAATAAAAATATTACATCGTTGAATAAGTTGTTTCATTGCATCTGTTGTTTTTTTCCGTTTTTTTTTTTTTTTTTTTTTTTTTCAAATGCAATATTGATTTAGAATGGACAAAATTTAACTGATTTAAGACTAATAGAACACAATGTAACAAAAACAAGAAAAAAGCACCTGCAATTTTTGAAATAAAATAAATCTCCTTTTTTTAACTTTTTTAAATTGGTTATTTGTCTTAGACAAATTGCCGAATTGGGAACTAGCTAATTGCTCACTTTAAATATGAGGGTATGCAACTAGTTTAAGAGACATTTCGTGTGAATAGACTGCATACATTGAAAATTTAAACAACTTTCTAAGGATAAAATGAGTCGACTTCTCATTTGGAATGGCCAAAAAGGAAGTAAATGCTGCAAGGCAATCGTGAGTAAAAAGTGTGCAATCACAGCTCTCCTTCTTGCTGTGAAATAGATGTAGTTCCGACACAGGTATAAGTCTCTTTGTTTGAATCTTTAAGGGTGAAAAAATCTACTGTATGAAAAACAGCAAATGGTTTCTGTAGGAAAGCTATCTCGAAAAAAAAAAAAACATGTAATTATTTCGATAACAATTAAACGTTTAAGTTTTATTTTTTATTATTTTCGAAACAACTTTTGAGATGCAAATCTTTGTTTCAATTAAAATCATAAATACTGATTTTTGTTGCGAATCAACAGTTTTAGAGGAAAATGATTCTCTTATAGTGTCAAGAACTGTAATTTCAGTGTTATCCAACATAATTTATAGTCCTTTAAAAAATATTTTATGAACAGTTTTCCTTGTTTATTATTTTTTTACCTACTCAGAATCAACATTTCTGTCTCCTACATCTTTAAGCACTGGGGAGCGTGGTGGATTTAAAATTATCCTGTAATTATAAACACTGGCAAAAGAGCTTAATGTAAATAAATGAGGAATCACTTAAGTATTAACAAATGGTTTCCTTTTCTTTTTTATTATTTTTTATAAAATAAAAGATAAACATTCTTTTCTTAACACCTTGACATACCATAAAAAGTCAGACTCGTCATTTATTTTATGGGCCACTATAGAATTCGACGAGCGTGAACTTAATATTTTTTTAATGTTATTTAGATGTCCTTTATTAATACCAAACTGAATAATAAAAATCCAAAAACAAACTGCAGTCTTTCTCAGCTTTCATGTAACTGTTTAGTTGTGTGAAATTAAATGGTACAATTCGGTCGCACTTAACTTGTATGTGGATAAATTGTTTCAACGCTTAAAAATGTGCATTTTAAATAATGCAAGATTGAAAAATCAAGTGAAAGCAAATTCTAGCTGATGTCTGAACATCGATGCTGTTGTATGTGAAAGGAGTTTGCTTAAGTAATGGCTGAAATTTTCGTTTTTTCATCATGTGAAAATTAATGATTACTTCTTTTCGTATTTCTTCTATTTACTAATAGAAACGTTTCGTTTTTGATTATCCTCTTAATGATTTTATAGTTAACTTATTGCTTATAGTAATTTAAAAATTACTCTGCATGGAAACTAATTTGTTCATTTTTATGCTTGTATTGGCGTAGAGATATGGTTCTGAACTTACAAACTTAGAGACAAGTTTTAGAAATCCATATTGTAGGGATACACTTTATCCGCAAGGAATCAAGTTATTTCAAAAAAAAAAAAAAAAAAGACAAAGTGAGAAAGCAGTAGGAGAAATCAAAAAATAGTATTTGTTATTTTTTTAGTTAAATTCGAGCTATTGCGAAGAAAATAAATATGTGTCGTCAAATAATTTCATAAATATAGTTTAATGACTATTTGAAACACAGATTGTTTTTTGCTATTTCGGAACAGTACAAGAGGTAATGCATATTGCTTTCACTTTCGATGGTTATTAGTTCTTTTGCATTTTATGGGGCAATTTTGATAAATACTGTATTTAAGATAACATTTTTACGACAAAAATCATCAACATTACTGCAGGTAGATGCTTTGATGTAAAAAATAAATAAATATTTGGATTCAAGTAAACACTACAATTTGCAGCTCTAATACTTTTCTTATTAGTGCGGCTGTAAAAAAGAGCCCTTATGTGAGTTATTTTCTTGATTAAGAACAAACGCTAATATTTTACGTAGCCTAAAATTTACACAGCAAAGTTTTTCATTGTTTTTTAACTCTCGGTAGATCGTGCTCATTACTTATACTGTGGTTCTGGTAAGCTGCGCAAATATTTTGATAATGTTCACCTCATTTTGGGAGTTCATTGAAAAAAAAGCCCTGTTATTGTCGCGGATTTTAGTTGGAATACTTTTGCGGAGCTACCACAGAAGTAACGCAACTCGGTGTCAATTTCTTATCCCTGCTACTCAAAAAAAAAATTAAATACTGATAAGATCATAGTTCAACTTATCAGAGCCATACGATTCCTGTATGACTCTTTTTTTTATTTTTAACTTGAGTTAAAGCTTGATATTGCTTTTAAATGGAACATAATTTGTGAAACATAATGCCAAGGGAGTAAATGTAAGTTAACTGCGTACGTTCTTCAGTGTTTGTACTTACTCAACAGGGATCCAACCCTAATTAAAATCAATAAGTTCAAAATTAAGTGAATCCATGTCATCTACCACACATACACCATCCTTCCCCTCGCCTCTCTATCATAAAAATGGTTAAATCTAGATTCTATTAAACAACAAACAATAAATAATGTATTAATATATGTTACAGAATTTTCAGTAATCATATAGATACGAAATACTCAGTTTTAAATTAATCGATAAAATATACTTTGTTTGTCGTAATACTATGTTTAAGTAATTTCGCAGAAATGGAGTAATACAATATTTTCCAAATTTGAATGATGCAACTAATAGCACCGTAAAAATTGAATTTAATATTTGGATACTAAAAATCTTTTATTTCCTCGTTACTTTGCAATCATCCTCAAGTAATCGATAGCATTTTTTTTTTTCAAACTGCAAAAAAGTAACTCATTAAATTAAAAAGCAGAAAATTTACAAAAATAATTGAATCGGGGAGTGCAAAAACAACGTCAGTCAAGAACTTTAAATTGTTCAGGAAAGAAAACAAACGTCTTAATTCTAGCATTGTTTCTACGGTCAACATTCAAATAACAGGCCCCGTGTCTTTCAAATTAGTAACCTGACTAACGTGATTTCTGATATCAACATGCATCTTGCCTCCCAAAGCTCGTTTCCATAAAAAACGAATTTTCGAATTTTTGTGACTGATGTTTTTACTCTCACCGTTTCAATTGCTACTGACTGTAAAGTTATTATTTTATTATAACTTTTCTGTTAGGAAATAAACCTAATATTTAAAAAAATATATTTTTTAATGTTTGTGAAAAACTGCTAATACGCGTGAAAATAAATTTTCACAACTATTCTCAAACTTATAATTAGCATTCTTTCTTTCTTGAATTGAAGAAAAAATAATAATATAAAAATAAATTTTGCGTCGTTGAGTTCAAAATTTTAGAAATATTTAAAGATTGTTTAGAATTGTAATCTAAATTACTCAGATAACCAGCATCCAGTTCAAGTTATTTTAGAAGCAAAAAAAAAAAAAAAAAAATATTTTCAGTTCGTGTAACAATTTTAGGTATTTATTTAAAGCATTAAGAAACTAAAATTCTGTATAATTTCACATATTAAAAGAAACATTTTCCTTTTTTTTTTAAAATCTAAACTTAAGTTTCCCTTAACTAACAATATGAGGAAAGAAAGTGAGGAAACTTCCAAAGAATCCAAGCATTTGAGTAAAGAATCCAAATTGAGCAATGTGTATTCCTAACTGCAGAGCACTCGCTGGGAATAGTAGATTTATTATTCATCTAGAGTTTGCTCCAAGTGCTAATCGAGAACTGCAGAATCATGCTACTTGCTTTGCTTCTGACGCAAACGCGCTGTTTATTAATAGACTTCCTCTTTTCTAAATCTATTATCATGAGCATGTTCTGTAAAATAGATTATTCCTGCATGTTAAGTGACTTAGAACCCGCTACAGAATTCAAACTTGTTTTAGACTCATAGCTAATTTCTCTTATGACATATTATGTAGAACATCGGATGAGTGTGCTCAAACTCCTCGTGTTTGTAATTAAAATGATTCTGATCTGACACTTAATCTTTTCAAGCCCTACCCAACTACTAGTGATAGCAATGTCTCGACTTCATTGCAGCTGGTATATAGGCAAGAGGACGATGTAAGTTCAGTAAAAACTTTTAAATATATTTTAAATTGAAAAGTGAAGCAATTAAATAATTGAAAACTATAAGAGGGGGGGGGTATCTTTCAGCCAAGTAGAGTTTCCGTTTTTTGATAATTTAAAAAATGGGCTTATCTATTTGTGCTGGTATGTTCGTACAAACTTTTGTTTCATGAGGTTTACACAACATGCAAAAAAACATTTAAAAATGTATTTTCGTTTAGCTCGAGTTTAAATGGTTTTTTTAAACCTGTTTATTGAAGATACAAGGATGGGTAAGGTCGATTTTTTTTTATATTGGGGAATATTTGGAGTGTTTAGTTTTTAAATAATATATAAGCAGATAGATACATATATAGATATGCGCTGGTTCATCAGAAAGAAGGAATGATATGGCTTATTTCCAAACATGTTTTCTAATTTTTCACTTATCTTTATTGTTTTGCGCAGGAGTAAAAGTGTCCTATTAACTCTAAAGAGCTTTAATGAGCAGCTTTGTGTAAATGGATGCTTATCCTATTTATAGCAACATGTATGTTTTGTTCAATGTATGTCAATCGACTATTGATTAACTAATTTGATTAGTTTAAGTAAAGCTTACATTTCTAAACTAGGGAGCCCTTTTTATAAACTCAGATATGCATAAATGCATGTTTAAAAATCATTATAAATGTTGCTTCTCAAGAAGAATTTATGGAACAGGTGCTGCCGAATAATTTCACGTTCTTTAAGTTAGGATTACAGGCGCCTTCCTCGAGAGTTGTACTTTTGTTTTTAATTTTTAAAATGTTATATCGTTAAAAAAAACCCTCATCGCTATTAGCACTTGCTTTAGATGAATATAACAATGATTAACAATGTTAGTTTAACCATATCGTAACTGTCGCAATCGCGACCCCCACCCCCCAGCACAGGGACCTTAAAAGGGTTCCAAAAAGTACGTGAAAAATATTTTATGTATTAAAGTTCAGCTCTAAAGGGGCTTTAAAAACGCATTGCGACAAGCTCCCAACCCCATAAATCCGCCCCTGACGATAAATAGTAATATACCCATCTCTTTACTTTGTAAACTATTTGAAAGACAAACCAATTTTCATGGCGAGACTAACCATCCTCAAAAAATAAAAGAATTTTCTTTCAAAAATTCATAGAAAAATCTGAAATAGCAGAGGACGGTGTAAAACATAAAACGATGCAATATAAAATCAATACAGCATTGTATGAAATATCGTTAGGAAATGCATCAAAATTCAAAATACTTTATTTTGATACAAAATTTTTGTTACTTTTCAAAAGAATTCCCATTTAATAGTGTGAATATAAAAGAAGCATATTTGCATGTTTTGCTAAATACTTTCCGTTCGCATTCTTGTAAAGATTTCACTTTTCGAGACAAAGTTTTCATTCATCGGTGTTCTTTGATATTAGTCAATATATATCAAAGGAATAGCTAATCATGACATGAAAAGAAGACCGAAAGTGAAACGGAGAGCTTTTATCCTTCCAATAATTTCGCAAAGTCAACACTTATTCAGACAAAATTCTGAAGACTTATAATGCAAACATTTCATCAAAAGCGTCAAAATTCAAAGAAGAGACTCAGTTCATTATATTAAATTATTTCTAGATGCTTCATTTTTATAATAATCTTTTAGGAAAAAAAGCACAGACTGTGTGTGGGAACAAAAAAAGTCATTTACTAAAATTTGCGAAGCGAGAAAATAATATGCACTTATTAAAAAATATATTTTTCTATAAACGTCTGCTTTATTTAGGGCATTCTTCATTGAAGACTAACACTATAAATCAAAACGATGGCAACAGATACTACGTATTAGTCGTTTGTTTCTTTACAACTTGTTTCATGGTAATACATTTTTAATGAATTATTTTATCCTTCATAATAACACAACGTTCTTATACTTTCTACACTTTAAGACATAAAATCTTGAGCTGATTAAAAAAAAGTAATATGAACATACGAAAATATGTATTATAAATGCTTACTGAATTAAAGTTATCTTAATTTTATTGTTGCATTTTGTACGTTGTAGAACGGATTACTGTATATAGACATAGTGTATATAGACATAGGTGCTCCCCTATCCCTATTATAGATTTAAAAAAAAATCTGGTTTGACTCATAGTGCTTTTTTCTGGATTTTGCTCCCTGAAACTTCGCCCCCCCCCCGCGCTGAGAGGGCTTTGGGGGCGCTATGTACGTCACTAACCAGTAACCTTTTTAGTATATAAAGAAAAAAGACAAGCAGAAAAACTATATATTTATCTATTAGTTTTCTCACACTTTTAATGATATATATAAATAGGTGAGTGTTAGAATCAGGATCAAACAAAGTTATTATACAAATGTAAACTATCAGTATGCCTTCAAACGTTAGAAATCCTGTCTTGGTTTAATTTTCCTTGCAAAGTTTCATACTGTAATGCCCGAATTATTACTTAACAAGAAGTTTTCACATTGCTTCTGCTAAAGTAGAATACTGGGGATTTTATGTACAGTTGTTTCCTTCTGTGTCAGTATTTCAATCATTTGATTATAATTATAGTTCTTTACTTCGGGTTTAGTTAATGTAATAGACATCATAATTCAATGTGGTTGTTATAAAGACAATTCCTAACTATCCCAATGTTACTTGGTTGCAAATTACGGTTATTCGACATAAACTGTTCCATGGTACGGTTATAGTTGCTTAAAGATTTGTCTTATTATTATAAACAGATACTTCAGATGTTATATTTAAATACTTTCCCTTCTCTCCAAAGCTTTAGATGATTTAAAAAGCAAATATTCACGTTTTATTATAGGTTATTAATTTATTGAAGACTTTTTACGCACCATCATAGCCCCCCAAAAAGCAGAACGCTGTCAAGAAAAATACTAGTATATATAGCGCTGCAAGAAAACAAAATGTACAATACAATTAAGAGCTGCCCTGATAAAATATTCTTAAAAAAGAGCGAGCCACAGAAGTATTCCATCATTCGAAACACCTAAATTAATTTCGGATTTATTATTGTACTATCTGTTGAAGCCAAATACTGTTTTAGAATAATTTAGACACGGCAAAAAGTTTTTAAAAACCTAAAATCACACTACCTCCTGCAGTAACTTCATAGAGAACCTGAAATATAGCAAATGAGCGATAGTACTTTTTTTTTTCTTCCTTTTTTTCCCGCCCATTTTTTTAAATGGGGGGGGGGGTGAGAAGGCGTACTTTCAGAGTTGCAAAAAAAATAAATAAAACTACATAATGTTTTATAAAAAAGTAGAACTGTTATGATTCTGTTGATTGATGATTTTAAAGTGTGAGACATGTTATTTAACTAATATTAGGTTTTTTAATTTTATATAATTAATGCAATTTGACAAGTTGCAAATTATATGATTAATTTTATTTATTAAATCTCCTAAGTAATTCATTTTTTACATTGCTTCATTCACTCATATACTCATTTTTTTATTCATTGATTATTTTATTCCTTCATTTATTTTTTCTCGTGTAATAATTGATATATTAATTCTTTATTCCTTTACTTTTTACTCATTTATTTTTCTTGTAGCTTATTGTGAAGAATATTTTAATCATCAAATAAAAAAAAATATTTCATTGGAAAAATATTTTATTGTTCACTTTGCTCCAGGCAAAAAAAGACAACCCCCCAGTACCCCCACTCATTTTCTTTTACCTTTTTATTTATTTATTTATTTATTTTTTGAAAGTACAAATTTAATACCATAAATAAAAAATAACATTTCAAAGCAAGTTTTACTGAAAAATACATTGTTTAAGATTAACTTAACTATTTCATTTCACCCCTACATTCCCCTATATATATTTTCCTTTCAAGGCATCAGTAAAAATGTTTGAATATCTTCAACTTCAAATGACATTACTATCTAAAACTCCTAACTAAACTTTACAATTAACAATGATAGTTACTAAAATTCCGAAAAGAAATACCTTTCACTTTGAAGATAAGTTTAACCCTTTATGTCCCAAATTAGTTTGACAATGAATATTTAGAATTTTTTTGGTTTTTTTAGTTGAAAATACATTAAAGAACATATCTGTACCTCAGAACCAGACTAACGTAAATCCATTTTCGTCATTTTTCGGTAGAGGGGAAAAACGATTGTCGAATACGTTTTTCCCCTCTACTGAAAAATGACGAAAATGGACTTACGTTAGTCTGGTTCTGAGGTACAGATATATACTGAGTATAAAAATTTTGAAAATTTCGGGGGTCTAAGGCCCCATACGCCTTACGGGCCGAAGAAATTGTTTCCGATCACAGGTACCATCTGTCGACCTCTCAGCAAAGTAGGATTCATAATAATAAATTAATATAAGAAGGACTTCTGAATCCCGTCGAAGTATAAAGGGTGAAAATTTTTTTTCTCCAATTATTGCAATCGTATCGGTTCCAAAAAATGTTTGAATATCTTCAATTTCAAATTGCATTACTATCTAAAACTCCTAACTAAGCATTACAATTAACAATGATAGCTACTAAAATTCCGAAAAGAAATACCAGTCATTTTCAAGATAAGTTTAACCCTTTATGTCCCAAATTAGTTTGACAATGAATATTTATATATATTTTTTTTTTGGTTTTTTTAGTTGAAAATACATTAAGGAACATATATACTGCGTATAAATATTTTGAAAATCTCGGGGGTCTAAGGCCCCATACGCCTTAGGGGCCGAAGAAATTGTTTCCGATCACAGGTAGCATCTGTCGACGTCTCAGCAAAGTAGGATTCATAATAATAATTAATATAAGAAGGACTTCTGAGTCCCGTCGGGGTATAAAGGGTGAATTTTTTTTTCCAATTATTGCAATTGTATCGGTTCCAAAAAATGTTTGAATATCTTCAATTTCAAATTGCATTACTATCTAAAACTCCTAACTAAGCATTACAATTAACAATGATAGCTACTAAAATTCCGAAAAGAAATACCAGTCATTTTCAAGATAAGTTTAACCCTTTATGTCCCAAATTAGTTTGACAATGAATATTTATATATTTTTTTTTTTGGTTTTTTTAGTTGAAAATACATTAAGGAACATATATACTGCGTATAAATATTTTGAAAATCTCGGGGGTCTAAGGCCTCATACGCCTTAGGGGCCGAAGAAATTGTTTCCGATCACAGGTACCATCTGTCGACGTCTCAGCAAAGTAGGATTCATAATAATAATTAATATAAGAAGGACTTCTGAGTCCCGTCGGGGTATAAAGGGTGAATTTTTTTTCCAATTATTGCAATTGTATCGGTTCCAAAAAATGTTTGAATATCTTCAATTTCAAATTGCATTACTATCTAAGACTCCTAACTAAGCATTACAATTAACAATGATAGCTACTAAAATTCCGAAAAGAAATACCAGTCATTTTCAAGATAAGTTTAACCCTTTATGTCCCAAACTAGTTTGACAATGAATATTTATATATTTTTTATTGGTTTTTTTAGTTGAAAATACATTAAGGAACATATATACTGCGTATAAATATTTTGAAAATCTCGGGGGTCTAAGGCCCCATACGCCTTAGGGGCCGAAGAAATTGTTTCCGATCACAGGTACCATCTGTCGACGTCTCAGCAAAGTAGGATTCATAATAATAATTAATATAAGAAGGACTTCTGAGTCCCGTCGGGGTATAAAGGGTGAATTTTTTTTTTCCAATTATTGCAATCGTATCGGTTCCAAAAAATCAAATTCATTTGAAGTCTTACTTAGCAGACATTTTCCTCGGAGCAGTTACCAAAAAGGAAATTTGCCTTGTTTAAAAATAATAACATACACACGACTACATTCATACCGTAAATCAGGGTTACTTGGACCCACAAGAGGGCTACTTGAGCCCACAGTAAAATGATAAAATCTGGGTTTGGTACTAGCGTTAGAGACTGCAGAGGGCTTCTACCTAGTGGAGAAACGAGGAACTACGTGCAAGTCTTCATCTAGTAGGTGCCAAACCTAGATTTTATCATTTTATTGTAGTGGGCTCAAGTAACCCCCTAGGGTCCAAGTAACCCTTATTTACGGTACCTATATAACATCATAAAACACATTATTTAAGATTAATTACGTCTATATGTTTGAATTTCATAACAAAGAGAATAGCATAATAAAGCTGAATGCTACGGGTTTATAAATACACTGCCTAATGAATAAGCACATTTCTGTTTTAAAAACTAATAATCTGAACTACAAATCAATTTTTAGGTAACATTGTGCTAAGATCTACGATTCGTAATATACTACCCCCTCCCCTCCTCGAAAAAAAGAGTTTTCTACATATCTACGCATTACCGTACCTTCTACGCACTACCGTACCTTCTGTAACGTTTCAAAGTTTCTGGATTTTTAGGTGTCTTTTATTCGTATTGAGATTGAAAGATTGATAAAATTATATTTGACGATTATAGAGTTCCAATAAGCAATATTTTTCATTTCTGATGAATTGTCTTTCCTCGGCAACTTTTTTTGAATAGCCTTTTGCCAGTAACCTTTAAATAAATCTTTCTACCTACCTTCATTCTTACACAGAATATCCTCTACTAGACCATCTATCCAAATTATATCTAGCTAACTCATTACAAATTGTCAGATTTTAAATCATCGTTATGACTATGTTGATCGCGTACTTAATAGAGCAAGTGTCATTTGGTGCGTTTATCAGCACCATCAGCATACTTCTTATCCTTGACAGCCTAAATGCGTGCAATATGTCGGCTAATATTAGAGCTCATGTCAGTTAATCAGAGGAGCGGAGGATGATATCAAATGATAAGTATTAGTTTAACTGCTGATGAATATATTTCTATTCTATTACATATACCATGCATTTCTCAATGGTTAGCTCAGTAACTGTTTTGATTTACTAGGCAGAAAAGGGGCATTGAGTCTTTCAATTCCAAAATTTGGTATTTTTTATTAATAAATATCGTATTTATCTACAAGCTACACACCATTGATTATTTATAACTAAAACTTGAAATCATTAAAACTTAGTAACTGAGATCGATTGCTTATTAAAAAAATGAATGCCTACTTTGTTGCTGCTCATCTTTTATATGCAGTGTGATTCTAAATTGTTTTCACAAATTAAGAGGGGTGATATTACTCTGTCAGGTTATCTTCGAGTGGGTACACCAGTCGTTCCTTCGCCTGTGTCGCCAATAAAACGACACGCGTGCACTGCACCAAATACATGTTTTTAGAGTATAATTTTAAGCTAATTGTAAGTAATTGCGCGTTGTATACGCTAATGTTATAGTAATTTTGCAGTAACTGACAAATTGCTAATTTTGCAGGAGTAAAAAATTGATATTTTACAGTAATAAACTCTAAAATAGCTCATTACTGTGCATTTTACAGTTTCTGAAACCTATGCTGCCAGCATTACACTGTTGTTTTTACAGAATAATGCAGTTAATTCAATGGTAATAAACTGTAAAATAGTTAGTTTTACAAACTGTGCTTTTACAGTTTTAAACTAGAATATCTGCTGTCAGTATTATACTGTAGAATACAGTTTATTTTTTTCAGTGTGGTCGCTGGAAACTAAATTTCTTGCACTACTAAAGATTTTCTTTCAAATTATTCAATTTTAATATTGCGCCAACGTTGATTGCAGTGTTTATACGTCATCACGCATCAGTTATGTGAACCACCTTTAAAAGTTGCAAAAAAGCAAGATAGAGAGTTTGATATCAGTAACGAGTACGGTTTTTTCTCTTAAACTCTTGAGATATGTCCCATGCAGAAAAAGTTTTTACCAGATACCGTTTTGCTGAAAAATCATACCATTTTGACCGTTTTCTACAGGCAAACTTTAGGAAGGTGAAAACTGGGATAAATGCATCGGCTGCATTTATATGCCGAAATGAAACGTGAAAAATAAATTCTAATTTGCCCAGTACATAAAGCAACAAGAGTGAAGTAACGCTATCTACTGAAAAGGCTAAAAATAAGTTTTTACATTTCATGTTCACATATGAATGTAGCCATTCCGTTTTTCTTAGTCCTTATCAAAATCAAAATCTACTAATATTCCAACTTTGAAAAACTCCAACAATTTTAAAAGATTTTAATCCAGATAAAACTCGATTACAATCTAGGTTTCAAAATGTTACCACACGTTTTAAGCAAATAAGATATTTTCAGAGAAAAAGATAATCTACATTTGAAATTGAGACAAACAAAATATCTTAGAAACTTTTTATGCAAGAAGATACGGAAAAAAATGCAGGGCATGTTTACAAATTTTTGCCTGGAAAATACTGGTGTGCTGTTTTTTTTTTTTTTTTTTTTAATAACAAGCGTTACCATTAAAAGGCGTGTTATTAACAGTAGTAAACATTCCGTTTCGATTATTTTCTGATGAAAGTTTGCCACCAAAAAGGGGGGTTATGTCAAACAAAGGACATCAGCTCCAAATTTGGAAATATCCGATGTAAACTGGATTTGTATAAGGATATATACACACATGTTTTTTTAGTTATATAAATATCACGTACGAGATCAGTCATGTGCTTTATTTTATTTTTGAAAAGACAATACAAAATCTAAACTTGTATTCCCCTCTCAAGAATTTGTTTTTCTTCTTGCTTCAGCAATTTTCGTCCAAAAAAGCCGCTGTAAAATTTTTATATCAATTACACGCGACTTGAAATGAATCCGTTCCGTCTGTCATTTCCGATTACTTTCACGTCTAATCTGCGGACATTTTCAGGTTTGTTTTCGTCCTATCTCCCTTTTAGTGACAGAAGAGAGACGCTGTCGCTCGTCTATAGAACACAGAAATTGTGCCAGTGATTACATTTGCTGCTGTCGACATTTAGTGCGAGTCAGCCGGTAAAGATAGCATGCTGAAAGGGACAAAGTTACAATCATTTTTGGACGTGATTTGGATACGAAAGCAGTAGGGTTTCGTCGCAAATTGCGAAGCGCTATTTGAAGACCAAATTACTTCTGGAAATATACGCTGCTTGCAATGAAATAAGAGGACATTTTATACGGTTTAAGCAGGCATTTTTTTTTGCAGCGATCTCACTAAGTGATTTTGCATTTTAGAAGGTAATAGGAACATTTTCAACAATTTAAAGCGCTAGTGTCTTGCAATTATTTCTCAAATTCAGATTAAGTAAAGCAAAAAATGCTTAGTTATAAACTAAAATTTTTATTCGTGGAAGTTCGTTTTAAAAAACTTGACAGGCTTTTTTTTTTATTTTCGGTCGGAATTTAAGTAGCATATTTTCATAGGCTTTTAGTTTAAACCAGAGAAGCACTTTAATTAGAAAGAACCTTGCGAACTATTGTTAGTTTGCGTGCAAAAGTCCATTTTCTATGTCCACTTTCAAACTAAAATCAGTAATGGTTTCAATTTCCGAGAAATTGATTTTTGCAAAATACTAATGTTTTCTTTCACAAAATGTCTCTTGTTGGGCTTAAAGCAGATGCCATTTAGAAAACAACATTTTATTTATCAAAACACACTTGTTTCAGCAAGAAGAAAAACTACAAATGTAGAAGCATAAAAGAATAATCTTGTACTTCACTTAAAGTCAAGTTTTTACGACGTGTATTTACAAAAGTTAAATGTCTTTTACGTGTTCTTTCCCTTGTTACATTTTGAATGTTACTATTTATGACTAGATATTGATTTGACATCGTAAAAAAAGTATATGTATTGTAAACAACCTTTGTTATACATTAAAACACAGAAAAAGCTACATAAAACTGCATATCAAGTCTTCAAAAAATATTTATTGATACATTTTGGTTTAAAAATGATGAGGGTGTACTAATGAAAAAATTTAAAAAATTTATTTTTGATGGAATTTAAATGTTTAAATGTGTGATGAATTTACACTAATACGCCTTGCTATTAACCCATTAATGCCTAACGTCCCTTTTTAGGGACGGTCAAAAAAAGGGTCTGAATTTCCGAAAAATGAACATTTCAACCAAATTATAGTATTTAATTAGTACCTTGGTAGTGTTTCAATTCGCTTTTAACAGATTGCAGCACAAAACCATTGTGAAGTGTGTTCTGTAGCAGTTTTATTATGATCTTTATCAAAAACTACATCGTTCACAATCTCAAGAAATACAGTTTTCCAAGTTATTCCCAGCTTCCCAGTTTATATTAATTGCTGATTTTATTTCTTCTTATAAAAAGTATTTTTAAATAATTTATCGTAGGCAGAGAAAAAAAAATAGTAAAAAAAGTATATACCCTCTGGGATCTATCGTAACTTTAAAGGGACATTTTTTCTTTCCTTAATAAAAGAAAATATTTTTTACATGGTATTTTTAAAAATTATTTTTCCTGTCCATTAAACACTGTTTGTAACCAGTATACAAAATATCTTTGGAAAAAAATGTCAGACATTAGTGGGTTAAGAATAACTCACCGGTAACGTAATTGAACTAATTATTCAAGTTTGTTATTTTAAGCCTATGTTCTTCCTATTTAAACTCTGGCAGGTAAAAACGTCATTAAAATGTATGAGATCATTTAATCCTTTAACGGGCCCTTTATTTCTTATAATTTGTACTATTTACGAATATATTTTCAACTATATTTAGTATATGCTAAATTTATTTAGTAAATTCTACAATCTACTAAAGGAATTGAGAATTAAAGATGATTACTATACATTAGGTAAAAGAGAGTACCTTAAACATTTGAAATAATTGATGAAATTGGTGGTAAGTATACTTACCACGGCCGTATAAAGGGTTAAATAACCATTTGAGTTATGCATAGATTTGGGTTGCTCTTTAGTTCCATTTTAAACAAAGTTTATCAAATTAAAAAGTAAACTTATTGGCCACAAAGAGAGCAACAGGATTAGGGGAGAAAGATAAGGATTCTTTAGGCATAAGTGCCGATAAAAAACAATTTTCTTACAAGGAGACACGTTTCAACATTTTTCAAGTCGTAAATGTCTTGATACGTGTATTACTTTTTCGGTAAAATCATCGTTGAGGTAAAAGAAGAGTGGTGCTATAAAAGTACTTTTAAAAAGAAGTTATAATTCAATTTTGATTTAAACTGCCGCCTGATTAAGAAAAAAAGCAATCCTGTGTTTAAATACAAATCCTTCTCTTGATTTTTTATGACTAACTATATTAGGATGACTTGCACTACTCTACTTTTCACCATGTCATATGGTTCATATAAACTTAATACATTCGAGCCATTAATCGAATAGCCATTTTGCCACGAAAAAATATTCTAATAAGCGGAGTATTCTTTTTTCCGGGATAAAAATAATGCATTACAATGAACTGGTACATTGAAAATGTATTATATTAAGCGGGATATTATTTTAACCAATATTTTAATAAGCGGGCTCGACTGTACTTTCTCCGAACTGTTAATTAATTTTCTTGTAAACGTAAAGCACAAAACGCGAAACTCTAATGTAGATTTTGATAATAACCTCTCTTTCTCTGATTTGTTTGGCCGTCTAAGCTCCAACCAAGAAAAATACCACACTAACTAATCGAATCAAAGAAAAATAGAAAAAATCAATAGAGAAATCAATAGAAAATTAAGTTAAACATAACGAAACCAAATTTCAAACACAATAATAACTTTAAAAAATGTTTTAGAATGCTGAGTGTTTGTAGAACTTAAACAATTGCGTCATTGCATAATTTTTCCCTATCAGCAAATTTATTGCTAATGTATTTATAAGTGGTTTTATTCATTTGACGATATTTATTATTTATCGGATTTTTTGTAAAATTTTAACTTAACGGTTTTTTTCTGAATGGTATTATGCAATAAATTTGGGCTCTAGGAATCATTTTGTTTTGTTTGTTTTGTTAATATCAATTATGTACACAATTTAAACTGGTTAATGCTTTTCCATGGTCAATCAACTTTGCACAAATTCGTAAGTTATTTTAATTACATACGATAGGATCGAATCCGAACTTACCGCATACAGAGAGCTCTCAAAGCAAGCACGTTTTACCACTCAACCGGTTAAAGTACATCTTGATTACGTTCATAAGACTTTACGAGCCCTGCGCCGATGTTTGTCTTAACGCATGCGCTTTGAATAATTCCTCAGTAATGTCAACGTTTGATAGAACTTTACACAGGTTACGGGAAACTTTCCTCTAACAATTTGAGTTTCCTTAAAATCGGAACAAGTTACTCTAGAAGTTGTGTAACGTTTCACAAATTAAGAATGGCAACCTTACACACTTTTTTTGCAGTGAATAAACGTTGAGTAGCTACATGACTTGAATCGATTTTGAAAGCAAAATCAAAGAGAGAATACCAATTCACTTTAAAACCAGCTTAGTCTACATTATTTTTATTCATAAATATTTAAATAAGACTAGTAATTAAAAAACGAAAACAAAAACGGACTTCTGAAAATTTAGTGTACAGATCGTGAAACGGTTTTTGTTTCTACTTCAAAAAATAAACTGTTGTTTTTCTGTTTACAGTATAACGCTGGCAGCAGAGATTCCTGTTTAAAATAAAACTAGCTATTACTATGCATTTCCTATAATCAGCATTACTATGCATTTCCTATAATCAGTATTTCCTATAATCAGATATAATTACTATGCATTTCCTAGTTTGGAACTGGAACCTCGGCTGCGAGTGTTATACTGCAAAAACAAGTTTTATTTTTGCAGTGTACTGCACAATTAATAAAAAAGGATTTAGTTGTTTTTATACTAAATGCTTCAATGCACCTTCCTCGCTTATATTCGCCTCTCGTTAGCCTAACTTGAGCTTTTTTAATGGTATCTGTTTGAACCACAAAAGCGATCTTCATTTGCATTGCTAACTGTAAGAAAAAAGAAGGAAAAACATCAAATGCTCAAAAGATATGATAAAAAGGTTTTATCATGTCAAAGAGCTGCATTTCCTAAGAAACTCTAAGCATTTTCCTCTCCTAAGATCTAATATATATATATATAGTCTTTAAACAAAGTATCTATAAACAATGATTAAATACTTTTTTTTTTCACCGCTTGCTTCTGCAAATGCTGTGAAGCACCGTTCTTGTAACTTGAAAACATAATGTATTACTTCTTCCTGGCAACGTTCTACTTCAGTGGTTTAAGGAATACCAAGAGTTGCTTCTGAAATATTTCATCTAACATTAAAACAAAGTTACTTACTTGCGTGCCTAATCAATATGCAAATTAGAATAGAGTTGGGACAAAGATAATGTTAATTCTCTAGAAGTTCTAAGAAGAAAGATAATTAAAAATTTCACCAAACGCTCAGCAATCTTGGAAATTAGAAAATTATATCAAAATGAAAGGGGCTAACACAACAAGTTACTCAACCGTATCGCAAGCAAAGTAAAGTGGCAAAGTCAGATCCAATTAAATAAAATACCTTACCCAGCTATTATGGAAAGTTTAATTTCTATACGAGAGGACCCGCGCTCAATCAAATTTAATTCCAGTCTAGAAAATAGCAGGAAATATGCGGATAGCTTATTCATTTTTGAAATTAGGATGGTGACGTCGCTATATTAATGTCTGTATTAGTTTTAACAACCAACATTTCTCCCTTTAACATTATGTGTTTTCGATGCGGATTATCCCGTTTAGTCCAACAACAGAAATTACGACAGTCATTATCTTTATTTTCTAAATTATCAGTTTCAAACTAATTATTTATGTTACACTACTACTGGGTACTATGAACTGAAAACAAATTTTGATCCCGTTAATGAGAAAACACTGCAATTTTAATAAAAATTGTCTTCTACTCACAAACGCAAAAAAAAAACTACTTTATATTTTCATTATGTATATTTTATTATTTACTTAACATTTATTGATTGCTTACATTTCATTCTTTTTTTTTTCGTTTCTTACGAAAATCATATGTAAAATATGCGATGATTTTAGATAAGAGTTGCATAATTATCCTTATTTGTTTTTCCTTGAGATAAACATTGTAAAAAGTACAAATGAAGAAACTTATATTGCTAAAATTCACGTATATATTATATAAATGCCTTTGTTGCACAATTTCAAAAGCAATAAGAGTCTTCAAAGACATACGCAAATGCTATATTACTAAAATTTCTTTAAAAGAAAAAAAAAAGAGGTAGCAAAGCTGTTTTGAAAAAATATCTCTAAAACAACAAAATAATCTAAATACGTTCACTCTAAAAATATTTTTGAAACAAAAATTTGAAAGTAAGGCATAGCTTTAACTCAAGAGATTGGGAAATTGTGTGGGTGTCGGTATGTTTGTCTATCTCTTTAGTAAAGGGTACATCTTTTGTCTGAAAGATCTTCAATAGATTACCTTTTGCCTATGCTTCATTTTTTGATTTTAACAAATATTTGTTTCATTAACAAAAACTATGAAAAACTTCATATTAATTCCTATTGGGAAATATGAGTCCCGTATAAAAAACCATAATGAACAAAATACATACTATTTGACTGAAAAGATCCTATAACGTACAAAAAAGTTTTTTTTTTTTTTTGATATTTTAAAGATAGTGTTGATTAGTTTAAAACTTTTTAACATAAGCTCTTACGGAAGATGTTAAAATCCTCTGCAAAACTCTAAATGCTTGAAATTATTTTTCAATACCGAAAAAGAAAAATAGAAATGCAGACCTTCCTAATGTATTTTTAGTTTTTGCTTTACAAGTAGTGAACGTATATTGGTAAAACGCAAAATGAGTATCTCTGTAATTAAAAAAAAACCTATTATAAATATTTATTTTTTTATATAAGTATAAATTATGCTGAAAAGAAGCATATTTATAGATATTATAAAATTCTAGGTATAATATAATGACTAGGTAAGACAAAGCATTTCTTCTTTAACTTTTGGTTCTTTCTCTAAATCTGTAGATTTTAATTTGCAACAAAAGAACTCTACCTCAGAACTAGACAAGCGTAAGTCAATTTTTATTACTTTTCAAGACAGAGCGAAAACGTTTATCTGATGCATAAAGGATGGGACTCTCGCTCTTTTAAATAAATGTGATGTCATTTATTTTATATAATAGCGTTCTCATCGGACAATGAGGAGTTAGATTCTACATACAATAAGGTAATAAAGTGAAACTGCATTTTTGGACTTAAGTTAGGCTAGCGCTGATGATACGAAACTCTAATTTAACCAATTAACAATCAATGTTTATGTTTTAACTTTTAAATGAGTTATAGTTAAATGTTTTTAATTAGTGCAGTAAATATGTTGCATATTAGACTTCTTATTAATCTTCTTATTCTATTTTTTAGGTTCTGAATAAAAGAAGCGAAAAACGAAAAATCCATATCGCAAGAACTATTAGAATATCGATTGATGATTCTTAACCCAAGTCGAGTGAAATATTGATGAAAAAAAATTAATAAGACAAACAAACAGAACATGAAATTCTTTTTTCAATGTCAATGAATTTTTTAATGTCGCACTAACTAAAAATTCCGAAACAATGGCGCCAACAACGGAGCTTGAGGATGTTTCATTGCCCTTAGGGAATAAGATCAATGACATAGCAATAATAATAATCAATCTAACCGAAACGGAAGAACAACCATGGAATATCTCAGATTGGACCAACAGTTCTTTGATGGGAGACGGTGAAGTGTACATGTATGTACAAAACATAATAAAATCAATTTTCCTCGGGGCCATTATTGCTTTGACTATTTTTGGAAACCTGTTAGTTTTAATTGCTGTTATAGTCACGTCCAATCTTCGTAGTACGACTAATATTTTTATTGTTAACCTTGCTATAGCTGATCTTCTGCTTGGGTTCTTTGTGTTACCTTTCTCTGCGTACTTGGAAATCAGTGGTAAGATTTGGATCTTTGGTGAAATATTTTGCACTATATGGGCTGCGCTCGATGTCCTATGTTGCACTGCTTCAATAATCAGTCTTTGCGTCATCAGCGTTGATCGCTACGTGGGCGTGACCCGCCCTCTAGCCTACTCCAATATCGTCACTCACACTCGAGCTTCTATTGCTTGCCTATGCGTGTGGATTGTCTCGACGGCGATATGTATAGGTCCTCTGTTTGGTTGGAAAAGTTCCAGTAGAAATCCAAATGTCTGCGAAGTCAACAAGCAGCTTGGGTACGTTCTCTTTTCGGTCACTTTCTCGTTTTACTTGCCGAGTTTCGTCATCTTTCTCGTCTATTTCCGAATCTATAAGGCTGCTGTCAAGCAGACTAAGTTCTTGGAGACTGGCGTCAAAGTAGTCAAGTCCGCTGGACATGAGACCACCAAAGAACTGACCTTAAGAGTCCATGCTGGAGCCCACCATGTTCTATCCTCTGCTGCTCGAAATGGAACTTACGGAGACAAAACCAGTATCAAGATGACCATGGCAAACTTGCAAGGACGTCTCGCTAAATTCAAGAGGCAGAAGAAAGCTGCTAAGACCCTAGGCATTGTGGTAGGAGTATTCATACTCTGCTGGTTCCCGTTTTTCTTCATTCTACCTCTTGGTAAGTTAAGTTTATTCTTATGACATGCAATCATGGAAAACCTCTACAACCTCTTAACTACGTGTACGCTTCAATATATATTATAATTTTGGAATTGATTTGTGCTAGTATGACGAATAAACTTTAATAAGCGGATACGCTTTCGTTCAATAAGGTTTAATTACTTTCCATACGCTCTAGAATTTTTTTTCTTATGTTTCTCCTTTATAAGTTATCAATAATTTCTTTCCAAGTCATATCTTTCTATGTCCCTCTTTTATAAAATAAAAACTATTACTTGCTAACTGAAATTGATATTTTTGTTGTATGCGCTGGATTCGCATGCTAACAGACGTAAATTTAATGGGGAAAATCCTACAGTAACTTATAATCAAAATATATTAAGTTTCCGTTTTTTTTTTTAATTCAAAATTATCTGGATGAGTCAATCATTTATTAGCTTGAAAAGGTATACTTACAAAGTAAAATATGTATCTATTCCGTTTTTAGTTTAGATCCTATTTATTTAGTGAGCTCAAATTTTTAATATTATTCGTTTATAAATATTGCCTTTTTCCTCGTCTAATTTGGCTTACAGTGGTATGATACGAAAATAAATATGAGTAGAATGTGCATATCTTTGTTAAATACATTAATTAATTTTTTTTTAATGTAAATAATCAAATATGTGTGTTTCCATTACAGGATTTGTATTCGTTTCTTTATTTTTCAGCAGAAGTACTTATGCAGAAAATTTAATGCTTATTAGTTGTTATTCTGAATTGCTAATTTTAATGCTTGCTTTTGTGTGATTCTATGTATTGAAAATGCATGTCCAGAAAGCATAGGCATGCTTTCTCATGATAAATCACAGACAGTTTAAAAGACTTTTTTAAATGCTTTATTTTCAATCAAGATAATGCTTAAAATTTTCATTGCCTAAGATTATTATTAACATTTTTTTTTTACTATAACAAACATTCTTCTTCAATATTTTATGTTTCACTTGTAAGCACTAACTACCGTTCATGCTTTGCTTAGCATATTTTTTTTAATGACTCCCTTAAAAATATCTACTTAAAGTAGCTATTAAAAAGTTGATTGCAACTGTATTACCCATCGTTTGCGTTGTAAATATGCATTTGTTTTACAAATAGTTTGTGATTCATTATGGTACATAGTTCAAGATCGGCAAGAAAACGATTTCTTTCAAAATAACTCAAGGTAAGCCCAGTTTTATTCAGTCATAAGTACTATCCTACTTCGCGCATACAGGACTTTAGAAGCAAGGTAATTTGTTTTCACATATTAAAAAAAAAGTTTGATTGAAAATGTTTGTGTTGTGTTTATTCATTTATTTCAAATGCAAATTTTTCCCCTCTTTAGATTAGGTAAGTATGCAAAGAGCATCAAAGGGTATACTGGCTGCCATCTCATATGAAGCTTCAAAATTGTTTCGAAAGACATATATAACATGTTGTTAAATATTATTTTTTTAGCTTTACTAATCTTTCACGACTGTGTGTGTATTTCTTTCCCTTACAGCTCTACTTTCAACAAATGAAGATGCAAATATTTAATTTTCGTACCTTAATTAAATTATTGAGTATTTTTATGTTGGGAACAAAGCATAGGTAGGCACTGATTTGAAGGACTTGTTTTTCTAATCAAAATATGTTGATAATTTTTTCGTTATCATATTTGTACTTTCTCAATTTAGTTATATAAATGGACGACGAAGTCTTTTTTTTACATACTAAAGCAAAGTATTTTAACTATAATAATACGTTAGGGCCGTGGTGGTCCGATCGGTAAGGCATCGGACTCGTGTCCGGAGGGACCCGGGTTCGATCCCAGCCGATCAAAGATCCACCGTCTTGATTAATGGTGGCTGGGAGGCGTTAAAAATGTCGTGGTCACAAAGTCCTCCAAGTGAAACGATACCTCTGGGGTGCTGGGCCTAGGGTTTGCTCGACCCTAAGTTCTGGTTCAAAATTAAGAACAGAGCGCTCTTCAGGGCCCTATCCCGGTTAAACCACGAAGCTGTGGTAGGTACGGGGGACCCTGGAGTGTGACATGAAATGAAATGAAATGTAATAATGCGTTAATGTTGTTGTACATGGCGTAATTTAAAAAAAATCAAAAAAAGCTCAACTAAAAACATTCGAAAATTAGTTTTTATTGATGATGACACACTTTTGAGGGAGATGAAGAAGATTTAACTTTTTTTTTTTTTTAAATTCAATAATAGATTTATGCATGTATTTTCTTATTTCTCATCAGCACATTTGTACTGAATGCTCATTTTTGCACGATTATAAAAATATTCCATTAACTAAAGTTTTTTTTTTCCTCTTTCTCATTGGTATTTTGCCGATTTCAAAGTATTTGACAGATTTGGGTAAAAAAAAAAGATGGTAAAGACCAGATAGCTGACAGTACGATGAAATTAATGTATCCGACTAGCTTCGGAGCAGTTTTTGTGAAAAATCTCATTGAACAAAATATTAATGTTTTTTTTAGAAACAGAGGGATCTTAAAACACATATTTTACATCAAAATGTATTAAAAAATCATTAGGTTTTACAGAATTGACGATTTCTTAGTAAAAATAACTGATAAATTACAGGTAAGGAGAAACACTCCGTAACGAAAAATTAACTAGTTACATGCAATTTACTTAGATTATTTTACATAAACAAATGTTCCAACTGTAATAGACCGCAGGCTAAGAAATATTTCAAGAATTTTAAGATTTATGCTAAATTACACAAGTTTATACAGAAATTTCTGTAAAATTATTTACTTTTTCTAAGTAAAATGCCTGTAAATCAAAAAATATTTAATCATTTAAAAAACCTGCGGTCTGTTACACTCACAAGTACGAACAAAACATGTACGCCTAATTTCATGTTACAATATTGAATAGAAGTTGCAGAATCATGTTTTCCGTAGCGAGAATCGAGCAAAAATGCAGTTCTTCACAAAACGTAAATAAAGATTGGACTACAGGCATGATTACTACAGAAATTTAGTATTCAAATGCTTATAAATTGAGTTCTAATTCACATAGAATAAAAATCCAAGCTGTTTTATAATCCTAAAAAACGGGGGTTTTCAATGAAACAGTTTGTAGAAAAAGTATATTTTAATAAAAAATCACCTTTTTAACATTGTCGGATACCTTAATTTCGTCATTGGTTGCAAATCTTATTCAAATAGTTGCAGGCATGTATTTAGTTCAGGGGTGGCCAACCCACTGCACGCGTACCACAATGTGGCACGGCAGACTTTTTGAAAACATTCCAAAATTGAGGAAAAAATGTCGATCTCAAAAATATTAATAAAAACTAAAATTCCTTAAACTGATAAATGTGACATTATGACGATTAAGTGTCAGGAGGCTGGCTTACTAACTGTCTGAACTACAATACTGCAAAGTACTTAACGTTAGGTTCGAACATCCAACGAAAGCTGTGACGTTACAGACAATGCTTTGTGAAGCATATTTGTGCTTGACACGAATGAAACTTTTGATGCTGCAGAATGGATTCTTGATCTGCAATAGTATCAGCTATGGGTGATGAAATTTAAAAAAAAGTTAACTCTGCAACTAAAATTAAGAAACCAGATTGGACAAAATTCGGCATGGTTGCACGCATGAAGACCCTTAAACTGTTTTTGTTAAATTACTCAAAACTAATTTGGGGAAAAAAAACTTCAAAAGTGTCATCGAATTATCTATCACAAACTCCTTGCCAAGGAATGAGACTTTTTCTTTGTTGGTGATCCTGTAGAGTTCACTGTATTAACAAACTACGAATTAGAGATCTGAATGTTTTTTGAACTTTTCCCAGGAGAAAGAGGAGAGTATGACAACTTACTCCTTCATTGAAATGTGCCATAGCTACCCAAAGGAAAAATAGTCATAAGATTTTAGAATTTTAGGGAGTGCGATTTTTAAAATATCGGGAAGGAAAGCAATGAGAACTTGCTACTTACGAATGAAGAATAGCAATTAAATTTAGCTATGTCATCTCTTATTATCCGGCGTTTTAATAATTTAAATTTAAGATTGTACTAAAACAGTTTCCTAAACCAGTATAGGCCATCAACAAATTTTTGTGGTAAAACTCCAGTTTCTTTCACTCTAGTTTCGAGAAAAAAGAATAAAACATTAAAAATTAATACTGGAAGTAGCACCCATATGTAATAATTTTCCAATGATGTATGGAGAAAATTTTACAAATTTTTAAGTATGCATTCAGTGTTAACTTTGATAATTTTTTAGGTTGATAAAAAAAAAACTCTGATCTTTTCAAATTCTTTTTCTATTTCTCTGCAAGACACTACTTGTTACCTTTCCGAAATCCAAATCGGAATTACTGATCTTTTGCATTGGTCATCCAATATAAGAGCTTACTTAAACAGAAAGTCATACACGTCATATATAAATTTGTACCGAAAGAATTTTTTTTTTTTTTTTTACATTTACACACTTTAACCGTCTAGTGCTGTTGAAGACTTGGTTCAAAATACGATTCTAAATACATATTTTTTGTTATGAATGCAGAAAAATCTAAATACCGTTGAACATTAATTGATAGCACTTAAAACGCTTAAACTTCGAAGGATTCTCAAGAACTAATCCTAAAATTAAAGACTTAGTAAAAAAGATACTCCTAAATTGCTTAATTTTTATAATAGAATGTTTCATGTTATTTGTTTCTATTTTAAGCGTAACCCAACTGACAGAACCTACAAAGGTGCTTATTAACGATAACTCTTAAGTTCGGACTTGTTTTATCTTTATTGTCATTTTAATTTCAATTGCTCAGATTTACGAGAAAAAATGTTTCATTTGAGTAAGAATTACATAGTCAGACAACATAAAATTTATTTTTATTTTTTTTTTAATTTTCAGTTTGTTCAAAAAATACAATGTGGCACGCTGAGCTTTTTCTCGCCAGAAAGTGGCACTCTCCCTGAAAAGGTTGGCCACCCCTGATTTAGTTGTTTGAAATTCAAGGAAAGAGGAAGTAATTTGTTTTTGTCGTAGGAGGTTTTAAAAAATAGACTAAAAGCATTTCAGTTTTATTCTAGAAATTGCATTTTTTTTAAAAGTTGCTGCAAGATTTGTTTAGGTAGGTTCGATTTCCTGTAACACCTGTTCTATTCATTTATATACGTTATTTAACCCAAATTTCGTATCCCATTTAAAACATGTTAAGACGTCCTTATTATGTAGTAAATACCAAAGAAACAGACCTTATGAGACGAGTGACAGAGTAGCTTAAAAAATAATCACAATTGGGATTTGTCGAGGAATGACAATATCTGTGATTTTATCCGAATTCGAGGTCAAGATCGAAAAACAAGAGAAATCATCAAAAATAGTAAAAAAAAGTTCAGAGAGGTAAAACCTAAAGCTGCTTAACGCTTTTAAAAACAATCTGTCGAAATAGGAAGCAACATGACAAGATTAGCTATGAGTTGGACTTCTTGGCATCAGATGAAGACGGCATGGAAAATGGCGAAACTTGCGTCTTTCGTTATCAGTTCTACACCGGGTCAAAGTCTCTAGAGGTTGAATACAGCGTCTTGGCGTTAAAGGATGTGTACAAGACTGTACCAATGGAGGAGAGTAAGATCAGTTTTATTTATAGTTTATATTCATAAAATTAAAACTAAATAAACTGAAGTTTACAATGAGATAAATAAATAAGCTAGATTAATAATCTAGCTTATTAGATTATTAATCTTAACTAAATAAATAATCTCAAATAAGCTATATTATGAGATAAATAAATAAGCTAGTTGGTTAGATTTGTTTTAGGTCCAATAATAACACCTTCCAAGTTATTTTAAGCGAATTTTTTAATCCAACCCGAAAAATATTATCAAGCTCGAGATCTATCTCTGTTTATTAAACTACGCTTTCAACTCTTCTTTGGCGGCGGACAAATTTACTTTATACATTTGTCCGTGCTGTTCATTGTTCAGTTGGAGGGTGTAATTAGAAATTTAATCAAAAGTAGCATTGAAAATATAATAAATTAATGAGTTAGTGTGTGACAAAAATGTTTCATTTTTTCGTCTATTTTATTTGTTAAATCATTCTACTAAATATATACATGTGTCTTTTTTAATAAGATGAGCTCGCTTTATATTTTTATTAAACAAGAATTGATGGTTGAAACCATATTTATTTTTTTATTAGTTGTTTTCCATTTTGTAAAAATATGCATTTTTAGTGACAATAGGTGTTAGCTCTTTTATCTGCACCCTAAAAATCTCAAAATAATTTTTTTAATAACACATTACAACAATTTACACATGGTACAATAAATGAATTACCCAATAAAAACAAAATTGTTCCATAATCCATTCACGTATCATAATAAAAAATTTTACAGGGAAGTATACGCCCCAAAATCATGAACTAATACCAAACATTTACTTTTAAAAATGGTAAATTGTTAACAATGGAAATATTAAAGTTATGTATTAGTTTGCTCAAAAATGGATTGTCCCCCAGATTAATTACAATGTAACGTACTTAAAAATTTACATACTCAATTGAAAGAAAACACAGCGACTCAGTGTAACTAATTATTCATTTAACCTAATTAAAGAAAACGTACTCAATTTTAAATGCACGAGGCCATCGAGGAATTTGTAATGTGTTTTCAGTCGTGTAAGGAAAAACAAGTCTGCAGTACTTATCGATTAAAAGGCAATCCAGCTTGTATTCAATTCCTCAAATACAGCGCCAGCGGCTATAACTTCATTCTTTTTATAGTCGCATTAATCCAATTTATGGCCCCACAGCTCTGGAAGTGATTTCAGTTATGCAGCAATAAATCAAGTCCAATGCTCCAGTTGCTAAAACCTAAGCGCTAAGAGCAACCTCTATTTAGAAAGTGGTGCAGATAATGGAGATATTCCAGCCTAATAATGGAGATTTGATCTTTTCCACAACGTTTTAGATCTTATACTCATCAAATACAGTGCTTTCCGGTTAATTGTAGCCCCTGCATCTCGGATAAAATAGCCAATTTGCTTAATGAAAGTTTTTTTTTGTACTAAATATAGCTGTAGTAAATCTTTAAATTTACACTTATTTTACTAGTACTGTCTTTATAAAGATACATTTTATTTGCCAGAATCTTTTGAATAGACATGTAAGGATTATTTTTTACCAGAAATAATCATAGCTTTGGGACATTTATGAAATGAAATAAACATTCTTGAAAATAAAAAGATACTGAATTTCATTTTTAAAATATCGAATGACATACTAAAAAAATTTATTATTTTATGCTTATAGTAATTGACTAGCTTTCAGCTTTTTTAGCATTCATTTTTAATAATTAGATACTTAGTTTAATCGATGATTACCCATTTGTAAAACTTGAATATAATTGATTTACGGCTCGTAATAAATTCTGTATAATGTATACAGGCTATTAGTGAAGAATAGACATATACTAAATGCTGTTCTTCAACTATTGAATTTCACAGATATGAGGACACACAAAATGTATTTAGCAAAGATTTGCATTTATGTGGAAAAATATCACTGATAAGTTTGAAAATAGCATTTTACTTCAAATAAAAAATTACAAACTTCCAAGAAAAACTGAATACATTCACTAGGATTAAATTTTATACATTACTTAAAATGTTTAAATCTAAGATTTCAAACTCTTTAAGAAATAATTTTTATTATGTTCTTAAATTGATTAGTAATTGACATAAAAACATTTGATTTTTTAAAAGTTAGTCACAAAAGCTGTTTTTTACTCTTCTAAGCTTTCCTAAATGATAAATGGCGATCATTTTCTTATATTTTCTTATCTGCATAACATGTAATGGAAGCTCCTTATCTTCACTTGTATGCAACTCAAACAGAAATATTTTTTATTTCTACTTATCTGCATAATGAATCATTTTTTTTATCTTTCCCACCTGCATAATAAATAGAAATAACTCCCTTATATATGTCTTATCTACATAATAAATAGAATTCATTTCGTTTTGTCATTACACATATTAATTCTCTTTTTATGAGAGAGAGCAGGCTAAAACGTTATTAAACTTCACAAGAGAAATTTATCTTTTTTAAGACCCTACCTCCCCCGGCTTTTGGCAAAAAAATACCATTCAGCCTGTTTTTAAGAGATCGTGATTAAAAAACCGGATGAATTAGTTTGGTTAAAATACAAATTTCGTCGTGCATCGTGAGGGGCGGGGCTTTCTACCGAACGGGGTCAAGAAATTGAGTCTATTTTCGGGCAGTAGGGTATTTAGAACAGTGAATGAACACTTCCAGTGAATGAACACCTTGTAATTTATTTTAAAAAATAAGTTTTTAAACCATTTTTCTTCGAATCAGCAGTAGGCACGTCATTCTACACACTTATAAAAGAAAATGGCTAGAAAATGCTGCATTTATGTTTTGTTTAGGGTGTTCATTCCCTGGGTCAAGGCACTTTTTCTCCTTTCAACCCCCAAAAAACCTGATCCAGAACCATCAAAATTAGCGCAATATTTTAAAAAATAATGACATATATCACCTAAGTGTTTTTACTGCCAGGTGACAAATGCTACAACTATTACGATGCTTTTATTTTTTGAAAACGAAATTTTGCTTAAGCCTTTATTCACTGGTCAGTTTACTCTATGTTGTTGTAGCAGTTTTGAAGAAAGATTTCGCGTATGACACCGAAGGCGTTGAAATTCAGCGAGAATGCTCTTTTCGCAAACACGCTACTTTTCACATACGTTCTTTCTCCATGGTATTTTTACAACGGGGATGTAAATGTCGAGCGCGAATGCTTCTCATGGGTCTGCTAGTATTTTTTATTAGGATAATAGGCAGAAATAATTTATGTATCTGCATTTTCCCCAGTGTGATTGCTAGTTTAGATCTAGAAGTATAGTTTAGAATCTTATAATATGATTAGTATCAAGGTGTAAAGTTTATAGTGATTTTATTTGCTTAGAAAAGGAAAAATAGCGTTGCAATGCCAGTAAACAATTTAAGTGAAACATATTTTCATCGGATTTTGATCAAACGTGGTTTATGTGTGTAAGGATGATAAATCAAAATAAATTAATTACTACATGCAAATAATAATAATTCTTTTTTCTGCTAGACATGCAATTTGATTTTATATTTTAAACTAAGTACCAATAATACCCGTTCAGTGAAAAATACCAAATGTACTTTAAAAAGTTTTTTCAGTGAAATATAACCTACCCCATACGTATATAGAAAATATTAACAAAATCTGATGCAATAGGAATTTTAATCCACTAACCAATGTAAGACATGAGATTGTTTTTACTGATACTTAAATGGAGAAAATCTTCTGGTTTTATTTATGATGGCAGAAGAAACAATAGTCACTGAAATGTGTCACGTAAATTGGAGCAATCTTATTTTTAATATATTTGACTTTTCCCTCTAGCTGCAACGAACCTGATTCTAGTACAAAACAACAAATGTATGTGGTTTGTCCCATTCTCTAATGATGCCTTTTTTTTACTATATCTCTCAATGAAACCAATAAACACCGAAATGTTACTTTCTATATACAAAATATGGTAAATAAAACATATTGATGGTGAAAGAAATATCCTACTAATCAACAAAAATACGAGAACAATGAATTAAAGTTGGTTTTATTTTAAGGAATCACTACATTCTTAATATTTTGATTCTTGTAACTAAAAGGATAAATTTGACTTCGTTTGAACACCAAGTACATTTCTATGTAAGTTCCTTTAAGTGAATACAGTGAAAACTGTATAACGATACTGTACATAACGATAAACCTGCCTATTACGATATTTTGGTTTGGTCCCAGCCAACAGTTTAAGCTTTTTGCTCAAACTTTCTATAATGATAATCTGTCTATAACGATATTTTTTCTCGGTCCCTTGAGTATCGTTATACACAGATTTCACTGTATTAATCTGAATCTATACAGCATGTCTTTTTTGTAATTTTCTGGTAATTAAGAAATTTTGCAAACATGATATAAAATAATTACTTACGAAATATTATCAGGAAATAGAAAAATTTATAAAATATCCAGCAATTTATTCTTTGGAATACAATTGAGAAACATAACTTTTTGCAAACAATACCGAACGGAAGCTGTAAATTAAATTTCTGTGGCATAACGTTTTATTTTAGTTTAAAAGATAGCTGTAATTGTGTAATGAAACATGAGCATTCAAGAATATTTGCGATCAATAGCACAATCCCCTCCTCTTTCTTCCTTCCTTTTTTTTTACTTTACACCTTACGTTTTAAGCAATTTAATTAATAACATAAATTTAAATTTGTGCTCTAAATGTTAAAATTAATGTAACTAGTGTCGACTTAAAAAAAGTATGTTTTATAACGTCGTCTTCCAATTTTCTATCATTTCAAATGTAGGACGAATTCAAAATTTAAGTAACTGTTTACTATTTTTTCAAATTTGCATTTCATGCGTTAAAACGAAGAAAAATTATGTACATAAATTTTCTTAAATACATTTGAAGTAACTCTTTTAAATACAATAAATATTCTGATAAATTCTGCTTCACTTACTTTTTTTAGAAACAAGGAATATTGAGACTTGAAAACCGGTAACTAGTAAAACTACGGAACAAAAGACCAAGTGAATACGATTTTTTTTTATCAATTTCATTTTTTTTTTTGAAAAAAAGAGAAAATGACAAGCCTATCACAGAGCCAGCAAGTTTCCATTTTTTTCTCCAGAATGTAAAACACAGCACTAATCATTTTTTCCCAAAATCTTGTTCTGAAAAGCAGAAACTATATTTTATACGGACTCATTAAAGTTATACGATAAGGAGCTTCAAAAAGCTTGACCTCTTTGAGATAAGCTATTGCTGATTCATTTGTACTGAACATTCTACTCTGTTAAAGCCCTAACTAATTGTTTGTTCACTTCATTTCAATTTAAAAATGTCTCATTGCAAGCTGTCATATTCATCGCGTCATTTAGTCCCTGTAGGGGAGGCGACTGCTTTACCCCGTGGTTTCTGATAAGGTTGAGTCAAATGCTAGCAGGTACTCGGGGAAACAATAATAAGGATTTTTATTTCATTATTACATCGTAGGTTATACCCACCAGTGAATGAACACTTCCAGTGCATGAACACCTGGTATTGTTTCTAAAAAATAACGTTTTGAAGCATTTTTCTTACATGAATTAGCCGAATTAACTCCTTTCTACACATCTACCGAAAGAAAACACTAGAAAATGCTGCATTTGATCCCTGGTAGGAGTGTTCATTCACTGGGTCTGGGTACTTTTTTTCGTTTTAACCCCCCACCCCTCCCCCCATAAAATCTGATGCAGAACCATAAAAGCCCCCCCCCTTAACTTTTTTAAAAAATACTGCGTATATCATCTGAAGTGTTTTTACTGGCACGTGGAAAATGCTATTTTTTTTCCGACGCTATAAATTTTTGAAATTCAAAATTTGCTTAAGTGTTCATTCACTGGTCTGCCTACCCTATTCCTTTTTGGCTCAGTGCAGCCAAAAATAGGAAGAAATTCTATAGTTAGTTTTGAAATTTTATAGTTAGTTTTAAAAATAAGCTCTACCGTAAAGTCGGGTTACTTGGACCCACAAGGAGGTTACTTGAGCCCACAGTAAAATGATAAAATCTGGGTTTGGTACTAGCATTAGAGACGGCAGAGTGCTTCTACCTAGAGGAGAAACGAGGAACTAAGTGCAAGTCTTCAACTAATAAGTACCAAACCTAGATTTTATCATTTTACTGTAATGGGCTCAAGTAACCCCCTAGGGTTCAAGTAACCCGACTTTACGGTACGTCTTCTCTACCGGTTTCTCTTATTTATTATTTTCTATTGGATACGTATATGTATGTATATATATTAAGGGGACCAGAAATTAATGCTTTTCCCTCCAAACAAATAAATGTTTTAAAGTTTTTATTTTTAATCAGCGGTATAATTGCTGTCGTTATTAACAACCTTTTTCGACACCTGGTATGCGAATTTTGGATAGATAAAAATCGCTTGATTTTTAAGAATAAATAGAAATGGTATCTTGAATACAAGCCAAATTTTTTCTGGTAGAAAGTGTTTGGTCAGGCTGCAGAAAATAAACTTGTTTTTAGAGTCTAATACTGGCAGCAGAGTTTCCAGTATACACTGTAAAATGCACGGTAATAAACTGTAAAATTAGTAGTTTTACAGTTCATTACTGTGCAGTTAACAGTAATGAACAGTAATGATTAATAGCTTTGAACTAGAATTTTGGCTGCCAGTACTATACTGTAAAAACGAGTTTTTTTCTTTTCAGTGCAGATGGTGCAACTGGTGGCGAAAATATTTCCACTATCATCAGCAGAAAAGGAGCGACCCTGAAACATAATAATTGAAGACCACAGTGCTCAAAGTGAACCCTTAATAAATTAATTAGCGGGGGGGGGGGCTGCTACACCGACCATTTTCACCCGAAATATTCACCCCGAAATTCACCGACCATATTCACCCCACCTGAATTCCCATTATCCCGATTAATATGTGATAAAAAACTTTTTAAAAAATCCGATTCATAAAATGACATTTTCAGATATTTTTCTTTAAAACTGATGCATTTCCTTCTATCTGTGGTTAAAAATTTGTGCACTACATGGAAGAAATTCGTTAATAATAAGGGTAATTTTATAGTTGCATATTATAAAACGTAAAAAACTTGACAAAAATAATATATATATATATATATATTATATATATATATATATATATATATATATATATATAAGTACTCGTGTCTGTAATTATACATCAAGCACTATGATCTTATTCCGAAATTCACAATGTTTATGCATTGTAGTCTATCGTTCAAGCGTAATCTCGATTGCTCCAAATGTATATTCATAGGAATTCAGATTCTTTTCCTATTTGTACAAACTTGGAAGCTTCAGGATAAAAATATCAGCCAAGCGTAATCCACTAAAAATATGTCTGACAACTGTAATGCTACTTGTGATTCGAAGAAGCACTTGAGCAATTGCGTAGCTCTAAGTATGTCATAAGTCTTTATCTTACTAGCGTTCGATAAAGAAAGGAAAAGGGCAATAGACAAAGATATTTGTCTTTAAAATAGCCTTAACTATTATGATTACAGTATTTTTTAATATCTGAAGCTTAAAACAAAATTAGTGAATATTATTTTCACTAAAAAGTTTCTCGATTCTTCACTCACATACACGTAAAATGAAAAACATTATTGAAATAATTTATTACATTTCTTGTATACGTGTATTACAAGATAGATAAGTAGAATTTATAAACATAACCTAAAAAAATCATTATTCAATACATGTTTTGCAAGTTAATGCAATGTGTAGTTTATTTATCAAAAAATGTGCTCTCACAGCTAAAGAAAAATTGAGTTTACCAACACTTAACACAATCAAGATCGCTTATTGGAATAATTAGTATGCCATTAAACATTATTTAAACAATATGGGTGTTCTATCTTTCGTAATATGCAAAAACGCATTACAATGGTTAGATACACAAAAAATCTTTTTTTTTTTTTTCAGAATATTTTTACCCGATATTTTAACGTGCAGTCCCGACTGCATACGGAACAACTATTATCTTTTCTATACTACAACAGGAAAAAAAAAAACATATTTTTCTCGCAATTACACTCTGGGGCCACATTTTCTCAAAAAATAATGCATACTTCGAAGGAAACTACTTCAATTACTTATTTTATCTACTACAAAAGCAACATGAAATTGTGTCTAAATAACAAAAATGCTTCAAAGCAAACATAGTATTTTTTATTTTAAATTTTAGGTCATAAGTAATGAACAAAAAATATGACTAAAAGACACATATGAGTAGAAATTATTTTATAAATGATTGTAACTAATATGATTTTTTTAAGAGAAAATCTTTTACTATGTTGTTATTCAGGTAGCTTAAACGAACATATTTATTTCCCAGAAAAGTAATAATTTAAAATGAGAATTGAAACTAAATTGCATATTTATTCTCAAATTGCCTTTAAACTGCACAACAAAATATTAAATACAGTTAAATCGAAAGGTTATGACGTAAGTGTTTTAACTATAACTGCTTTAAGTATCGTAAACCTGACTGTATTTCTCATTCTTTTTAAGTTTGACTGTATAAATAAATGTTTCCGATGTACATTACTGCTCAATATCTAAAGATTATTTTTCTCATTTACTTACTTTTACCATATACGCTATAAAAATTTTAAAGACCAGAAAACGTTTATTACAAGGACGATTTAGGTATTTTTAGGCAAATAATAGTTTTCGAAGTAAAATTTTCTGCATTTTAAAGCTTCTGTTACGAATATTTATTTATTTATTTATTCATTGAAGATTAATAGATTTTTTATTAAAAGTTAAAATCAGGAAATTAAGATGAATTATTTTTTTTAACAATACAATCTTGTTTGCCAATAGCAGCTAGTAAATGGCATTTTATATTTGAATGATACAAAATTTAAGAAAAGGTTGGTTATGTCAAACAAACATGCTTTGTCATTTAAGAAAAAGTAGATAACTTTCAGTACTTATTCATGGATAAAAAAAATGAAGTTCGTGTTAGATCGAAAGCTTAGTTTTACTTTTTTAAGGTGTAGCTGCATTCTTCTTGTATTTAAAAAGGTTTAATTTTTAATTATTTGTCTTCAACTGATAGCTTCTTGAACAATACAATTACAATACTACAAAGGGATAGAATCTTTAGAAATAAAAGGATTTTAATTAAAATATTTAACTATCATCTCCGGGTTAAAGTTACATATTTCTTCCTGCAAATTAACATTTTTCAGAATAATGGATTTATTTTATCCGACATACTAAATATCATTGCTTGTAAAAATAATCATTTCATCCTTTCCTTTTAACTACTTACAAACGTCTTGCTTTTCAAATAAACATAAATAAATTTCAAAAATGTTAATTATATCTTTTAATTCAACTTTTAATAATTCATATAGGGTAATACAGGTCAAGCAGTTTGGGTATTTGTTCTGTGAACTAAAGTATGAAATTGTATCAAGATATTACACCTGTTAAACCTTAAAAATTAATTATTACTCCCTAACTCTCTAAAAATTTCTCAAAAGTGCAATTCTTCTCATGAAAGAAACAAAAATTTCTTATCATGAATAAAACGCTACATACATATGCGGTTTTCTGACTGATAAAAAGAAAAAAAAATCCTACCCAGTTAACTCGATAAAAAAAAACTAATTATTTCACAAAATAATTGATTTACCCCAGCTTGCTTGATCGCAAATCAAACGACTTAAAAGGTAAGAATCAATCCCTTCCCTTGTAATAGATGCTCAGAGTTAAGTCGATTTAGTCGCTGCAGCGATCAAGGTTTCATCTGGCTTCTACATATCTCCCATGTATTCGCTACTCGTACAATGTTTTTTCCCCTCTCAGGCCGCGTCAGTATTTCATCGATTTCCTTCTCAGCCGAGCAATCCCGGAGAATTCTCCCCAACCAAAAATGTGGGTTAAGGTAACTGCAACATCGCTTTCAATGGCGCTCTCCCGAAGAACGGGGGAGCGACATTAGGGATATGCAACATCGATTGGGAAAACATTATTTCAGTTGAAAAAATTAATAAAATTTCTCTTTTTTTCGTTGCATGAGTTACATCGCGCCTTATTTCCTTTTTTTTCCTATCCCTGTTTAAGAATCTAAGATTTTTTTTTCCAGTTTTTGTATTATTGGTATTTAATATACTCAGTGCCAAAAGATAAGCAAGGGAAAATATTAATTAACCCTTAACTTCGCAATTTTTTAAATGTCTGTGAAAACATTATATCAGTTAGTTCTCAAGTAATAATAAAGATGAAAAATATTTAAAAAAAAAAAAAAAAAAAAAAGCAGTTTTAAATTGAATTTCAGTCATTTTTTTGTTTGCAGCAACGTATAAATAATATCAAATATCTTAAAAATGTTTTCCAATAGATAATTAAAATTAATTTTAAATGAATGTAAAATATTCGAATTTCTTACTTGGTAATTTATATCTTCAATAAACAAGAGGAAGCATAAAATATAATGTATTCTTTTTATTGTAAAGTCTGAAGCATCAGATATTTTTATAATTATTGTGATTTCTGGGGAAAATGTGCTGTCAACTAGTGACACAATTAGCATGTATTTCGTTGCAATAATATTTTTTTTAATCAGATAACTGATTTGTATGTATTTTTTTTTTTTAAAATGAGTCTTAAATTAAAATAAATCATATGTTGCAGAAATGCAACAGTGGAAATTTAAGGGTTAAATACCTTTGTTCTGAAGTCGTCCGAGAAAAGCTTTTCTCGGACGACTATCCATCCTAAAGCTCAAACCCTATTGCAGTTGAAAAAGGGGTTCCTTGTAGTCCCGAAACAATTGTCTGCAGACTCTTGCAAATTTTGTGCGTTATTACGTGATTATTCTGGTTTGAAGGAAAAATATGTTAAACTGATAGCTTTACCATGTCTCGGATGTCACTATTGCGTGCCCCGAAAAGGCAGGAAACAATCAAGCCATAATTAAGCCCTGGGAAAAGTGTATATGCACCATTTCCTCTCTCATTAGTTGTACGAATACAGCTAAAAAGGCTCGAATTATTATTTTTTACTTGAGTGCAGAATTTACTACGTACAAACACCAATATAATGTCCATATAATACTGTAAGAAATATTGCTAAAAAATATACTGAATGTTTAATTTGAATCACAAATAGAAAAATTAAAGGAAAAGAAACAGAAAACATTTTTTCAAGCATTACGTTTGTTATAATTTTATATTTAGGTTATATCAAAGACAAATCATAAAATATACAGTGAACTCTCACTTATATATCGCCTCATTTATGCGCCTTTTCCACTTATACGACGATTTTGAATGGTCCCAGCACATTCCATAGTAAAATAAGGATAGTATCATTCGTTTATGCGTTGCTCTAAGGATAACTATTTCACTTATGCGCAGAATTTTTCGAAAAATGTGAAAATTTTAGTTTATTATTCTTAAAAAATTAAGATTTTTCTTCCCTTTCCTCTTTAATCTTTCGCCTTTATTGCTCGCGAAAGGCATTTTTTCCTCATGAACTAGAGTTCGGAGAGGGACAATTACCTATAATGGATCGTTTTAAAGGGAACAGTTTGTAATTAGGTGTGCTACAATTTTTGTTTTCCCTTTATGATTGTAGTTAAGTTACAGTTATTGCCAAATCGTAGTAATATGTTCTTTTTCCATAGACACATTCTTATTCATTCTCTCATTAGAGCATATGTTGCGTTTTAGTCCTTTAAATAGACTTGTTTACTTACACGTCTCTCTCACTTATGCGACTTTTTCGTCGGTCCCTTGGGCCGGCGCATAAGTGAGAGTTCACTGTATAATGTAACTTTAGAAAAAAATGGGGTCTCTTAGAGTGGGCCTAGTTGACCCATGCATGCATCATGACCGGCGAAAAGGGTCGTTCTCAAACTCATTTTTAAGAGTGATAGACAATGGGACTCCAAAAATCCATTGCCCATACCTGTAGATCCAAAACTATAATTTTCTAAAAAGATCTAGTGAACAATGCGTTTACAGATCTACAATCAATTTTTAAAAGGTACTGCATAAAGTTTTGACCCTGTTTTCTTTTACAAAGGAAATGCTTCTCTGTTTAGTATTGTGAGCTTAAAATCAAACTTTACATAAAAGAAATCATGAACGGACTAAAAAGAGCGCTTTAAGTGTTTTGCTGGTCATGAAAAAGAAAGCTAAAATACCGTTCAAACATTTAGGGTAACTTGAAGAAATATAGGTTCGTTTTGCACCATTTCAACTTTTTAGTATATTTAACTTTTAAAAAGAGAGCACTGGAAGCCACAGGTGGCACAATGCTAGAAAAGCAATAGTTTTTAACTTTTTAGTTTAGAAAATACTTCGACAACGATATGCAAAGTTAATTATATGATTCGATAAGTCTGAAATTAGTCAATGTCTTTAAAATAATGTCTTTTTGTTTAATGTTTATTTAAGATCTGCAGTTTTTGAGCCAATCATGTATAAATCAAAATTTATTCCCATTTTCTTAATTAAGACTATATGACAATTTTTAACTGTTTAAACAGTAGTAGTTGAATGATATTAATACACACGCGCACATTGTGTGTGCACATAAGATTGAATCAAGAAAGTCGTGTTTCTCTTGCCCTAGATTTAATAATCCATAAGACACTCGTAACTTGTCCAGCTCCTAATCATGAACTATTACTAGATTTTGCAGGGTTCAGACTTAACATTGGTATACGTATTTCAGTTTAAATGAATGTCAGTTGCATCGCAAGCGTGTAAATGTTGAAAGCTTGCCAAAATGTCGGATAAAAAAGGAGCAATTAAGTGTTGGAGCCTAAAAGCAAGAACAAAAGTTAAAGAAGTAAATGTTGTGGAATTACAGGGCACAGCAAATAAGCCAATGGCAGACAGCATGTATCGTTCACAAATTACTGACAAACTACTTACAATTAAAGGGGAAGTGGATAAACGTGATATGTGACAATTTTAGAAAAACTTACTTTTTACTATGGATGAAGGTGATAAGGTAATGCTTTTTTTGAAAGCTTTTTCTTAAAAAAAGTCACAACACGAAAAAAAGTCACGTATCACCTTTATTCACTTCCCCTTTAATTGTGCTTGTGAGTTAACACAATTGAACACACACTAATTTGAATTTGTGTAAATCGGCGAAATTCAAATGTCACATATCACCTTTATTCAATTGCCCCTTCAATTATCTAAAAAACTGGGATACGAAGTAGGTTCCGAGAACAGCAGCAACTCCAACAGTTGAAAATTCCTTAGTGAAGTTCCGAATTAAAAAGTTGCCGGCCGGTACCCAAGACATTAAGCTTGGTGTAGAATAATTCTCAAATTTCAATCATGGGAAAATAAAGGAAACAGACATGCACAACCTAAAACCCGTTGTGAATCGTAGGTTTATGAAGCAAAAGGTTACGTTATGTGTTTGACAGGAATTACGAGAGATAGCAGTAATTTAAGTTGGTTTTTACACAGTCACGTCATAGATTTTAACCTGTATAATAACGGGTATACTACTTTTGAAGGTTCAGTACCCATTGAATCGAAGTCATTATTGAATCGAAAACGTGCACTCCGGCGATATGACAACACTTCTAGAACACATTGCCGGATCAGTCAGAATACATTTCCCGACTGTAAGAGCTAGAAAATGTCCCCCCCCCCACCCCAGGGAGAAAATTCATCCTGCATACAGAACCGCTCATTTATAACTCTTTGTATTTATTTGGGTAGAAATGGTAGTTGTTGGTGGGTTGTATGGGGTTTTTTTGGCGCAAGAGAGTTAATAGGCTATGCTGCGCCATACGCTGTTGTTATAACATTTTAAAAAATAACAGTGATAAAGCTAAAATTTCTGAAAATACAACTGTCGTAAACCTTTAAAAGATTTCAAAACATTTCCAAAACTGGCACTTACAAAAAGTTTAAAATTGTAAAACATAATCTGCCCAGTAATTTTAAGCAAAGCCAACATTACAAATAACGAAACAAAGACGACATAAACAAGAAGACTAAGATAAAATCCTTAATTTTGAGATATAAAACCAATTTCTTGAAGAAATGGGAACAAATTAGGATGGAGCGTGTCCTCTAACAACTCCATCATAGATGGATAAAAAGTCTTATAATATTTTAAACGAGTATGATTAAAATTTGGGCATTTACATAAAATAAGCAACACTGATTAGCATTGCATCTATTGCATGTAGGAGTTGGTTCGTGGCAAAGAAGGTATTTGTGGGTGAATCATGTATGGTCGATGCGAAGACAGGAAATGGTGGTACAATTACGCGAGTGATTAAGTAAAAGTGTCGCAAATTCATTTCCTATAAGCAAACAGAAGGATAATTTTTGTAATGAAACTTTCAGCAGCCAAATAGCAAAAAATACCGTGTTTATGATTAAATGTATGTAGATGAAAAATCTTCATACTATCTCACTTTTGCACTTTCATTAAAGGTAAACAAACACACAGGCGTTTTCAATTCAATAGCAAACAGGTACAGAAAACATGAATTTAACTCCAATTTCGACTAAAAATAACAGTTTTAGCGTTAGAAAAAATAATATTCTATAAAAAATAATATTTTTTTCTCTATAATCTTTATATTATCACGACTACCTACATTAGGCCAAGAAAAACGTGTCCAAAATAAAGATAACTCTTTACTCTTACAAGTTTCTTATTAATAATAGTACTTTTCACTGCGAAGAGTTAATTACGGCAGTAAAGAACTTGACATGCATTATATATAAAAAAAAAAATCATTTTTAAATGCTCTTAGCATACTTTTTGCTCAATGAAATAAAAGGTGCAAAGACAAAGCAAACAGACAGCATAAAAATGTTTTTTTTCAATCGCCATTTAACTAAAACTTATGTTAATACTAGATTAAATTTACTACTATAAAACAACAATGCTTTTTGTTATATTCTAAAGCCTAGGGCTTAATGTAATTAAGTATTTGCTGTTTTAAAAATTATGATTATTTTCTAATTTAAATTATTATTTTTATGTTTGATCAATACATAAATATATTATTTGTATAAAAGTTTAATAGTTCCTGCGCTTTTGAAGAAAAATTGTGCTTCAAACTAATTTTAGTTACTAGTTTACTTACTAAAACACATGAAATGAAAATATGCAATATAAGAACAAAAATTGTTGATGAAAACAATTTGAACGTCTGAAAAAAATAATCTCATTATATTTTTATATAAAGAGCATTTCAACGATATTGAAATACTTGGTATTTTCCTCCATCCAAAAATGAATATCACAGGAATCCAGGAGATACAATATACGTTTGGATTGATTTTCATATTTTAGATAAGGAGCAAGCTTAAGGCTATCCTAAATATTTATGGCTATTTCGATAGGATTTTTTTAATGTCCAATTAAAACTTAGTTAATATCGTCTCTGTTTTGCAATGACAGCACCTTGCAAAAAAGGTTGTTTCTACAGTATAAAACAGCTACTTTTATAGTAATTTTACTGTAATAAACTGTAAACTTACTAAATTTGCAGTAGTAAACTGTAAAATTGCTAGTTTAAATTAATAAACTGTAAAATTGCTAATTTCACAGCTAATTGCTGAGCATTTTACAGCTTCAAACTGGAACCTCTGCCGTCAGTATTATATTGTTGTTTTTACAGTATAATATAGCTATGGTAATAAAATAAAATTGCTAATTTTACAGTAATAAAGTGTAAAATAGCCACTTTTACAGTTTATTACTGCGCTTTTACAGTTTATTACTGCGCTTCTACAGTTTATTACTGCGCTTTTACAGTTTATTACTGCGCTTTTACAGTTTTAAACTGGAACCTCTGTTTCCAGTATTATACCGTAAAAACAAGTTTATTCTTTGCAGTGTAGGCAGATTTGTAGTGGAACTTGAGAATGGAAGGATCCAGGGTCGTATCTCGAATTAGCAGAAGCAGCTTCGAGAAACGATTGTTGCACGCGTCCAGATATCATCCTCTTGGATGCGAAATTTTTCCGCGGCTTTCTTAATCGAGACAGCCCCATCAAAGTCTTCAAGAAAGTGTGTTCATCTTAAGTATAAGAGGAAATACCGACGTGCCCGGAAGATAAGATATCTGCCGGAAATGTCGAAAAAACGTGATGCGACTTTGATTGTGCCCGTGAGAGTTTGAGTCGTGTATGTTCTACAATGTGAGATCGGTGAAAAGAGGATAAAAAATATTTGTTGGAAGTACGATATTATTACTCTACATCTGTATAACAATAGTAACTGATGATTATGGTAAATTATCATGATGGAATGCAAGTTCTAAAGAGGTATAGGTGCTATTCAGATATTATAAAGAGAAAAGATGCATTGCAATATCAGAGAGTTTTATAAATCTAGAGTTTCATTTTTGAGAAAACATCACGTTTTAAAAGCTTTTTTAAGCGAGAAGATTTTAAAACTTGAAGATTTTCGAAAATTGATTAAACAGGTTGTAAAAATATAGTGGATTATAGTCGGAGAATAATCACAGATCGAAAGTTCTTAAGTATACTAAAATGTATGTGACTTTTTATTTCTAGTTGCATAGCTTTAGTATTTTAAGCGAAAATAAAAATCTTTCAAAACTTCCTTTTTCTAAATTTTTTTTCAGTTTTACAAAAAGTTTACAATACAAAAGCTACAATAAATAAATAATGTGATTTAAAGCAACACTTTTGTGTTTTTTTTATACGAGGACATACACGTACCAGTAAATTCAATAAAAATCAATAAATAAAAAACAATGCTTAAAAAAAACAACCGTATGTCAACAACACTCAGTGAACCTTAGCAAACTAGTTAAAATTCAAATCAACCTTCTGAATATAAATAAAATAGAATGCCTTGTTTATTCGCATTATGTGCAAGCACTAACATAGATTGAACACGCTTTTTCGATAATTACATGCAATGGTGAATTAATTCTTGTGTTTAAAAAAAAGCGTAAACAATTTAAAAAATACTCTTTTCAAAATAGAAATAATTTTGTGTAAATATAATTCAAATTTGTAAGAGGTAGCTTGTTGATGCAAAAATGAGAAAATAAGCATAGTACTAAACATTAATTTTAATGGTAATCATTTTCTTGGTATTTAGTTTGGAATGTTTGAATCTTTATTGAAATAATTCAAACGTTCTTGAAAAAGCGGTGATACTGTATTTTATATACCCAATAATAATATATAATATATGTACTTATGTAAGACTATTGCATACGATACACAAGACAATGCATACGATAATTAAATGCTAAGTAAAACTAAATTGTAAAAGTAATACATAATGTAACCGTTTGGGTTTTCATTTTATTCTACTTATTTTTATTCGTTTATTTGTTTTCTGATTACGACATCAGATCACGTAAAATGCTTTTTTTTCCACAAAATTTCACAAATTCATTCTCCAAGGATTTAAAAAATGTTCTAATCTTTCTCTAAATTCATTAGAAGTTGAAATATTAAAATGTATGTACGCTAGGGTGGAGCGAAAAAAACAAACTTTTTATCTTCGAATCGTAATAGTGCGGAAAAGTTGCGATTGGTGAAGACTTACAAAACAAAACAAAAATTTTTGAAATCGGATAATATCTTCCGATCCCGCAACAAGCCTGAAATTTTGAAAAAATGAAAATTTTCATGTATTTTTAGCGATTTTTTAAAATTTTTGTTCAATGTTTTATTTTAATGCTCTTGGACGGAAAAGTTACGATTGGTGAAGCCTTCTGAAATTTTAAAAAATATATTGAGATCAAATAATACCTTCTGATCCAGGAGCAAGCCAGAAAAACCAAAAAATTGGAAATATTCAGCTTTTTTGGGGGGATTAAAAAAAATTAAAAAAAAATTTCTCGTTTTTTTTTTCTTCTTTTTTCCCGGTACCATAGCGTAAAGAATTTTAAAAAGAACTATATTCGTCTTAAACATTAATTTTTTTCTTGATTTTTTAGGTATCTTCTAAACATGCAAAACTACCATTCTTTACAACAATGAAACATTTTTAAATAATAGAAAGCTATAAAATATTTTCCAAAATTTCTACAATCCAGTACAAAAACCCACTAAATAAAACACCCACGCACAAAATAAACGCTAATTTTAATCACTAAACTATAAACAATTTTAATACCTAACTGATTATATACAATTTCTTAATCGTCTTTTGAAGTACGTGCCTTCTATAAACTTTTACGTAACCTAACTGACTATCACATTATCCTTTAACATTACTTTAATTAAAAACTAATTTTTGTTCAGTCTTTAAAATTAAAACTAGTTAGGTTGGGTAGAGTGTATAGAATGAGACTGCAAAATCAATTAAAAATTAAGAAACTAACATATAATGAGGTACGCATTAAAATAGTTTATCGTTTAGAGATAAAAAAAATTGTTCATCTTATGAGTGTTTTGTTCAGTGGATTTTTTTACTGAAAAGTTGAAAAAATTTAATTAATAGGTATGGGTTAGAAGCTGTACGTAACTATTATGTATTCAATGGCGGTTTTGTTTTTTATTTAAAATTAATTTTGTGTATGCAAAATTATAAATCAACAAAATCCAAAATTTGTTTTATCTTTTAGACTAATAAATTCATTATATGTATGGCTTTCACATCAAACGTGTTCCAAAATCATCACCTAGATGCTCTACGGTAACCTTTTAAGCACACGTTTCTCTTCAATCGTGTTTCAAATGTTCAGTTTTCATGATAACACGTTTTATTATTTTTTGCATAAAGCTAATGGGGGTGTGTGGGGCAGGCCTTCCCCGCAGTGCCCTCTCCTTGTCAAATGCTTTCCAATCCTTAATTTTTGTTACACCTTGCCCCACTTTGTTTGGGACTGTGTTACTGTAGGAACCAACACAACCTTAAAGCAAACTTAAAGCAACTAAAAAGCAAAAAATAATACAAAACATTTACATGAAATTTTTTACCCATTCCTATAATTTAAATTTGTTGAACTTTTTCAGCACAAAGATCCACTGAAAAAAAATATTTACTCATAAGATGAACAATATTTTTTATCTCTAAACGATAAACTATTTTAATACCTACCTCATTATGGTGTTAGTTTCTTAATTTTTAATTACCTTTTGCAGTCTCATTCTATACACTACCTAACCTAACTAGGTTTAAAGTTAAAGACCTAACAAAATTAGTTTTTGGTAAAATTAATGTTAAAGGATTCTGTGGGTAGTCAGTCCGGTTAGGTAACAGCTTCTATTATTTGAAAATGTTTCATTGTTGTAGAAAATGGTAGTTTTGCATGTTTAGAAGATACCTAAAAAATCAAGAAAAAAATTAATGTTTAAGAGTAATATAGTGCTTTTTAAAATTCTTTAAGCTATGATACCGGGTAAAAAAGAAGAAAAAAAAAATAAGAACAGTTTTTAAAACTTTTTTTAATCCCCCCAAAAAAAGCTGAAAATATCCAATTTTTTGTTTTTTCTGGCTTGTTCTTGGATCAGAAGGTATTATTCGATCTCAATATATTTTTTAAAATTTCAGAAGCCTTCACCAATTGCAACTTTTCCGTCCAAGAGCATTAAAATAAAACATTGAACAAAATTTTTAAAAAATCGCTAAAAACACATGAAAATTTTCATTTTTTCAAAATTTCAGGCTCGTTGCGGGATCGGAAGATATTATCCGATTTCAAAAATTTTTGCTTTTTTTTGAAAATCTTCACCAATCGCAACTTTTCCGCACTATTACGATTCGAAAATAAAAACTTTGTTTTTTTCGCTCCACCCTAATGTACGCATAAGCTATTAGAAAAGGAACATAAGTTTGAACATAAAACGCATTTTTATCGAAATGAGTTTTAATGTCAAATTTAGCTCATTTCAAAAATGATGACTGAAAATATTATCGTCCAATTTTTTATAAAACGTTGCATATCCCTATGCTCCTTGCTAGGGTATACACCAAATTATCAACCCTAATGGCAATATTTTAATAGTTTTGGTCTATTTCTAAAATACCAATGTTGAAAATTTGCCAGAAATGTTACAAAAAGCATTCGATACTATCTGATCTTTTCAGCTTCAACATTTCCTCAAAGTTTTCTCCAGCCGAGAATAAATAAGTTATTTTCTTAACTTATTTAACTTAATTTTTTTCTAATAAATTTAAAAATTATTTTATAGCTCTTATCAATTCGACATTTTTTTTTTTTTAAGTATTAACTTTTAGATAAGCTTCACTTTCTATTGCAACACGCAGATAAACTGAATTTTTTTATCTCGAAATTTGATACAAATGTAGTCAAAAACGTCGTTACAACTTAAAGCATAAAACTTGTCTCCCCCCCCCCCTCTTACTCTTTCTTAGCATTTGTTTGCTAGTAACAAAGCTTTTCTGAACGTAAAATCAGTTCAACTTCAGAAATAACAGGCAACATGTTGTGATCAAAATATCTGTTTTGAACTTCTAACTTCTTTTTTCTTCTGTGTGTGTAATTCTGGGGAGCTTTCAAAAAATTGTCATAAAAATAAATTTTTCCCTTTTTCAAACATTTTCAAAAGTAAATGCTAAAATACCTACATCAATTACTAAAATTTGGCTGTGACTCCTAAAAGTTGAGAGGTAATAATGTTAATAATTCATACTCAGTTAAAATCATCAATTATTAGTTTTATTGATTTTAAAGATGTATTTTGTCATTCACCAATTCAAAGGTGTTTACGTAACTTTTAAGTGGACTTGCCTTTGTAACCATTTCTTTGCCGTTTCACCACACGTGCTTTAACTTATGAAGTAGGGTAATTATATTAAAGATAAAATTTTAGTTACATGATCGAGCATTTACTTTTATCTAATTAATACGTTTGCCGATTAAAAAAAAAATATGTTAGTTAGGAAAAAAGTTTGGTTTTGAATATTTTTCCAAGTTTGCGCATATTATTATTAATCATTTACTGACATTATGTATTATAAGCATGTTTAACATAGCTTTAAAATTACTCACACGAACGAAATTTACTCGCAATTTTCACATGGCTGTATACGGGCGTTCTTCTACTGTCTGTTTGCATAATGTGCACCTGGCAGCCACGAACGCTTCCATTTGAAAAAGGGCAGATAGGCTTAGGATGCGCACTTCCCAATGCCTTCAGCTCTTGTTCGCTTGCTACTTCCTCGATGCATTTCCCCTCTATTTCGAGAAAGTCAGAAGAGACTTGGCGAGTGAGCAGATTCGACAAAGGTCTCGCGAACAAATGTTAGACAGTACCTCGCGTTATTTCCTTTCCAAAAGCCGTCTCAGTTGAATTCCAAACAAAAACTCTGGCTGGTTTATTATTGCACGTTTTTACCATGAATGATTCAAGTTGAAACCACGTCTTCTTGTCCAAAGTAACAACTATTATGCTTTTAAGTAAGATAATTTAATGTTGATTTTAATGTACTAAAAATAAACATGCAATGAAATTCTTTACTTTGCGTGTTGATTTTTTTTAGGACTTTCACCATATTTTACAACTGAAATTGCCAAAAATTAACTATTGTATACTTATATATTCCTTTTCTGTTATATATATATATATATATGATGACAGCTTTTCCGAAAAAAAAAAATCAGACTTTATGTGGCACAGGCTCTTATTAGTATAGGAACAATTCGGCACTGTTGCATGAAAGGTAATAATGGAGAATGTTTTCCAAAACTACCAAGAAAAAAACAGCATATACCTGACTGCTACAAAATTACTTAAAAAGCAAAACGGATAGATCATCGAATAAAAACCCGAAAACTTAACTTTTTAAAAATGTACATTTTGTCTCATCCCTTTTGAAAAAAAAAAAAATCGCGTGTTTCATTTTTGCTTCCTCCGCTGTTAAATTAAAAGCTGGAGTATTCATGGCTCAAATGAAATACTTCTCGATTTCATTTCATTCCCGGCGTGACATTGCAAATTTATTTGTTGAACATCCTGACATTCCCTTTTGGCCATGACCCACTGATCCTGAACAACATCACTCGATCCTCCGCTGTCACCGGTCACAGTCCTGCTCTCGGGATGACAGGTTTAATTAGAATGTCTCGCTCAAAAGCGAATCTCGCTTAATTGTAAACAAGTGTTGAAACTGAATGAAAAGCAGATTAGATGCGCCTCTGCTCGGGGTAATATTGATCAGGAAGAGATTTCAGTTTTCATTACTGTTGCTAAATGCTCGCAATCACGGCACACATTCCTGCGAAAGGATAGGGGAAGGACTTGTCACTAAGTGATTTCTTTTTTTAGCATTATACAGCTTTAAGTTGCCTAGAATTCCTTCAAATATAGTAGTTTAATTATTTTTTTCGCTTCTTGTGCGTTATTCGCAAAGAAATTGTAGAACGAAGCGATTGAAATTAGACTGAAGCTTTTGTCGGATGTCTGTGCATCCATAAGCTCTAATTTTTTTTTGCATTGAAAAAGGCGTTCCTTGTAACGCCGAAACATGTGTCTGCAGTCTCCCTGCTTATTTGTACCTTCTTAACGTTGTAATTTTTTCTACATAAAGACATTGGTTTTAAAAAATGAAAGCGAAGCTACAAAACGATCACTTGTATTAGTTAACAGATCTAACGGGAGGGGGAATGGGGGGAAATGGATAAGAATATAATAGTTGGAGAAAACAGTCACTAAATTCAGTCCTATATGAAGGGCTTGGGAGATGAAGGAGTTAAGCGACAAAACAGAAAATTGCGAGTCATTAAAGTTCAAATTTTTATTGTTGCAGCTTTTTTGTTTTCTGGTTTCGTCGTTAGTGTCCGTATGAAATCGGTCTAATGATTACTTTTTGATGTAAAAAGTTTTATTTGTTTAATTGTATCCATTGCTTACCATTGTCCAGAGTGTTCATTTTTCAAAATGTCACTTAGCCCATTCATCCTCCAAGTCGTTCATATGTTGAATAGTCGCTCCGTTTATAAGCACATTTGACTATACTTTGCTTTACGTATACAGTCGACGCTCGTTATAACGACCACACGTTATAAAGACCATCCTAATATAACGACCGGTGAGAAAACCCCCAACTGTATCCCAATATACTCTATGTTCTACATCTTATAACGACCACTCGTTATAAAGACCGTTTTCTGTAGGACGGAGACGGTCGTTATATCGAGCGTTGACTGTATAGGTATGGTATACGTCATATGAAGCCATTTCTTATCATTTTATCAATCTTTAACCCTGTAGATATGTGCGCAGATGGATATATTTTTAATTTTAATAAAAAGTAGCGCTATGAAGTCTTAATAATAACGTGATTTTTCGTTTGTTTTGCTTATACCTCTTTCCCTATGGTCAGCGTAAGTTTTTAATCTGCCTAGAACACTTTAAGCTCATTTTCTTTTGCAATTTGCTTGCAATTAACCAAAACACACTGCTTAAATTTTGTTTTCTATTGGAAGTGTTAAGTAACATTCAGTTCCTTAAAAAACTATTCAATTACCTTATTTGCACATTTTAAACTTTTCCTATTCTTGGAATCGGATACTATGCATTTATAACTAGTTATTCCCGTATCCACCATTTTTTGACGAATTCTCTACAATCTTCCGTGATCCTTTTGTGATCATTTGATGTACGAAAATTATGCATACTCCATACTTTTTCATGGTTTATGCTTTCTTTTATTTGTTATCGGAAAAACTAACATTGTAAAGTTTATTTAATCTTGTTTATGTTCAAATTTGATATACTATTAATGATCATTTTGAAATTTAAGATGACTTTAGGCCTTATTACTTACTTTCCTAGCTCAAATGCTTTTGTTTTTGAATCCCTAATTTGATTGATTAATTATGTGCATTCAATAGTTTCACTGTGCCTAATGTGTGTGCACTAAATTTTTCATTATGTTCAAAATGATAATTACAATTCATGATTATTCTATGCATTGAAACAAATATATGACTGCTCAGTTAATGTCATAGAACTAAATAATTCTTTCAGGGACCCTGTGTCGCCAGTGCTACATTCCCGAGCTGCTTTTCGACATCTTCTTCTGGACCGGCTACTGCAACAGCTGCTTGAACCCTATCATCTACGCGTGCTCGAGCCGCGACTTCAAGCGGGCTTTCCGCTCGGTGCTGCGCTGCGCGGGGCTGGGCTCGGACCGCGACCTGCAGTCCTTCCGGGCCCGCACCATCAACTTCACCCTGCGCAGCACCCGCCGGGCCCCGCCCGGGGGCGACAAGAGGGACGGCCCGGCCGGCGGGCCGGAGAAGATGACCTTCGACGTGACGAAGCTGCCGCCCTTGATCCAGCCCCAGTATTCATTGGACAGCGAGTCTCCTGGAAGCCTGAATGAAGTGAACGGCGAGGAAGACGATGAATTGCCACCATCCTACCAGAGCATTGCCGCACCGACCATCGCCGAGGCCATCAAGAGGGTCAACTCCGTGATCCGGGCCGGATCCGGCACCGACACCGACTGCACCGTCATTGGATCGTCCGAGTGACATTGCTGCCAACTGCAGTCGGGTGTGGAAAAAAATGGCTTCTGATTATCAGATGATCTATCTTTTGAAGAGCCGCTCTTCGTTTCACCTTATGGCGATGATGCTGTAGTAGTGAATCATTCGCTGGTGAAAAGCGGTTCCTTGGCCTATCAATGTCTTGGTCTAGACCAAGAATTGAAGCGTCAGCTTCGCCACAGAGGGCACTATTGGTTAGAGCAGTGTTTCTCTAATGTATCATCTACTGTTGCGGTTGATTTGACGATTGTTTTTCGCTGCTCACCATGTTTTCTATTATCACTGCTATTGAAATCAGCGCTCGTATTTCATTTGCTAAGCTTTTATGCTCGCGTCAAAGGCGAGCTTTTCTATTTCCTTTGCTGTCCCTCAAGAAAATGAACTCTTCCGTTCCATGGGACCGCGCTTTTGTGTTCAGAACTCAAAACCTGTGTTTTTCTTTGTCTTCCTACCGTTAACAGGCGCAGAACTTTTAAATGTTTTTTGTAACCCTATTATTGCCACAGAAGTTATTTTCCACTAGTCACCAGTCCCAAGTGGACTTTTGTTTCTCCTCATCTGGTAACACCATTGTGATCCTACATATCTTGTTTTCATAAGGAGTCATTGTTATATAAGAGAGAGAATTCATGTCGTATATATTTTCCTCCACGCGGATCATGGTGAAATTGATTTTTTGGTCATGATAATTTCCAATTTGAATGTGATTTTTTTCACCCATTTAGTCACGGCCAAAATTATATCCTTTTTACTAACTGCTAAAAGGACCCTCTTTGAGCCTGCTGCCAAACCTAATCAAACTGAATGCATTCACTGTGTGTTACATTAGTTTTCAGTATCTGAATGCTCAATATTTATTTTCCATTTCATGCGTTGCTACTTTTTTGCGGTTGAACGTTTGTACACTAGTGTTTGTTACACATGGCACTTAGCACCTGTGTGTAGTTAAATAACCTGCCGAAAAGTGTATATTCGTGCAGTTTTCACAAAACACGAGCGGTTCCATTCTTTATGTTTATTACGCGCTAGCAGCAGTTATTATATGTGTATTAGATGCATGAAAGAATGTTCGCCCATCGTGGCTAGCATGCCACAGAAAAGTGCATGAGTGACCACTATGTCCTATACCTTACCAATACTGGTTGGAGCGTAATTTATATTGGATATAGAGAATGATATCTCTTATCCATACTGTTTGATGTGTCCAAGTTCTTTGATGAAAGATTTTAAGTTATACAATTTTTTAATAGTAATCGGAAAACTTCACTAAAAGTATTTATGTTTTTCGAGTAACTTAACTTTACCTCTTATATTTTGCACTAAAATTTAATATGCAAACTTGCATAAAAACTTGCTTTAAAAAACATTTTTCTGTCCTTTTTTTCACGCATGCAATTGTTATTTTATTTTATTTTTATTGCAATTAACAGGCAAAATATCATAATATAAAGACAATAAGAAAGTGTTTTGTATTTTAAAACTTAGGAAGTTTTAAAATACAAAAATAATAAATTTATTTTTATTTATCAATGTTACTAGCTTATTCTAACCAGATGGTTTTGAATCTAGTAACTTTTATGACATTAACTTAAAAGATTTTGTTTTGTAAACTCTAATTCTATTCATCAGTTATATATGCATATGTACATACATACGCTTGTGTACAGGATGAACAAGATGCATGTACGTATATATAAGTATATGGCATATTATCATATTATATAGCTATCACTTTTCAACATCTCCTTAACCTAAGAAATCTATAAATTTTCGAGCATTAGACTAACTTATCTTTCAATTCATTCCATATTGCTCGTTGATCCAAAGCCATACTAAATGCGCAAGTTGTTTCTGTGTTATTGTAAATGTATAAATCACTGCTCTAGAGCGGTGATGTGTGAAAACCGTGTTGTGTCATAAATACATATTTAATATGAGAGAAAAACGTGTTTCCCTTCTTGTTGACGTAGATATTTATGTGTATAATCGGGACTAATATTTGTTATATAACTTTATTTGATGAAAGTTCAAAGAATCACTTTGCCCATTTCTTTGGAGGATATATATTGCCTATAATACATATTTTTCTCTACTCTTTGAGATCTGTGCTCTAGTTTTAAGAGTAAGTAATTTTTATTGGAGGGAAAACTTGTGTTTTAGAACGTGAAAAAAATTACTTACTAAAAGTCAATTACTTATCATAAATTTTATAAGTAATACGCACGTAAACAATAAATTTAAATGTACAACGTTCCAGATTCATTTTTTGATCGTCTGCAAACTTTTTTTTCATTTTGTACATCATGGTAATATATTTTTGTAAAGTTCGACCTTAAAACTGCTTATATTTATTTTTATTTTTTTTTAAAGAAAACCATTTTTTACGTTTGTAATTTATTTTTTCTTTTTCTTTTTACTTCGATAACTTACATGTCGAAGCGTACCACCTTGAAAAAAAATATTTCACTTACAAAGTTAAACTTAGATTCAAAGACCGCAATAGAACGATTAGTATGTGCACTATAACGAAAATTAAATTTGATACGATTTCTGAAACGTAAAATTTGATGAAAATAGTGAATTCCTTAAATTACTCAAACGAATGTAACGCGTTAAAAATATTGTAACTGAAAAAATAAAATAATTTTGAATTCCCTTGTAATGTAAAGGTAAGTATAATATACTTAAAAATATTGAATATATTACTCATGAAATTGTAAAAAAACAATTTTAGAAGATTTTTCACAGATGAAATTTGAATGTTTTGTATCAATTTCCCACAAGAAGCATATTATGATGCAGATATTTTTTTAAGGAACATATTCCAAATTTACGTACTGCAGGTCATTTTTTAAAATAATACATCTGCAAACAAATACCACGTGCGAAAATTGTACCTGATACATTTGTTTCAAAGCAGTTGTTTAAATACTATGTAAATTATTAGCAAATATAATTTCACGAAGATTCTGGTTTTACAAACTATACACTTTCATTACTAGTAAAAGCTGTATAATAACCGCCAATAGCAAAAAAAAAGAGTTCCTATAGTTCAATTTAGAAACGTGGCATTCTTGAGGGAAAAAAAATCTTTCTACTTTTATTTACTATCGTATTAAAAACCCTTCTACCTTTAACTAAAATATATTTATGCAGCATTAAATTACACAATAATTTTTAATACGAATATTATCTGCGTTTCACATGAAAAACATCTACTGCATCTTAATAATATAAAAACTGCACGTAAATAAGACAGAAACGAAATGTCACAATACTTAACATACATTAACTACAACTAAATATGTATTATGAACTCAATACTGAAATTCCTTTAAAATATCGTTACAATTTTTCTGAATATTGTGTAGCTAATTTTTATGTTACGTTTATGTAAGTATGCTATTATTGTTGTTATGTTATGTTAGTCATGAAAAATGCATATCTTTTTAAACAAAACCTTTTGAGTTTTGTAATGTACCAGCAATTATCAACACCCATTACATATTTAATAGCCGCAAGATTATTAAAACATACTATAGTGCATAGTTTACATACCGTTGAATGTGAGGAAAACTGCTTTGTTTTACTAAACGATGAAAAACGAAATATGTTTAAATTGTGAATATAAACATGTAGCTAACCACTGACAATAGTAGATGCCTTAAAAAACACTACAGAAAACAAAAGTTACACATTAAGCTACTTTTGACTGATTTATTCTTACGTGTTGCAATGTGAAAAAAAACAGTTATGAAGTTACGTTTACTGGCTGGTTTTTGCAGTCTAAAATAAATTTTTAAAAATGAAAGAAAAATTAAACTTAAGACTCTGGGAATAATAGTTTAAAAGCTTAAAATTAAATTTTAGCTGCAATTTGAATTTTGAAAAACATTCGAAAAATGCTTGTATACATGGAATGCCTGCTATTGTGCGATACACATATGATGATAATAATAATAATAGTTACAATATTAATAAAATAAAAAAAGCACAAATCACAAAACCTGAAAATACTTCTCAGTTGCCAAAATATTTCCCTTTTACCCTACCTAATTTAAATACCACTCAAAGTTTGCGTTTACATCTGATACGAGATCCACAATATTTCACACTATCCTGATTTTTTTGAAAAACGTTTTCGTCTAAGTATAAGCTCTTAAAACGTATTTTTCATACAATAATTTTAACTCTACGTACGTGTTTGCATTGGTGAAAGAAACTAAACATCACTAAGCAATTATTGGTTGAATTACCCGAGTTAGAAAACTTGGGCCATGGACATTGTATTGCAAAGCAGAAAGCACTGGAACGCCTTTTTAGAGCAAAATCATTATTCCAAAATGTACCAGTTGGATCAGGGACCATATATAAGGAGATAAAAGCATATATAATGTAAATGTAGATTTAAAGGCAAAAGTAAGTGCTGAACGTTGATATATGGCAATATAGTTAACCGTTAACATTTTTTCTTTAGGGTAGTTAAGTGGTTGTGAGTTCTACTAGGGGCTATGGTTGATAAAGTATTTTGATTGCAAATGTTCGTCCTTGATTTTGTTAAAGCAGGCTTTAATACTTAGAAAATGTGTTGAGTGCTTAGTAATTGAGTTACGAGAGTCGTTTATGTGTGGCAGTATTAAAATTATAATGGACTATTTATAATTTATCTTTAGACTAGTTATTTCGATGTGTACTAAAATATTGGTGAATGAAAAAAATATATTGTTTATTTATTGAACATTTTCTTTTTTATGTCTTTATGATCTTCAAAGATGAATTTCGGAAATAATAAATTAAATTCGGTGAGAATCTTGTCATTAGTAAATTCAAATAAGTACGTTTGGTTTAATATGGTTTTTTAACAGTATGAAGAGATTGCTTGAGGAAAAAAAAACTCACAAAAAACAAGTTACATTACAAGAGTTATCCCAACAGCAAATACTGAAAATTAGATATAGCTTGAGTAAAAATTCCGGTGTGTGCATTTTATTAGAAGTATCATAAAAAAGACTTATGTCTACATTTTAGTTTTATGTATTTGTCTTAATTTTATTGCACAAAAGTTAAAAAGAGCTCACATCAAAAATTGAAAGACTCTTCAAAAATTTAGTTTTTTAAATGTATTATATACTCAGCAGTTCAATTATATTTGATAATGTACAGTTTGACGATTAATATTTTCAGTCTTAAGTTATTAGTATATGCTCTTCATTCAAAAACACACAGTTGGAAGTAGTACTTTTCCATGATCGTTAACATTGTGAATAACCAAACAATAAATATCCGTGGAATAACATTCATTTGTTTAAATGTGGAATATATATATATGAAATTCTTTAAACTTCATTTAAGCCAGTTGATAGAAATGTTAAGTTTTTACATAAAGGTTTAGTTTCCTATGTTGAATATGTTTTGGAAAAGAGTTTCGATGTGGGCAAATGTTTGTAAAAAGTATGTGCCTCAAAATATAGTATTGGTGTAAAAAGCAGAGAGTATATTTGCACGTGCGTATTTTTCTCAATACTAATATTTTTATATTGGTGAAATAGAAAATTGTAGCTGTTGTGTTATGACATTGTTTGCTAGTTAGAAAAAATGTTGGATTGAAATTTTAACTCCAATTCACTCTACTTGAAATGACAAAAAATGCATCACAACCATAATAACTCTCCTCGTTTACAAAAAATATGCAGTGATTTTTTCTTTTAAAATAAAGTATATAGTCATAGTCAAGAAAAAATATACTTAACGTTTTACATAAACCGTTTGAAGTCTACTACGTTTTTAAATCACTATGTAAGTTTAAATTTGGAATTAATGATATATTTAAGGTATATCTATACAACTTAGCAACATGCTTTGAAATGTTAAACAGAAAGCACTAAACAAAAAAAATGCCCTCCACACAACCTCTCACCAATTATTAGTGGTATTATATTGGTGAAGTACCGTAATTTGAATTCCTCAAATTAAAAGCAAGTCACAAGCAAAGTCCTAAATAACACTTTAAAATAACCTGGTGATTGGTTAGAAATACTGTTGCATTTTCATTAAAAAAAATGAGGAACCTCAGAACAACTTTTTAGTGAAGTTTTTTTTCTTTAGCTTACTTATATATATACTTGCTTTGTATTTTTTAAATTTTTATTTCATAATTGGGGGTCAAAAATTGGATTATTTAAATTGGTCTTCGTAAAAAACCAAAAATTGACGTGAAAAAATCGCTTTCCAGAGCTCTTTAAAAGCTTAAGTCTTTTTTCCGGATATTCCGGACTTGGAGCTTGTTTTTATTGAGATTTCATTAGTAATAAATTAATCTGTCTAAGGAAAAATAAATTTGTGACAAAAATATCACAAATACAGTTTAATAAAGATTTTTTTTTCCCAATTTAAAAATAAGGTTTATTTGCAATGTACATTGATCACTGCAATAAAGCAAGAAATTATTTTAAAATGTTTTTCAACGTGATTTCCTTTCTTATATTTATTTCGTTCTTTTATTTACTTAAAAAAATACTTGGGATAGATATTAACCAAATGTGTCATTCTCAAGCTGTAATTGTTCAAAATAAGCGAAAATTCACTGTTAACATAATATTTACGTTGTAACAAACTAGAATTATTAAGTTATCTTTTTGTTTGTTTCGAATACACTGAAAAAGTAAAATTAAACCATTGTAGCTCTCATCTGTCAAAACCACGGGGTGAGTTTTCGTCTCCTATTTCTCGTGCTCCCAATATTTCTAGGATATAGCGTAAAAATTAAGTTTTTTTTTTTTTTTTTTTATAGTACGTACACATTTATTCGAATAATTTTCTTCTTCAATAAAAACCAACCCTTTGAGTCCGCTTTTTTTTTTTTTTTTTTGGAAAATATTAAGATTGTTAAGAGGTCTAATAAACTTAAATGAATTGGACTTTAATGAAAATTCAGCTTGTAAATTTAATTTATTAAACACCATAATCCTTAAACTATGTTGAATTGAATCTTCGTAAATTATAAAATGCCTCTTTCTGTATAATTTATGAAATTAAACATACCTTACTTCATCTTTCTCCCTTAATCTAAAATATTGCAAGCTTGATAGACTAGCAAAGTTTTGTTTGAATACAGATCTGCCTCAACTTTTCTGTGCCTTATTTAAGATATTTTATTTCATTTCAAAAAATCGCAGTGTCAAGAGGTAAAAAGTTTCGAATTTGAAGCACCATTCAGGATAAATGTAGCACACGTATTTCGCACTGATTCAACTCTTGCCGATTTTCTTCAGCTTTTTTTTTTGATTCGTCTAATTTTTCCCCATTATTAAGAAATTTTAACTATCTACCTTAGCAGCATTTGTTCATGAGCATGTTATTCCAAACTACGTTATTAGAATCCAATTGTATACGTAGCATTAGATGACAAATGTGTTACTTGAAGACAGCGTTTGCCTGTAAGGCAAGCAGTTCTTTAAACGTTGTAATGGTGGACTACTAAAAAAATTGCATGACCACGCATGTGTATTAGGTTAGTTAAATCATTACCCTATTTACTGTTGATGTTCAACTTTTTTTCCTATGGAGTGTTAAATGTGTTTAGCTAATTCAAGACCACGCATTCATATACAGCGTCAAAAATGACCGTCCAAGTTCATCCAATAGCTAATTGTAATAAGTTATAAATTTATGCAAAAGTTTTATGGTTACTAAATTATGTGGCAAACTTTTGCTTTTGAAGCTTTTATACTGCCTCAATATACACTGCATATGGGGTTCAGCTTTTACAAAATGTACTTTTGGTGAAAGCAACATTTGATTTATATCTTTATTTGCATTTTCATACGCGTTAAAGCATTAGCAACATTAACCTATAAGCTGTCCATATTGGCAAAGTCCGTGTCATGCACATGTTTAACCAAAAATCTTACTAATTTATTGCCTTTAAAAACGTAATCGTTTTCTTTTTCCTTAAAGGATTTTTTACAGATTAAAAATGGATTTTTGTTAATTGAAAGCAGCTAAATTTGTTTCCTAAGTAGGGCATGGTGCCTCAGTTGCAACGTCAAGGAGTAATATAACGCAATTTGCTAATTAATATGGACGTTCTTTCTGCCATGAGTATATTTATGAAGAAACATAAAATAAACATAATGATTGAAAAATATAACTTTATTTCTGACAATTCGGAGCACAAAAAGAAGCAAATGGGAGTGGTTCATCGGTGTTTACAAAGATGATTGCGTCTTTTTCCTCTGCTACTTAACACAGCCTAGTGAGATTATTGTGAATAAATTTTATCTAAGTAAATGATTTAACCTTCAAAGGTTCCTGGTTAATCCCTGCCTTGCATTGCTTTTATGCAATCATAAAAGACGAGCTCCTGCTTTGAAGTCAAAATTTCTGAGTGCGACATGAACTCAAAAACTGTTTTACTTATCTCAATTAATATAAACTTTGATGACTTAATTGACAAGTTTTCAAGCATACTGCAGGATTTTGAATTCAGACGTTCTTAAATTAGGAAGTATTGTATTGTTTACGTAATAATACTCAGCACATTATTAACAATGATTCTATTTATTGTACATGACTTTTACCATTGTTTTGAAATATAAATACTGTAACTTCTCATTTTCAAAATTTTCATTCAAAGAACAGAAGACCATGTGGTGATGCAATTTTTTGAAGTCATTGTCTCTTTTACTGCCTCATGTTCTATATGTATGGGCATGATTTAAGTAGATTCAGGGAATCAATACTCAAGCATGTAACAGGACTTCTTCCATTTCATAAATTCAACAAATGAATTTCCTTTGTAAATGAATGCGATGGGTAACCATTTCCATTTTCAATGTCAAAGTAAATGCAAGTCGTATATCCTTCCCATCTTTCTACGTGGAGTTCTTTAAAGGTGATAGCATCATATTGTTTCCTCACTGAAACTTTAGCTAAGTACTTTGCATACAGCTTTAATAGGAGTTAATGTCCTTGGTCTCATAGTTGTTCCATTCAAAAGGTGGTTCTAATGGCTAAGAGCATTTTCATTTTTCATGTAACATGTATTTTCAGCAAGACAAAAAACTAAGTTCAGATGTGTTCAAACACATTTCAATGGTTTTGTGACAATCAAATTCATAGAAATCAAACTTTTTTGTTTACGTGGACAGCAAAGTTTTGAAGAGCTATTTCACGTTAGTTTAAGTTAAGATCAGGTATAAATATTTTTAAAAAATCAATAAGAGTAATGAACTAAAAAGCTACAGCTCGCACTTCAAAAATCAGTTTACACAAATTCCAATCAAAATCATTTGCACTGAAATGTTAGAGATATGTTTTAAGCATGGTATTTGTTCCCCATAAGAAACAATGCAAGAAAGAAAAAGTTTTAAATGCTCAAACCTATTATGTCATGTTTTATTTTAGGCGTTAAAATGTTTCTAAAGATCTTGTTCAGTTTTTAAAAGTAAAACAATTTATACATAGTTCAAAAATGGCTATGATTTATTTACCTGATCGTTTCTATCCTTTTAAGTTCCAGAAGCAATCAAAAGAATGCATCTTGATTCACTAGGGAGGGCTTGTTTAAATTTTTTTTTTGCCTAACATGATTTTTTTTCTAACGTTTGAAACTGATTTATAATCCCTGTTTTGGCATTAAAATGTTGAAACATAACTAGCTTAGAAGTAAGTGAAATAAAATTATATATATTTTTAAGTGCAGAAAGTAAATTTCATAACATATAAAATGCTAACCGACCAGAAAATAAATATGAACCCATTTAAAGTGCATTGATTTCGCAAGTACAACGGAAATATATATTAATTTTCCAATAGTTTTCTGCGAATTGAGCTTGATCGAGATAGCTTCCAAATTGAAGATTATATTTAAAATACTAATATTAACTTGTTGATTTTTTGCATCATTTTTGACTCCTATTTTATATTTTATGGTTTCATCAGAAGGAGTTTTGGTAAGCATTTTATAATTAAGCAATCTTTCATCACAATAAGCGTTTCTTGCTTAAATATAAAATTATTAAATATGCAGCAGTGTTTATTTAAAATAAAATTCACTTACTGATGAGAAGTGGCAGCATATTAGTCTTAACAAATCAATCACTCATTTAAAGCAGAAAAAGAGAAACAAAAATGTTACATCCTCTAAAATTATTTCTTTGGTCTCTTAAGAAAAGATTAAAAAAAAAATACATGTCATGTTTTAGTTCAGTGTGCCATTAGTTCATCCATAATGCGTGCTTATTTGTTGAAGTTGTCAAACAAATGTAAAGGTATCTCAAACTTCAGTAATCTCTAACCAGTAATCTAAATTTATATTTTATTTTTCATTAACCGTTTTTAATTTATAACTTTAGATAAACCATTTTAATTTAATTCTCTGAAACTTGTTTTAAGAGTTAATTTAAAATGTTAAATTACGATTTTTCTATGATTTTTCTAATTTAGAAGCCTTAAAGTAGGTTTATTTTATAATGTAAAGAATAATTCAGCTAATCGTTTGTTCTTTTCAATGCAAAATAGAGTTCTTATAAATATTCGCCTAGTAGGTTCACTTCTTTTCAATACTAAAATTATTTTCTACAAATTATTTAAAGATAAGCTTTTATTATTTGGAAAATAAGAATAAAATCAACTGCGTGAATGAATAAAAACTAAAATATATTTTATTATACTGTAAGTGAAACATATGTTTGCTTAATCGATAATAGAGGGGCATATTTTACCTAACAATGACCCAAAAGCAGTGAGTGGTCAAAAAACAATTAAAAAAATCAGGAAATATTCAAAATTTATTTTCTTTACACTTAATGATCATTATATAATATAAAATATAGCAAATAATATTGCCAAGTTAAAACATTCAGACAAATATATAACTTTGAAGTTGAGGTTCTGATTTTTTACAAATAAATATGCGTAGATTGAACATGGGCGTAGATTGAACATGGTCACACCAATATTAAATATTTAATCAACGAATATCAAGTTATTTGTAAAGTATCAACTGGCCTTGATCTGCGTTTAACGAGTGAATTATGATTTTGATTTCATATGTTTTTGAAGATGTTCCGAAATATATTACTTCCTACAGCTAAAGATAGAACTAAAACTAAAAGTGAATTTGAGAAAATTAAAATATTTTAACTTTAAAATCGTATTTGAAATGGAAGTAATAATTAATTTGATACTATTAATATTATTTTATATAATTATCGCTTGTATTATTTTATCTCCGTGCTGCAATCTCAGAGCATACGAATTATACTAGCTTATAGAATTTCCGTTCTCTGTAATTAAATAATACGCTTTCTGTCATCAGTCTCATACATGCTTTCACATAAATATACTAACAGAAGTTATTATGAAAATCATACGTCTCATTAAATCATTAATTTACACACTAAATTTCCAGTAGTGAATATTTTATTTCATTTTAAGCATTACATAGCGTGTGAAAGGTTGTGATAACAGTTTTTTATGCTTTTATTTTAAAACATTACAAATCACTGCGACGTTTTTGATGTAAAAATTTCGTCTTGCGCTAAATGCGAACCATTTCAAATTTTATCGTTCTCTAAATCTTTATTCACGTTGAAAATAAAAAATGTCACAAAACATTTACCTTGTGTCCACGCCGGTTAACTTAGCAAGTTTGGAATGTACTAGATATGTTTAATAACGTACAACATTCAAATAAAACCAATAAATATGATGGCGCCACATGTAGTATTTTTAAAATTCATGCTGTATCGTCGTAAAATCCTACAAGATTACAACATTGTAGATTAATCATAATAAATGTTTTTGTGTCTAGAATTTTATACACGCTTATCTCTAATGTAATTATAAGGAGAAGTTAATAGATGGAGGGGAAAAACAGGGGGAAAACTTAATATTTTTCCAATGCTTTTGTGTTCGCTAACAGAAATAGCTTTAACTGTGCATTTTTTATATTGTAATAGTAAAAAAAACATCAATCAACAAAACAAATCCAGCATAGTTTTTTTCTAGTAAATCTTTTTGGAGAGAAAATTTTCATAATTGATGGTTAAGTTATGCTTGTTAATCTTTACCTTAATTATTTATTTCTTTGCACTAACTCGTTTTGACTTAACGCCTCTTAAAACAATAGACCAATGCTACTTCAAAAACCTCAATGTAGCATTTTACATTATCACTTAAGAGAGATTCTCTCGCTACCTACTGTTGGAATGAAACATTTTACAAAAACCTTGCACGAAAGTTGCAATGATCTTTCAGTATCAAATGCCTTGTTCCAAACGTTTGTCTTGTTCTTACTACAGATTAGAGTTTTGAGTAGTGATAGTCAATGAACAAATACAGTAGAATGCTGCTAAGCTACTAGTAAAATTATGTCAGCTAAGTGTAAGAAATAAGTTAGATTTTGGTGTTACTCTTTGTATATTCATGTAACTTGTGCCGCTATATTATTTAAACTGCATATCATATTGGTCATTTGTTACGTTTTTAACTCAATATAACAGGGTATTAATGATAAAGTTGTATTTTGGTGTACGAATATGTTGTAATACTTATTTAATTGAAATAGTTTTGCTTTCATGTAACATCTTGTTGAAGGCGTTCCGTGAACATTGATTTTATATGCATTGACTACTAACTAATGTAGTGGAAATATTAGTATATACATGTATAGGCATTTTAAAGGCTGTGATGAGAATGCAATAATGACCGATACATGATTTTAATAGCAGAATTCATATTTATGTTTGTATATTTTGGTATCAAAAGGTTTTCTCTTTTTCATCACAAAAGCTCTAATCATAAAAATTCTTTTAATATGAGAGTTTCAGCCTTTAAAACTAACAAATCATAATTATCTTTGTAATTGCTATTAAATTATTTGCTAATTTGAGTGGGCATTTTTAGATAAAAAACTACGCAAACCTAAAAAATGAACAAGCATTTTTTTTCTTGCATAAATATTTTATGGGTTTGAAAACTATTTGCAGACAGAAAAACATTTTTTTTGTTAAAATGAAGTGTTTCTTAGCGTTATAAAACTACTCCAAACAGCCTACTCTTCTAAGTATTATAAAATGAGCTAAATCATTAAAAATTGGATATGCATTCTTAAAATTTTTTTGTAGGGAATAGAGTTCGTATGTATGCTATTTACAGCTACATAAGCGCTACTAGCTCTTGTTCGTACATATGTATATATGTATAATTGAAAATATGTACATGTATGAATGTGTTTACACACAATTTTTATGAAAGATGCTATAGCATAGCGTGTATTTTCGGGCTGTTTATCGATTGTTGTATGTTGCTAAAATCGTTAATTAATTTTAAAAGTACTGAAAATCGAACTTACTGGTGTAATAACATGCCAAAATGGATGAATGTATTTGCACTTGATGTGTTAATTTGAACTTCAAGATCGTCCACTAGCATACATAGTTAAATTATATGTATTATGTTTCAGTTTGGTGTGAAAAAATCTGAATAATGGCGATTCTTAATGCAGAAAAATTACTTTCTTGCACAAGAAAATATTTTAAGACGTTTCTGTATCACCAAAGAGCACAACTTTGTACTCTTTGTCTTCTGTATTACAAAGAGCTTTTCAAAAACAAAAAGGGAGGTCTTTGTAATATTAGTTTTGCAACAATAGTCGCTATTGTTTGAAGGATTCTGATTCACAAGACGTATCAGAAAAAGTGTTTTATATTTTGCATGATTTAACATTTGGGGGTAATGAACGTTTAATCACAGTAATTCAACTAAAGTTTGTGGTTAGGAATAAATAAGTTGAATATGTTTCGTTATAGTTTCGCATACGTAATCATTATGTTTAAAAAAAATGATATATATATATATATATATATATATATATATATATATATATATTATATATATATATATATATATATATATATATATATATATATATATATATATATATATATATATATATATATATATATATATATATATATATATATATATATATATATATATAACTACGTAAATAAGTATATATATATATATATATATATATATATATATACTTATTTACGTAGTTACAAATAAATACCTTTCAATCAATTACTTGTTGAGTTAATCAAGCTATAATTTGAAGTTAAGAAGGTGCAAAGTATTAAATTCGTACAAATCAAAGTGCTCGGAAGGATAAAATACTAACTTGAAGCTTTTTTTTTATCACAGTCGTCCCAGACCTTAACCTGTTTGCCAATTTCTACCTCAGGTAGAAATTGGTTTCCAGCGAAATAAGAACGAAGTGCAGTAAGCGGTGTAATGCATCTTATATTCGTTGAGAACTGATTTTTACTGCGGCTGTTCCTGAAAATTACTTTAATGGAAAACCTTTGTTCACAATAAAGCATACCAAGAATTTACTTTCGGAATATATTTTTATCTAACTACCACAAACCGATTTCTTTTAAATAAAACTGCCAAAAATATATCATATTTTTCAGCTATAGGAAATTCAGAATATTAAAGAAAGTTTATTTGCAAGTTAATCTTTATACATTCATTTTTCGATATTTTTCCTGCACATTTTTTTTTTTTTTCAATTAGACAGTAACATTCAAAAAACAATTTCAAACTAGTTTTTTAAACTGTTGTAAGATACAGAAAGATCAGTATAAAATGTTCCTGTGCAAGTGAAAATAATTAGATAATCTGTTAACACTAATTATTATTTTTTCGTTTAACATAGATTTGTAATTTTGTAAAAGTTTGATGTTGACTGTTACCCAGATGTAACATTTTAAAATTTACTAAAAGTGATGCAGTTTTGCTGATGATTTTAAAGCCATTGATAAGAATGTGTCATGAAAGTGTTTAAAGTAAACAATGGGCAAAGAAGTGGTTATTCATTTGGCATCGTGAATTGTACTGGATGAATTGAAAGTAAAATTAAACTCAAAAATGAGTTTGGCGAGAAGTAATTCAGATAGCACACGAGTTTGAAGGATTATTTTTGAACTGATACTCTGGACTAGATTTTAAGGCACCAAAAGCTAAAAGTTTTGTGATTAAAGAGTTGATATATGTCTGGTGCTATCAGACATGCAAGCATGTTTTTCTCATACAGGCAGGACTTAAGACTGGAATTTATGCTCCGCATAAAAGTGGTGAATTTAATGAAATTATGAAACAAAATGAGAATCAAAGACACTCGAATCATATTTTGACTAAGAAGTACTACTTAATATTTTATTAAGAAGGTTATTTATCTTTTAAATTTAAATGTGATACATCAGAAATTAAGTAAATCAGTATTGGTGTAACTTGCTTAATGATTTTGTGTATGGTTAACATTAAGTTGTTTCTGTGTATTTTAGTTGATAGTTTTTAAAGCAATTCTGAAATTTATTAATGTAGCTTATGTAGCGGCAGTGTATCATCTGTGAAATAAAATGCAATGTCCTGTTTATGTGTTTAGTGTTTGAACTTAAGAGTGGATTCACCATTAAATGGCACCAAACCATTGTTCCTTTCCGTTAACTATTTCTTTAGAATATTTTCATGTTTTTTAAAAACCATTTTCTTATTTTTTTTTTACTTAACAACCTAACTTTCAAATTTTTTGCATCAAATTTTTGTACTATTTCAGTTTTTAACAGAGATCATTGTACAGAATTGCTGAAAAAATATTAGTTGAATTTTTGATCAGTAAAAAATTTTTGAACATTAAAATTTTTTATATGTTAACATATTTTTCATGGATTTTACATATAATCATTTTGAATTTCTAATGTAAAACTTTTTGCTGACTTTTTGCTAGAAATCAAAGATTTCAATTTTGTATGAAAATTTTTGTTACACATTAATTAAATATTATTTGTATGGAAGCAAATTATATGTTAACAATTTTGAGTATTTTTCTTTTGGAAACCTGAATGAAAAAAATCACTTTCATTTTGCTACATTTTGTAATCTAAAAAATGTTTTTACATATGAAACTTTTGAATTTTTAACCTGCTTGAATGAGAAAAAAAAGCATCTTCTTTCCTTTTGAATTTTAATTATTTTTTCGTATCATTCATTGTGACCACAATAGCCACAATAATAAAATTAAAATTATTAAATAAAATATTACGATTCCCTGTATTGTTCGTTGCTCAAAACTTTTCTTTATTTTTCTGCTATCACTTCACTGAATTGAAACGTAATTTTTGACTTTACTTGAATGAATACAGCTACAAAAAAATCTACTATGACATTCCTATACACATTCACACACATCAGAGATAAATTATCTTTCAAAAATATTTTATGAAACATATTATATATCATATTAAGCCATTCTATTTTGAAAACTTACTCTACATAATATATTTTTATTGAAATAAGTAAATCGATTACTACAAGGAAAACAAGAGTAATATGATAATATGAAGAGCTTAGTATCGAATCCAACTTAATTCTGCCCGCTTAGTATTAAGGATTTTTTTTTTCAGACCAATTGGTGTACGACTCCATTATTGTTTCATTTTTAAAATTAGCAATATAATTTGATTGTTTACGGATTTTTTTATTTTTTTAAATGTTGAAATTGTTTGGAGATAAACCGGATTTTCGCACCGGTTTTTAAAGAGTTTAAATTATATGCCGTCCAAGTCACTTTAACGGTGAACAGTTTCGATTAAGATCCATTGAACTATGAAAAAAATAATGACAAAACACTTGAAAAAATCGTGAATTGAGCTGCATGGTTTCGATGCTGAACGCCTCATACAAAGCACTAGCCTCTATTTAGCGTACAAAAAGATATTTTCACAAATATAGGATAAGATAATATATTAGGGGTAATATATTTAAGACAAGGAACTTTTCTGAGAAACTGCCAGGCTAAACGGGCAGCTGAAAACTATAACGATAGTTTTAACCATAGAAACTATAGAAACCATACAAAAAGCAAAGAGATAATAATATAGTTTTAAAAAGCAAAAATTCTCAATGAACTGTTGGCTTAAGTTTCGGGGTTACAAGGAACCACTTTTTCACTGCAAAGAATTAAGCTAATGGTTGAACACAGACTGACTAAATCTTTAAATTGTGTACTTAACTGGCTAGTCTCAACCAGTAGTTTTACGACAGAAATTTTAGTGCAGGTAAAATGAAACCCGCTGTCTTTTGCAGAAATATGATAAAAACCTTTGACACCGGAATCAGCCTCATCAATTAGTTTAAAACATAACATTGCAGCAATTGAATACAGTGAACTCTCACTGTATGTGAATGATCTCACTGTATATTAAGTGAGCCAGCCTATTTAAATGTCAAAACGTAACATAAATTCTAATGAGAGCATGAATAAAAATGTTTCTATAGAAAAGGGACAGATTACTAAGTTTTAGCAATTAGTGTAACGTAACTTCAATGATAAAGAGAAAACAAAAATTGTAGCATACCTAATCACAAAACTGTTCCTTTTCATAATAGATAATTTTTCCCTCTCCACACTCTAGTCCATGCTGACAAAATGTCTTCTGTAAGCAATAAAGGCCGAAGATCAAAGACGAAAGTGAAGAAACATGCTTATTTTTAAAGAGAAAAAACTAATTTTTTACATTTTACAAAAAATTCGGAGAATCCATGCTTAGAGCGACGCATAAACGAATGATATTATCTTTATTTTGCTTTGGAATGTGATAGGATCAGTGAAAATCGTCGTATAAGGAAAAAAGGCCCATAAATGAGGCGGTGTATAACTGATAGTTCACTGTATCTATCATTGATTTTGTGCTTACTAGCAGACGCATTTTAGTTATGGCAAATAACTGAGTAAAAACATCAACGCGTCATAAAAAATGCAGTTTTTAATTTAATTACAATTATTATTTAATCAACATTTATATTTAATTTTCTGAGATGATTAGTTTAACAAACTCTTAAATGTTATCGAAGGTGCAAAAAAAAAAGTATTTAAATTTCTAATTACTGCCATTTTTAAACAATGATATTCAAGTGGCAAGACGTCAGTTCCTGCGCTCTTACCGGTTCGCTAATGAGCAGCAGAAAAGACAGCCGAATCTCGAATATTTATTACAAACGCTAAATAGGTAGTTCGTTTAAATTTTCAACTTTGCAACTGTCAAAGATTTTGAGAAAACTGATTTCAAATTAGAGAATAAACATGTATTTATTAATAATGATACCAAAGCCGCGCTTTTGTGAATAGTTGTTTAACAAATCAACTATTCACCGAACTTGTTAAAAATAAAAAAATATATATATGAAACACATTGAAGAATAATAACATATGACCAAAAAAAATCACATCTTTGTAGTGATTTAATTTTAAAATAATCTTAAAAATTGAACGACTATGCCTTAATGTAAAAAATACCAATCATAAATTTTATTAACTACTTCTTTGCACAGAAAAGTAAAAAAAAAAACTTAAAAAGCAAAACACTTATATTATTTCGGGTCTGTTGGGGCAAAATGATTAAAAAGCCCCAGTTTTTCAGCTTATGTTTATAATAAACACAAGATAGTTCTAAGATCTTTTATTTTCAGTTATTTTACATTACATTATTAAGGGATGCGTTACGCTCAGTTTTAATCAAAAAAGAAATTTAAATAATCTTATGACATATTTATAAATATATTGATCACCTGATGTGGGATAAAATGTCAGAGTTAAAAATACGGATGTAAAACCATCATATGTAACCATAGAGAAATTGAAATTCTTTAAAACAATTACAAATTCTAATAGTTGACTATGGTCGAAGTTTGGTTGACCACAATAAATCATATCTTTTAATAATATTTAACTTGGTTTTATTAACATCATAGGGAAAGGTGTGATAATTTTCAATGCTGTATTTCTTAAGAAATATATTAAAGATAGCAGCTGAATAGTTTCTAAATTACTTATATATAAGTTGTACAATAAGAAAATAATTCAGCCAAAGAGATTTCTCAAAAAATAGTACTTCATTAAAAAAGTGATAGGAAAAAAAATGGAACTTTATCTAATTAACGAAACGCTTTTAGTTCTCTATGCTTTTGTTTTTCATAGAAACTTCTTGAAAGTTTTTCGGGATAAAGATTATTCTACTTTAATAAATTGAAACTATAGTCACAGTTCATCCCCTTCAGCTTAAAAAGCAGTACATGTTTAGCAAAACTACATTTTTCACTATATTTGTCCGTAAGATTAAAATTAAGTGATTTCAGATGCTTCTTTAATTTTAAGCCAACCCTACGAGCATCGTTCTGAAGTTTCTTTTCCCGTATCATATAAAATGAATTCCAGTTGAACTGTTAGCGAGGAACTGTTCTTAAGAGCAAGAATCTGAGAAACTGTCACGCCTAGCATTATGAGGTGATTCATGACCTCTCAGATTTTCTCCCAAAAATTACCAAATGTTTATTATCTTATTGAAAGACCAAATCCAGAATGTTTTGCTCTAAAGTTGAGTTGGTTAGTTTTTATGGACCCCTAAAGTTGAAGGTGCGGCATCAAAAATTAAGCTGATTTTCAAGACATGGAAATTGCTGTGAGTCAAAACTCTTACCAGGAACTGTTAAACTGCAATTTTCTTTTTGTATATGGAATATAGAAGGTTGAAACTTTACAAAATGAATGTTAAATTTGTGGTAAGTTGTTGCCGTAAGGTCAGTGAAGGCCCTCAAAACAGGGCATTTTTGACGTTTTTTAGCGTTTTTGAGGTCCAAAAACAGCTTGTATATTACAGTTGGCACGGCAAAAATAGTGTCGTTTGAAAGACCAGTGTAAGCACTTTAAAATAATGTATAAGTAACCGAGGAAAATTCAACGTGCTTTTAGTTGCGTAAGGCCGAAATATGAAAAATGTCATATTTTAGCGATATTCAAACGGTCATAACTTCCTCTGCCAACAACATATTGAAATTTTTTTTTTTGCCAATGTCATGCTCTATTCTTTATCTTAACTGAACAGTTGAGTCCTTTGAGGCGAAATGTAAAAAAAAAATTACAAAAAATGCACAGAAAAAAATAAATTTTTTGTAAAAAATTTTTTCACATTTCGCCTCAAAGGACTCAACTGTTCTGTTAAGACAAAGAATAGAGTATGACATTGGCGAAAAAAATATTTCAATATGTTGTTGGCAAAGGAAGTTATGACCGTTTGAATATCGCTAAAATATGACATTTTTCATATTTCGTCCTTACGCAACTAAAAGCACGTTGAACTTTCCTCGGTTATTTATACATTATTTTAAAGTGCTTACACTGGCCTTTCAAACGACACTACTTTTGCCGTGCCAACTGAAATGTACAAACTGTTTTTGGACCTCAGAAACGCTAAAAAACGTCAAAAATGCCCTGTTTTGAGGGCCTTCACTGACCTTACGGCAACAACTTACCACAAATTTAACATTCATTTTGTAAAGTTTCAACGTTCTATATTCCATATACAAAAAGAAAATTGCAGTTTAACAGTTCCTGGTAAGAGTTTTGTCTCACAGCAATTTCCATGTCTTGAAAATCAGCTTAATTTTTGATGCCGCACCTTCAACTTTAGGGGTCCATAAAAACTAACCAACTCAACTTTAGAGCAAAACATTCTAGATTTGGTCTTTCAATAAGATAATAAACATTTGGTAATTTTTTGGAAAAAATCTGAGAGGTCATGAATCACAGGCGTGACACTCTCTCAGATTCTTGCTCTTAAGATATGTGGGAAGCTTTCTTCATAATCCATTTGAGCAAAGTTCCAAATAACAAAATTTCACAGAGAAGTTAAAAGAGCTGTTCAAACAACAAGTGTAATACTGCAGCAAAGGTTCCAGTTTAAAACTAAAATGCACAGTGCTGAACTGCAAAACTAGCATTTTTGCAGTTTATTATTGTAAACTAGAAATTTTACAGTTTATTACAGTAAACTAGCAATTTTACAGTTTAATACTGTAAACTTGCTATAAAACTAGCTGTATTACACGGCAATATATAATTTTTGGAAAAAAATAAAACCGACTTTATTTGGAAATTGCTCTTAAAAGTAATTTTTTTTTTCTTTAAACACCATCGAAACTACTTTTAAACATAAGTTTTGAAGTCGGCGCAAAAACGATAGGTAAAATGATATTTAACCATATTTTGCCAACATTTTTCAGAGAAACCATTGAAAATTAAAAGCAGAACATTTGTACCATTACATGAATGTGTGGTAATCAATGAAATATATACAAATGCTCTCAAAGAACCTGGATCCTTTAAAATTTATATTTATAGTTGAATTGTGGTTGCGTATGATTCTGTACATTGTTTTTGCGCCGACTTCAAAACTTATGTTTAATAATAGTTTCGATGGTGTTTAAAGAAAAAAATTATTTTTTACTTTTTAAAGCAATTTCCAACTAAAGTCGGTTCTATTTTTTTCCAAAAATATTTTATTTTATTCTTTTTAATGTAAATGCACTTTAAATAATCAAAATATAGTTTAAAAAAATAAAAATACGCTTTTAAATGAAGTTTAGAATAAAGCTTAAATTTAGTTGAATTTCATGTTTGATTTAGTTAAGCCTTCATTCAAAATTCTCATTATCATTACTGTTTCATATCAACCACGTTTTGTAGCAATGGATTTCAAATTTTATCATTTAGGACAAATCGCTTTAAATTTTACTACTTATTAATTGATATCTTCGTTAGTTAAAATCATATAATTAAATGAATTAAAACTAATGAAGCCTGAAAAGTTACCAATCTATCAGTACCTGGTTCGACTTTCAGTTCATTGGCGTTCAGGAGAAAGAAGTAGGACATAGAAAACTACTTAGTTTTTTCAATATTTCAAAACAATGTTATCAGCATTACATGAAAATAAAAATAACACGAAATTTAGTTTTTGGATCATGACTTTTTTTCTAGTGAACAAATATCGTCATATGAGTACATGGTACCTAAGTTACACCATGTCCTATCGATTAAAACAAAACCGTCCAAATCGAGTCAGTACATCAGATGTTATGTGCGAACAAACAAACAAAAAAAAAACATACGCTTTGAATTGAGAACCTCCTCCTTTTTTGAAGTCGGTGAAAAACAACATTGATTTTTTACAGTGTATTCAAGTGAGAACTTTGATTCAATCAATTATCTCTATGCGTGTAAGGACATAAATAACATTCAGAAAGAGAAACGCCTTAAAACAGAACCATCATAATGCTACTTCAAATTCACATTGAAGGCAATACCATAATCACAGGTGCAGACGGTAGTATAATTAGAGAAATGATACACGCTGCCACAAGCAATTAGTGATTTTTAACGCTAAAGATGTTCAAAAGGACTAGTATATTGTAATTGACATCATGTGGTCAGTAGAACAACGGCAGATATAGGCAATTATGCTTACATGAGTAAAGATTTAAAACATACAATAACACGTCTATATACAGACTGGATGTATAAGAAGACTGTGTTCAAGGGTAGAGAAGAAGTGGATCACTTTAATGAGGTAATGACCAATATGATCATGTCAAAAGTAAGTTTTCACCTTCCAGTCGTACATCGTTTTCTGAAAACTTTCAAATGGTAACAAAGCTAAATGTGTTTCGTAATATGTTATTACTTACATTTCTATGATTAATAAGCTATACTTCCGTGCTAAGAGCAAAATTAGTATCAACAGCAGAGTTCAAAATAAGATACAGTTTTACTGTTAAATCATATGAGCTTTTTCAGACTTTTTTTTAAGTATCCCATTCACAAATGATCTTAAAACGTTGAACAAAGGTAAAATATGTTACAAAAAATTACCTGATCATCGAAACTTAATTTTGGTATGAAGTGCAGAAACAACTTTTATGTTTAGCGTGGCAGTGTAGTTTGTTACATGATGCAAGAAAAACAAAACATTCATAATAATTTAAAACTTGTCGATCGCACAATGGATCAGTAACTTAAGCATTTTGTTGTTGTTCTTCATTTTGTAAAACCAATCGACCATGACCTCCCCATGAAGAGCCCATTTATTTCTTATTTAACCCATTTAGCCCACTTTCCAAACAACTGCTCAAAATAAGATCTTAAATGTTTATTAGTCAAGAAAATGTGTAAATTTACGTTAGGGTTGATTAGGGTAAGTGAACCCTCTTTTTAGAACAGTTCGTTTTTAAAAGCCTTATACAAAAGTTTTAAAGCAAAACAGCTTAAATTTGTTGACTTATTTTTTTTTGGACATTGTTAATAAACACAAGTTCAACATTATTTCCTAAAAAAAAAATACTTTAAATTTTCTGAACTATCTTATTCTTTAAAAAATGGCGTGGGGGATCCACTTACCCCCTAGGAAGGGGTAAGTGGGCCACCCTCCATTTATTTATGTTTAAAGTGAGCATATTTTGGAAAGGGGTTTGTGGGTCCTACTTAACAAAGAATGCACAATTTTAGTAGGGAATATTTTTCTGTAAATGTATCCATTAATGAGATATCTACTTACATTTAAATGTGTATGACAGAAAATTATAAAGCGGAATAAAAAACAATTATGGATGTGAAATTCATTATATGGTTCGAGGCAAATTTTTTGCTTTTACATATAAAAAAAAATGTTAAATAAACATAATGTAGTATATTAAGATCAATTTTGGTAAAGTAGGAAAAAAAAATATAGGTTGAAAAAAAATGGAAACACTTAACCGGCTATTTGAAGTTTGCTGGAGGAGAAACATTATCATTTCATCATCAGTTCAAGTTCTAACATCACTTAAACCAATAAAATGTGTAGCTATTTCTATTCTTTCTATCAAATTTTGCGGTATTTTTTTCATTTGTATCATAATTTAAATTTAGACCTTCATAATACTTTATAGTTTTCTTTGATGCAAGTTCCACAAATACATAATTACCTGCTTTTGCAGTTTTTGTAGCTGAACCATCAATTTCTTCTAGGTCTCCATAATTACCTTTCATTTTATCGTAGAAATTGCATCATCAAAACTATTTTACATTTTTAAATCATCATTATTATGAGGGGGCCCACTTATACCATAGTGAGGGGACCCACTTACAGGCCCGTCATTTAGGGGGGCAGGAGGGTCAATTGCCCCCCCCCCCTCGGCTTTGAGAAATCAATGTATTTACATATAAGTGGGAGTGGTTTTTAATGTTTTCCGATGAAATTGCATTGTGTTTGGACCCTTTGCCCCCCCCCCCGGAAAAACTTGAAATGACGTCCCTGCCCACTTACCCTAATAGAGAAAAACACGGGGTAAGTGGGACCCCTCCCCTTAAATACTTATAATATATTGCATATTTTTTTATTGCAATGTGTGCTTTAGGTTAAACTCTACAAGAAAACTTGATGAGCATAGAAAAAATAATAAAACTAACATTGAAACACTACTTTAAAAAAATCTAGCTTGCTCTCGCAAAAAAAAAAAAAAAAAAAAAAAATGCAAATTTTTTTGACAAATTATATGATTAAAAAAAAAAGTTCCATAAAACCCAAATATATGCAAAAGCAATCACTGTGATGAAATTTTACGTGATCAGTACAAAAAAAGTATAAAAAAAATATGCGCATTTCAGTTTTAAGGGGGGTGGCCCACTTACCCGAACCAACCCTAATAAAAAATCAATATCTAAAACAAGTTACGAGCATTGAAACCATTATGTTTACGACAGAATTAACAGTTTAAGCGAGTGGTTTGCTTTTGCGATTCTTTTTTTTTTTTAATATTTTACTGTCCTTCATCTTAACTTAAAGATTTACTGTTATATGTATGTATAACAAAAGCAGTAACTAAATCAACGGAAAAAACACATATATTATCTGAGTTATTGGATTAGCAAATTGAAGTAGGGAGTCAGATACATGCAATATGATACAATTAGAAAAAAAGTCAAAAACTTCTTCTTAACATATTAGTTTCTTTAATGTAAAATTACCCAGAAATGTGTAGTTTTAAGATAAAGATAACTTTTCATTTTATTTTTTAGAATGCTTGTAAAACTTGCGTTGGGCTGCTGTGGGGCAAAGGCAAATAGTAAATTGTTTTCAGTTTACAGAACCACCTTTCTCGCGATATTTTAACTAAGTTCCATAACAGATGGTTAAATCCAGTAACAAAACTAAATAGCTCTAAAGTAAACCGAAAAAAAAAATACAAGTCATTTTCAAAATTTGATACACCTTTTTCAATTTTCTTGGTTTATTAAAATATTTTTCGGTATTGTAAAATGATAAATTTCTTGCTTTTATTATTTAAGGTAAAGATAAAAATCAACTGATGCCCCATTGCTGTACTTTTTTAGTTCATATATATATTAGGCATGTTTGATTTAAAATGTTCAATTCGATTTGTCAAGTACAGGCGGGACAAAGTGGATGGGATAAAATGACATAGTTTGTTTTGTTTACTTAATCATTCATTTATTAAATCATATACATATTTCTGACCTTATTAATTCATTTACATTCCTTTACTTATTAATTCCCTAATTTACTCTTTCACTTACTTTCTTATTCGTTCTCTATTTAATTCTCTCTTTTTTTCTCATTTATTTATTCATTTTTTTATTTGTTATTTTAAATTAATTTATACGCTTATTTACGCATTCTTTAGATTAAAAAAATGAATCATTAAATAGAAAATGTTTCATCACAAAAATATCTTTTTCACTTTGCCCCATGTTTTTTTTTCTAGGTAAAAATTTTCAAACTTTCTTTTTAAGTTACAAAAAATTGAAAAACAAAAAATTGAAGAATAACATTTCACCTTAAGTTGTTTCAAAATACATTATTCTTATAAATCTACAATAATTTTCAGAACAAATTTCGTTATCCATAAAACGTACTTGTACCCATTATGGACAGTACTGTCAATGTGGACATCCCTAATATCCCCCTAATAAATTTGATCCAGAAATGTCACTACATGTCCACAAAGAAAACAATTGAAACGATGTATTTTGCTTGGAAATAGCCAAAAAACCTCGTTCTTTGCCATTTTGAAGGAAACTTGTTTTTTCTTGCTACGATGATCGTAATTAAAAATCAGCTGAATATCTTATTTTATATAGCAAAATTACTTTAAATATTGAACAGTTGAATGTTTTAGAAAACAGATAATACATATTCTCGATTGCTGTTGCATAGGTTAAAAGCACCAGTATTCGGCCATTTAAGAGATCTTTTGTTGAACTTGGTTAACCTAGAATTTTTAGCTTACAATACAGCAACAAAAACAAGGTAAAACTTTAGAATACATTTTCTTATAGTGATTCACTAACTATATTGGATCAGAAACTCAACGCACTCATTTTTGCGAGTAGGGTTTTTAAAAAATCATTGAAAATCAATCATTGTGCTTAAAAATTTTGCGTGAGAGAATTTTGGAGTTTTGTAAGTCTCCTTATCAATATCTAGTAAACAAAGTAGGAATATTTAATAGGCACTTATTGCATGTTTTCACATGTGTTAGCATACCTGACCCTAGTCAATATACTAATAAATCTTTCACCCTAACCTACCTTTCATTTCAACTGGTTTGCTGATTTTTCAATTTGTCTTTAATCTTTGAGCACCAGTGTACATTAATTTATATAAGTACTACATAAGAATATAGCATTTTGTGAGTATTCTGTGAAAATTTTATTATTGTTTAATAGAGAAATGGGATACTAACACCGACACTCCTCGGACGTCTGAAGACAAAAAAGTTTCATATTGGTACCCTTCATAACTCATCACTAAATCACCTGAAATTAAAAAACCAAAATTATAAGTAGTTAATGACTTTATGCAGGTAACATCATCAAGTTGTTTTTTTTTTATGTAATCTTTCAACTTTTTACATCACTTAGCAGTCAAAAAAACATGTTTTTCCCCAAAACAATAAAAAAATGAGTTGTTTTAAAATCAAATTAAAATTACGTTGAAATAGCTTTTAAAAAAAGTTGTGACTTCCAGAAATATATTAACTAACAAAATCATTTAAATTTTTATTTCAAATGATTCAGTGATAATTTATGAAGTTAATCTTTTTTTGCCTTGAGGACGTCCACAGGGACTGGTTGTCACACTCGCTCATTTCTTCACAAAAGTTAATTAAAATTTTACAAAATACTCTTCAAAGGTTTATTTATTATAAAGTAATCATAGGTTTAAATACATATTAACTGGGTCGTCAAAACAAATTACTGAAAATGTGCCTTTTCTTTTGTATCTCGAATAAACTGTGTTCCCTCCCTCCTCCTTTAAATGGATTTTGTTTTCTACAAAGCGTAATTTCTGTAAAACTAAAGAGTAATTAATTAACTAAATTCAGCAATTTGTACACATTTGAAAATTAGTTATCTTTTTAATAAAGAAGTATGATGAAAATGTGCGTAATAAAATACATTTACTTATACAATGTTGTGTATATAATTTAATGAAATGTAACGAATGTAAACGAATTTCACTAGAAAGCCTAGCACGATAGAAGTAAACGGATTAAAAATTCAGACTCAGTACATCAACATTATATGAATAACGTACAGTTGAGCCCGCTTTTTAGATTATCGGTTAAGAGAATACCCCGCTTAATACAATACATTTTCTTAGACAAAACAGTTGTAATGCATTATTTTGATCCCAGATAATGGAATGATCCGCTTATTAGAACATTTTTACGTGGCTAAATGGCTGTTTAATTGGGGAAGAATCGCCTGTATTTTACTTTAAGACACCAAACAAAAAGTTCAAAATATTTTCTTATGGCTACATTCCATGACATTTGCACTATCTAAACAAGAAGCAATTCCGGAAATAAGAGCTTTTTTTGGATCAATTCGTCAAAGTGTTAGAACTAAATAAGTCTGATTCTTCCATAGAAATTTTTCTATAGCTGTAAAAACTGACATCAAGTTTCTAGACATTAATAAAACGTCCTATTATTTTATTCGTCACCATCACAATGTTCAAGATACGCATTTATTATGAGATTTTCAAAGAAAGCGAGGAGAGATTTCGCACTAAAAAAATTGGGAGCGCCTATTATTTTCTCAAGTAAAGTGCTTGAATTTTCATATGCAGTAAAACCTCTAAAAGTGGCCACTCCTTTGTTCCTTAAATTTTGGTCGCTTAAAAGGGGTGGCCGAATTAATGTGTGTTTATTATAATTGCAAGATAATTTATATAGTACCTAATGAAAGCATATTTTTACTTAAAAAGAAGTTTAATACTTTTCTAAGGGAAAAATTTATTATTTCATGTTTTATTACATATTGTAAAGAAAGTATATAAGCACAATTTGTGATTTAAGTTTTTACCCTTCTCACAAACAATTATTTTTAAGTTTGATATTGCGTTGTTTGTCATTGCGTCGGAATTTCAAATGACTTTATCTTTTTTCCCTAAAGTCATAAGCGTTGAAACATAATCTTGGGGACAATTACAAAACGCGTCAGAAAATACCTTGTCACTTAGCAAAGAGTGGCGAAAAAATCATTTCTTTTTAAAACGCAACTTGAGACTTATGAATGCACTCATCGATGTTTTTGCAATTCAAAGCATCGAATGACAAATTAACAAGCGTGTATAAAAACATTTCCCTTAAATTATCGCAAGCCGTTAACAACCAATAAGACCTCTCATAAGCTGATCTTGAGTCGAATGGCAGAAGATTGGAATCAGGAAGGGAACACATTTTTCTGAAAATTTGAATTGATGAACCCACACGGCGGCTGTTCAGAGCGAGGGGTTAGGTAAACGCTGCTAGGGGTAATTTTAACATTAGTTCTATGGGGTAAAAAACAAAAAAATGGTCGTTAAAAGGGGTAGCTACTTAGTAGACTTGTGTGAGTGACCCCTCAAGAAGGTTTTACAGTGCACTTAGTCACAAAAGTTAGTATGCAAAGTGTTTGTGATGATGCCCTTTGAAAAAAAAAACAGACCAGCAATATTAGAGTATTCAAATTAATGATTTATTTCGATTACAGTAACATTGAGCTTAATTACGAAATGAAAAATATTTTAAAAGTACAAATATTTAATTAACAAGATGATCTTAACTCAAAACAGGATGTAATTTACATCATAAAAGTAAGTATGCAAACAAAAACAAAGACATTAATATTGCAAATTTTACAATTTTTCAAAAAAAAAAAAAAAAAAAATGGTAATTTGTTCGATAGCCTTTATAACAGCTCTCAATCTAGACGGCACTGATTTTACTAGATTTTGAGTGACAGAAGATGGTATTTTCTGCCCTTCCCTCAAAGGTTTTTTTTTAAGATCATTCTTAGTTTTTCTTTCTTGCTTTCTAATTTGCCGATAGAAATAATCCCACAAGTGTTCAATGTGATTATGATCAGGTGACTGCGGTGGGGTTTTTAACTGCTTTCGCACGTTATATGGGTGATTCTACGGTCAATGCGTTTTTTGTGTCCCCAAAGAAAAAATAATTTGTTTAATTTCACACTCATTATATCACTAGTAGCCGCTATTTTTATGATTGTTGTGGTAAGGGCCAGACGAAATTCCAATTTTTGGGGGGTTTATCGATACCAGGGGAAAATGCGTTGCCAGGGGAGTGGCACTATTGGCAGAATTCTGGTTTGATTTGCTATTATTTCACTAATTTTTCGGAGTAAAATCAGAGTATGGACTCATTTCTATAAGACCTGTATTCAAAAAAAATTTTCGCGTTGTAATAAAATAAAAAAATCAATCTTGAAAGCACGACATGTTGCATACAAGTCGCACCGCAGATCCAAAATAAAAATACTTCCCGCATTATTTACGTTCATTCAAATTGCATTCAAAGGGGCAATTAAGATTAAAAATGAAATTAATTATGCTTATAACACAGTTTTAATGTATATTTACCCTTTTTTAGAACAAAACTGCCAGGGGAGTGACGCCAGAGAAGTGACAAAATCACACATTACCTATAAAAACAACATCACGCGTTCTTCTTACCAGAACTTCACGTAAACCGTGATGTCTGCACACAAAAAGCATTACATTATACATACGCACATATATGTAACGATGAAATATACAAAAGTTATACTTACCTGGGGAAATACTACAGCGACTGGCGCAGTACGCTTTTAGGCGTTTTCAACGAGAACTGATGCAACATTATTCGATTTATTTTAAACCTCTTAGCTTGCATTTAGCTTTACTCAGTATTACACTGGTTATTTGCAATCAAATTTATCCTTATGCATTTTTATACTAAATTTCAGTCTTTGAAGTTCGCCAGATGAGGATGACACTGCTAATATGGCCCGTCAAGAAGTGCATTTTAAATAATAATAATAATATATTTTTTCAATCTTTACTGATGAAATATGTTTCTATACTAATGTAAGTGTATGATTATGGCAAAAAACATTGTGCCAAGATAACAAAAATTGTTTGTATAAAAACTAGTATTTGGACAGGCCAGGGGAGTATAACATTTATGACTATTTTCAACTATAAATGCTAAAATAAAATAATTGTAGTGAATTAACTGGGTGGTCCACATAAAAGATAATAGTCTGTAATGCTTAAGCATACAAAAACATTAATAAAATCAGTTTTACATGAAGTTTTCCCATTGGCCGTCTGAATTCAAACAGCGTAGAATCACCCATATAGCAGCCATTCCCGAACAATCCGAGCAATATGTTTGGGATCATTGTCTTGTTGGAAAGGGAAGGACCTATCGAGACCCAAGTTAGAAGCACTTTGGCTTAGATTATTCTTTAAAGTATTCAAATAGCTATATTGATTCATTATTCCGTCAATTATAACTAAATGTCCTACTCCTAAATTTCCCAAGAAAACCATTTGTTAGCAAAGTGAATCGCAAAAAGAGAATAGATTTTGCAAAAGAAAGTGCAAAGCAGGACACAAATTTTTGGAATTCCATATTTTTTCGGATGAAAGTAAATTCAACATCTACGAGTCAGACGGAAACCAAAAAGTTTGGAGGAAAGCAAACACAGCTCTAGAACCAAAGAACATGAAAGGAACTGTAAAAAACGGCGGAGGTTCGATTACGGTTTGATGCTGCATAGCAGCAACTGGAGTAGGAAATTTAGTTATAACTGACATAAAAATGAATCAATATAGCTATTTGAATACTTTAAAGAGTAATCTAAGCAAAACGCTTCTAAATTGGAACTCGATATAACCTTCACTTTCCAACAAGATAATGATCCCACACATATTGCTCGGATTGTTCGGGAATGGCTGCTATATAACGTGAGAAAACCCCACCGCAGTCACCTGGTCTTAATCCCATTGAACACTTGTGGGATTATCTCGATCACCGAATTAGAAAACAAGAGATCAAAACTAAGAATGATCTTAAAAAAAAAAAGGCCTTTGAGGAAAGGGCAGAAAATACCATTTTCTGTCACTCAAAATCTAGTAAAATCAGTGCCATCCAGACTGAGAGCTGGGTCAATCCATGTCAAATCACCCAGGAAAACGGGATTTTGTAACCCATGTCCTCGGATTTTGATAAAATTTGGTGTATTTAATATTTTTATGGTGGTAAGTAACCATATGAATTCTTTTGCCCATATGTGATCTGGTTTTTGTTTTACAGGTAGTCAAACTTTTCAAAAAATTGCATTTTCTGTCAACCGCTAAGCCTAATCTGCATGTATACGTATCTCTTCAGTAAATTGTGACGGGTGCAGAAATCTTTCAATATTTCCAAAAATTCTCAGATATGTTGCTGAAAGTATGAGGATTTAATAAAAAAATACTTGAAATTTATATAATATAATTTTGTTTGAATAAAATTTGAATAAACTAAGACAAGCATTTTTTTTCTTGTGCAAAACATGAGTTTACTTAAGTGGCATTTCACGAAAAGGCGGAGGTCCTATTCAATAATGGAAGCATTCGAAATGAGCCTGAAGGTGTGTTCTATCATTGCAAAGAATAAAATTAGTGGTTTTTTTTCGTTTTCTTGTTGCTGTTGTACAATATACACATTTCAGTATCAAAATTTTTGAAAAAAAGTTCTAGTCATTTTCCTAACCTAAATTTTACTGAAAAGCAAACATACCTTTATTTTTAAGTGTATTTACAGCCCTATTATGCTACTTAAAAATCATCTTAATCCCTTAAGCAGAAAGGAAAGTGAGAAATAATTTATGACTCCCAAAGTCAGTTGTCAAGTTCAGCAAAATATCAGATGCAGAAAAAAGATGTGCAAAACACGAATTCACTTTAGTAGCTTTTTATGAAGAGGCGGAGGTCATATTCAATATTAGAAGCATTCGAAATAAACCTAAAGGTGTGTTCTATCATTGCAAAGAACAGAATTAGTGGCTCTTTTCGTTTTTTTTTTTTTGTTTTTTTTTTGCTATTTCACAATATATACATTTCAGGACCAATATTTTTGAAAAAAGTTCTAGTCATTTCCTAACTTAATTTTAAATATTTTTTGTGTAAAAGAAGAATAGCTCATGCTTTTGTAGCATAAAAACGTATTATATTTATTTTTAATGATTTATAATTGTATTGAATGTGCGAAGAAGAGATAGGATAGAACAATCTTTGAAGAAAAAATAACAATGAAAAATGTGAGTTTCCGAATATTATCGGATTGTTTGTCTTTGAAGTGTTTGTGTGATCCTGTTTTCAGCAAATTTAAGGAATATACTGTTTGATATTTTAACGCTCGACCTGCCTTGCATTTCCGACGTCGGACAGTACTTGTGAAGTCACGTTATCATGAAATATTCGGAATACTTATTTTGTACATTTTCAATCTCCTTTTGAAGAGAATAGTAACATCTTCCAGAATCTTATCTTACGGACCGTTTGACGTAGTTATTTCATCTAACATCTTACCATTTCTTGGTTATAGTAAAGATAATAGTCCTTTCTTAGGTAAAAGATAGTCTTGCTTCAAGTCCAGCATAGTCACTTACTTGAAAATTTTCAATTTTTTTCTTTTAAACTCCAATAGCAAGTGTCGAAAGCTGTATTTGCTCTTAACTGGATGCTGAAATTTCTAGTTTATTTTTATTGAATTATGTCTGTCAGGGGCTCTAGCTTTTTAATTATCTCCTATTATTATTTATCAGCGCAAACCAACCTTCTTGATAAGCAAATCCAATGGAAACAAACAAACCAAAATAGAAAACCCACTCACATTCTTTATTCCTCTTATCACTATGACCCGTATTTTGATAAAATAAGAAGATACCTGATACATGCGCAAATGCAAGGAAGGTTGAGCGTTAAAATATCAAATAGTATATTCCTTGAATTTGCTGAAAACAGGATCACACAGACACTTCAAAGACAAACAATCCGATAATATTCAGAAACTCACATTTTTAATTATTGTTTTTACTTTAAAGATTGTGCTATCCTATCTCTTCTTCGCACATTCAATACAATTATAATTCATTAAAACTAAATATAATACGTTTTTATGCTACAAAAGCATGCACAATGCTTCTTTTACGCAAAAAATATTGAAAATTAAGTTAGGAAAATAACTAGAACTTTTTTCAAAAATGTCGGTACTGAAATGTGTATATTGTGCAATAGCAACAAGAAAACGAAAAAAAAAAAGCCACTAATTTTATTCTCTGCAATGATAGAACACATCTTTAGGTTTATTTCGAATGCTTCTATTATTGAATATGACCTCCGCCTCTTCATAAAAAGCTACTAAAGTGAATTCGTGTTTTGCACATCTTTTTTCTGCATCTGATATTTTGCTGAACTTGACAACTGACTTTGGGAGTCATAAATTATTTCTCACTTTCCTTTCTGCTTAATAAGGGATTAAGATGATTTTTAAGTAGCATAATAGGGCTGTAAATACACTTAAAAATAAAGGTATGTTTGCTTTTCAGTAAAATTTAGGTTAGGAAAATGACTAGAACTTTTTTTCAAAAATTTTGATACTGAAATGTGTATATTGTACAACAGCAACAAGAAAACGAAAAAAACCACTAATTTTATTCTTTGCAATGATAGAACACACCTTCAGGCTCATTTCGAATGCTTCCATTATTGAATAGGACCTCCGCCTTTTCGTGAAATGCCACTTAAGTAAACTCATGTTTTGCACAAGAAAAAAAATGCTTGTCGTAGTTTATTCAAATTTTATTCAAACAAAATTATATTATATAAATTTCAAGTATTTTTTTATTAAATCCTCATACTTTCAGCAATATATCTGAGAATTTTTGGAAATATTGAAAGATTTCTGCACCCGTCACAATTTACTGAAGAGATACGTATACATGCAGATTAGGCTTAGCTGTTGACAGAAAATGCAATTTTTTGAAAAGTTTGACGGACTGTAAAACAAAAACCAGATCACATATGGGCAAAAGAATTCATATGGTTACTTACCACCATAAAAATATTAAATACACCAAATTTTATCAAAATCCGAGGACATGGGTTACATGACCGGGTGAACTGACGTGGAATGACCCAGCTGTTATAAAGGCCATAGGCTATCCAACAAATTACCTTTTTTTTTTTTTTTGAAAATTGTAAAATTTGCAATATTGATGTCTTTGTTTTTGTTTACATACTAATTTTTATGATGTAAATTACATCATATTTTAAGTTAAGCTCATCTTTCTAATTACACAGCCTACTGTTGGGAGGGGGATGTTCTGAGTTTTCGTTTTATGTTAATTCGTTCGTTTTTCACTCACTGTAGCACATATTAAAATTAAGAGGTTCTTATCTTAGAGAGAGCAGGGACTTTCAAGAACAGTTGCCATTAATCTAACAGGAATATTCATTGCTGCTTGGAATATGCTTGGATCTTGAAGGACGTGAAGGCATTATTGTAAAAAACAAGGATTATTTTACTTCAATACTTATTCTAAGGATCTCCTTTTAATTCTTAGTATCGTCGTGCGGGTACTGAACTCATCTTGTAATTTGTAAATTTAACTTTTTCCCCCCTTCCCCAATTAAAACTTGATTTATAATCTTTAAAGATGACAGGTACGGGCCATAGTTTCAGGCCTTTGTCCCGCCTGGGAAAAATCCTGCTTTGTTATTGCCCCTTTCGCTATAAAATGCTATATCCATATGTAATATATGAGGGATGTGTATTGCATAGTTGCAATTAAATAAGAACAGCACAGTGTCGGATCGGACTGATTGGGGAACTATTTGAAAACGGTATATTTTTTCAAAATATGTTGTTTTTCAAATGAAAATGTTGAAAACAACGCATTTTTATTGCAAACCGTTCTTATTTATGTTCAAAATGGAACATGGGTCATTTTCAAAATTTGCTTATATTTGCTGTCCGGAGGTTAAAAAGACGATTTTGAAGCATAACTTATATTTTAAATTCAATGCGAACAATTATTTTCTGCAAGAAATACCCCCAAAAAATTCTATCACTCAAAAAATTGTTGAAATTTATTTATTTATTTTTATATAAGTCTTTAAAAATGAGAATCAAGGCAAAAACGCTTGTCCATTTCCAAATTTCGCAAGTTCAACTATTTTTTTATATATTTAATTGTATAAAAAAGTATATACAACAAATTATTTTTATATATTGACTATTAGGGTATGATATTCATAATAAATATTGACAATAGTAATTTCTTTTCATTGAGAAATGTATGAATATATTTTGTCCGGTAGTTCTTGTCAAGTTCGTTACCCTAAGATTATTTTAGCTGAAAAAGGTATTTATTGCAGTCAAAAGATGGTAACACGTATTCAGTTAACTTAACAAACTAGTTACGTAACTATTTCGTACCATTTTGTTTTCCTGAGTCGAGAAGTATTGTTGCGGCGTTTCGCGCAAGATTTCTTCCAGGAGCGTGTTTTTATTCTTTGTCAAGTCTCTTACCAAAAATTTTAGTATTAATTTTTACTTTTTCTCAAATTTTACCCCGAAATATTGTTTATTATACAACTCTAAGAAAATGCATATTGTTGTTCAATTTTTATGTTTGACAACCTAGCCATAATTTGACATTTTGGTTGAAATGTCAAGTCCGTTACTGGTCAAATCCGTTACCAAATGTAAAGTCCGTTACCATACAGTTTTGGATCAATATTTCAACAATCGCAAACATCGTTTTAAGCTTCAGGGACGCAAATATTTTCAAATGAAGTTGGTTCTAGGCGCTATGATATAGTTTAAAAGTGAGATTTGATATTGATTTCGTATGGTAACGGACGACAATATTCCTTGCAACTTAAAGTTTTACAACAGCATTTGAATACTTAATTATGCATCAAAGTGTACAACCAATTACTTTTTCACACACCTAAAATATGTGACAAAACATGTGTTAGTGTTTCTAAAAGAAAATAGCAAGTTAAAAAAAAAATTACTTAAAAATTCTGAAATGTAAGCATATGGTAAAAATGACCCACATCCATTGTATGGAACACTAAAGCCATTTTTCAACTATCTCGTTGGTCAAAATTATAGAGGTAAACCGGTCAAGAAAACTGCTTTACCTCCCTCCCCTCTTCCAGTTGCATGCCCGTCCGCAAAGAGGGCGTTGAAAATATTTTCAGTCCTAAAGGGGGCGGTAACTGTAAAAAGGTTGATAACCACTGGTTTAAATAAATGCCTGAGAAATATTCACTACCATAAAAATAAAATTTCATTAAAAAAAAAGTAAAACCGACTTCAAAAACGCAGCTGAAAATTGCTCTAAAAAGTAAAAAATAAATTTATTCTTTGAACACCATCGATACTATTTTTAAACATGAGTTTTGAAGTCGGTGCCGAAACAGTTAATAAAATCATTCGTACCCATTGAGTGTACCATTTGATTGATTTTCCTCTCAAACAACATTTGAAATTGATTATGAAGCATTTATGGTTGTTTTTATTATGAAACATGTAACCGAAGAATGGGCACGAATGATTTTATTAACTGTTTCGACACCGACTTCAAACCTCATGTTTAAAAGTAGTATCGATGGTGTTCAAAGAATAAATTTATTTTTTACTTTTTAGAGCAATTTTCAGCTGCGTTTTTGAAGTCGGTTTAACTTTTTTTTTATAAAATTTTATTTTTATTTCATTCTTTTCAGTGTAAATGTATACCCGGAATAGTGTCATGTTGCCATCATGACGCTTCATCTCACTTTATTAACGCGTCCAAAATTTTAAACGATTGCCACTAAAAAAAAATTGTGTAAATTTATGGGATTTAATTAAAGCATGTTTAAAATACAAGTTTTCAGCCGATTATACGGATAAAACTGGTCAACAGGTTAATCTGCAAAGTGCCCAATTACAAGGCTTAAGATGAGCCTTGAATATTCAATACAAAACGCTGAAATGATATTAGCAGTTCCAGCTATCTGCCCTGGAGTTGAATTGATACACAAAATACTGGATTGGATTGATGAAAGCCTTCGAAAATTGAGTTTTAAAAATTTAATAACTATTTAATGTGGAAATTATACGAAAATTACTGTTTTCCATAGTTACCTTTCTCAAACCCCGCATCATGGGACCATGAGACCACCAGAAAGGTGTACCCTTTCAAACAAAAAAAAAGTTATCCAAATCGGACTATTCAGTAAAAAGTTATGCGTGGTCATACATTAAAAAAAAAAATACGAGTCGACTAGAGAACCTCCTCCGTGCTTTCGTCGGTTAAAAATAGGAGATCATGCACCAGAATAGGAGACATGGCAAATTATTCTCATTCGCTTACTTGCTAGGCAGTATTACGCAATTAATTGGTTGCTTTGTGTAAGTTGTTAAATGTTTATTGCTTTTGAAACAGTTAAGAGTAAATGTTAAATAATATTTTTGTAAAAAATAATAATAATAATTTATGGTAATAAATTGCTGAAAAATAATTTAATGAAAATTAATGAATATTTCACCAGTTTCCCTTCCCCCCTTATACGTTTCTTGATAGAGTAATTTAATACATTACAGAGAGGTTTTATAAATTCACTCAAAATATTAATGCATTATGCAATTAGACATCGAAACTAGCAATTGGATTGTCATAGTTAAAGCTTTTTTTCCTTTTTTAAGTCATCATACCCTTTTTAAAAGACACACTACAGGATATCTTTTCTACATTTTGAGTTTTTCAAAAGACTCCTTTTTTTGAAGATCTTTTAGTTTAACAGATTTTAAACGGCATCTTATAGGATATTATAGATTACTTTTTTACTTTATTCGTTTCTTTCTAATTTTGATAGAATGAATGATTTTTTTTCCCGAAACTGTATTGGCTCTAATTTCTCTTTAACTTTCATTCCATGAGTTTTGTCTTTAATCTAAATTTAGTTTTATTTTCCTTGGATATTGCCAGCAAAAATGAAAATTGAATCTTAGTTGAAGTCAGGATTTAACAAAACTGTTCACTCCTTTTTTCAGCAAAACAGCATTTTGCGCTACTAATAGTTCTTCACTTGAGAAATACATGCACTTTAGCATTATCTTCGACAATTATGCTTTTTTGTTCATGCACAGAAAGTATTCATAAAAAATGTCAAAGTTCCATTTCATACCACTTTGATTAATTCGTACTGTTTTATTCTTTTAAACATTATTCTTTGGGGGAAATTCGCGTCTCACTTATTATGTCGCATCTTCTTGCCTTGACTTCTTTCGCTTATTTATGCTTCGGAGATTTTTAATATCACAGCTAGTGATTTCAATTAAAGAGAGAACACTTTTTCATTTAAGCTACTTGAGTAGTTTTAATTTTTTTCCTCTTTCTTTTTTTTTCGTAATTTACTTCAGAGATATGACATTTTAGAAGAAAATAGAAGGTGAAAAATGCAAAAAAAATGTTTTTTCACCCCCTTTATTGAAATTTTTGGCTCCTATGTTATATGTTCCTCATATCATGTTTATTATTGTTTCAGGTTAATTTAGAATTTAATTACTAATTCTTTGCTTTTTAAGAGTTGAATAAAAATAACTTCGAATTGTACCATAGATCCTTTAAAACATGGGCAAAAAATGTTTGTCTAGGAATTTATCAGTTTAAGATCTGAGCTACCTCTGAATATTTTTCCACAAAATTAAATAAAACGAAGAAGAAAGCAGCTACAAAACTCAGCAAACTATTTTTCTCTTGTTCATTACGAGTAACGTAACAGTTAACCATTTAACTCTTCCATGAAGACATGTTTACTTAGAGTTAGCTTTAAACCGTAGTTAAAATTTTACAATTCTAATAAAAAACATTTTTGATTTTAATTTAATAATAATATTTTTGATTATAATTTAATAATAATATTTTTGATTATAATTTCCATTTTATGCATATGCGTTGGTACACTGCTCGACATTGAAAATGCAACACCAAGAAGGAGTGGTCAGAAATTGATGAAATTTGGTAAGAAGACAGAGACAGGATGGAACAATAAGTGATATTTATTTCAAAATAAATAAGCAAAATTTAGAGCGAGGACGGCGTCGGCTCAGTAAGAAGTAGGACCACCGCGGACAGCAATGCACGAAGAAACACGTCTAGGCATGGAGTCAATAAGCCTGCGGATGATGTCCTGAGGGATGGCACTCCATTCCCTTTCAACAATTTGCCACAGTTCGTCCTCTGAACGAGGCAGTGACAGGTTCTGCAAACGGCGTCCAATCACGTCCCACACATGTTCGATTGGTGACAAGTCAGGAGAGTATGGTGGCCAGGAAAGCAACTGTACACCTCGTAGAGCATGTTGGCTGATTCAAGCACTGTGAGGCCGGCCGTTATCCTGTTGAAAAAGTGCATTTGGCAGACCCTGAAGGTAGGGGATTGCCACCGGCCGCAGAACATTATCTACATATCGTTGGGCCGTCATAGTGCCCGAATACGAACTAGAGGTGATACGGAATTGTATGCAATAGCGCCCCAAACCATTATGCCACGTTGTCGCGCTGTGGGGCGTTCCACAGTTACTGCCGGATTCGATCTTTCTCCACGTCGACGCCACACACGTATGCGATGACTATCGCTGGACAAACAGAAGCGGGATTCATCTGAGAACACTACGGTTTGCCATTCTGCCATCCACGTCGCTCTGGTCCGGCACCATTCCAAACGTTGGAGTCTGTGCTGTGAGGTCAATGGCAGTCTTCTTAGCGGGCGCCGTGATTGCAGGCCACGTGCAACCAGTCGACGGGAAATGGTTCTGGTCGACACAGGAACATCCAGGGTACCTTGCACGTGCTGCAGAATCGACGTACAAGTGACTTGCGGGTCCGCCACAGCTTGTCGGTGAATCCGTCGATCCAAGCGGTCTGACGTCACTCTGGCTGCACCTGCACCCCTCAATGTGGCTACATTTCCTCTTTCCAACCATCTCCGACACAGCCGATGCACAGTGCTTGCATCCATGTGGGTATCAGCTGCAATTTGACGTATGGACCAACCTCCCTTTCTCAGTCCGATCACCATACCCCTTGTAAAGTCGTCTATATGCTGGAAGTGTCTTCGTTGAGGACGGAGTGGCATTTCCACCTATCACACGTATCCTTCGAGACAAAAACGAAATTTCTCCGATAATTAGTCTGGCAGAAAAACCAACATGAACATAGCCCACTTTTCAACTTCATTCTCTTATATCTTACTTCACGTGCGTCGGAGAGCTGCGCATTTCATATCATTTGCATAACTCAGTGACGTGCGTCTACGGTAAAATTTGCATGAATTTCTGACCACTCCTTCTTGGTGTTGCATTTTCAATGTCGAGCAGTGTATATATATGAGTAATTGATTAGTATTAAAAAGAGTAGGCATACTGGGTCTCTCTGGATACTTGTCCCCCTTCTCGAATCTCTACAGAGCCACAAAGCAAGATTTTAATACTGGCAATCACATGGTTGGTTTTGTGGCTATAAACGAACATTGACATGTATAGAACCTTTCACAAATTTCACTAATGGGCAATTGTCTGTAAACTCGTCATTTTCCATACAGAAACTGTCTGGGCATGCTTTTTTGAAATGTTCGTATAATTATAATACTATTGAAACAAATCTATTACTTTGTTTCGAACGAGGGCTAATTAAAGTTTGTATTTTACTGATAAATCATGATAGGGGGTAAATCCCCTGCCTAGTATAACTAAGCAATGGACTATGCCAGGGGATTGTGTATTTGCACTTTGTTACCTAATATCTGCAAAATAATTGAAGCATAATTAGTTACGAAATTACCAAAAGATTTTAGCACAAATCGGGGACATAAAAAATAATATGTTTCATAATTAAACTAATTAACATAAAAAATCACTTCCTAGATTGCTGTTTTCGCAACGATTCTGATGCATACTTTCATACAAATGTGGCTCTCGAACTAAAAAAAAAAGTAGCTTTTAGACACCGTTCTCGGCAAAGTCACATTTGGGTCATTTTTAAATTTGCTGTCCGGCAGTTAAAAAGACGATTTTGAAGTATAACTTATATTTTAAATTCAATGCGAACAATTATTTTCTGCAAGAAATACCCCAAAAATTTCTATCACTCAAAAAATTATTTAAATTTTTTTATTTGGTTTTATATAAATCTTTAAAAATGAGAATCAAGGCAAAAACGCTTGCCCATTTCCAATTTTCGCAAATTCAACTATTTTTTTATATACTTAATTGTATAAAAAAGTATATACAATAAATTATATTTATATATTGATTATTATTATATGATGTTCATAATAAATATTGACAATAGTATTTTTTTTCATTAAAAAATGTATGAATATGTTTTGTTCGTAAGTTCTTGTCAAGTCAAGTCCGCTACCCTAAGATTATTTTACCTAAAAAATGAATGTATTGCAGTCAAAAGATGATTACACGCATTCAGTTACCTTAACAAACTAGTGACGTAACTATTTCGTACCATTTTGTTTTCCTGAGTCGAGAAGTATTGCTGTGGCGTTTCGCACAGGTTCTTCCAGGTGGGTATTTTTATTCTTTGTTAAGTCCGTTACCAAAGATTTTAGTATTAATTTTTACTTTTTCTTAACTTTAACCCCTAAATATTGTTTATTATACAGCTCTAAGAAAATGCATATTGTAGTTTGCAAGTTTCATACCAAAGATTATAGTATTAATTTTTCCTTTTTCTCAATTATTACCCCGAAATACTTTTTACTATACAACTCTAAGAAAATGCATATTGCTGTTCAATTTTTACATTCGACAACCTAGACATAATTTGACATTTTGGTCAGGCCCGTCATTTAGGGGGGCAGGGGAGGGTCAATTGCCCCCCACCCCCTGGCTTTGATAAATCAATGTATTTACATATAAGTGGGCGTGGTTTCTTATGTTTTCCGATAAAATTGCATTGTTTTTGGACCCTTTGCCCCCCTCTCCTGGAAAAACTTGAAATGGTGTCCCTGATTTTGGTTGAAATGTCAAGTACGTTAGTGGTCAAATCCGTTACCAAATGTCAAATCCGTTACCATACAGTTTTTGATCAATATTTTAATAATCACAAACATCGTTTTAAGCTTCAGGGATGCAAATAATACCAAATGAAGTTGGTTCTAGGCGCTATGGTATAGTTTAAAAGTGAAATTCCATATTGATTTTGTATGGTAACGGAAAACAATTTTCCTTGCAATTTGAAGTTTTATAACAGCATTTGAATACTTAATTATGCATCAAAGTGTACAACCAATTACTTTTTCACACACCTAAAATATGTGACAAAACATCTGTTAGTGATTCTAAAAGAAAATAACAAGTTAAAAAACATACTTAAAAACTCTGAAATGTAAGCATAGGAGTAAGAAAATGAATGACCCATATACTCAAAACTTACATGCCAAAAACATTTGCAAGATTAACAGATTTTTTCTCTCAGCTTTGAATTTGTGGCAGGGGACTGTTTGTAAAAACTCTGGAACTTACATGACAACTTAAAGTTTTAGAAATACGTAATTAGACCTTATTTCATAAAAAAAAAGTTGCATTATTATATTTTTAGATATTAATATCCAAACTTATGTTGTGTTATTAGGTTTTTTGAAATATTGCCTTCAAGTGTTAGACTATAGGATTGGCAAAGCCAGGGAATTGTGCTTTTCGTGCTTAGATAATTTCTAGGAAAAAAATTAAATTGGTATCGCTCCAAATACAATTGGGCTGCAAAGCATTAATGCTTCACTAGTGTTAATAGCGATAATTACTTTATTGCACTTTGTTATTTTTAAAATATTCGGTCCGGACTGCCAATTACGAGTTTACAGAGAATCGCCCTAATACAAATATATGATTGTTGGTTTTTCTTAACCTCTAAGAAAGGGATTCTCAATTTGTGGGCTATCCACCTCAAAGGAAACAACTTGATGGCACCTCAAGAAGACGGTAATTTTATGTGCGGCAATAGGGGTGATGAGTATGCAAAATTAAAAATAATTCCAAAAACAACCAGATGATATCGAAACTGAAAACTTATGCAAAACGCATTGCTAAGAAGCAGCAAGTAACCGCACATAAAGGCTTGGTTTCCTAGAATCGTCGCCGAAGCCGGGCGCGATGCACGCTGGAATCAGGACCAGTTTGATTGGAGCGTGGCGTGAAGCGACGTCAATCTGCAGCTCAGGCGCATGCGCAGAAGGCGGCGGCGTCTGTCGCCTCGCCAGAGATCGACGATTTCACTCCTAGGAAACCGGGCCTAAAGTCAGAGCTAAGGCAGAACTACCTGCAAAACACAGAGAGTCCAGTTATGACATCCAAAGATGGCAATTTCGTCATTGTTATGATTTCATCAGTGTGGAATAGTGGATAACCGAACTGGAAGCACATGCTCTCTCATTGAAGCGATATTCTGCTAAATTTATTTTATGAGCAACTACCCTTGTGGTAGTAATCTCTTCCTAAATGAGAGAGCATTTGCTCACCGATCGGTTATTGATTATTACAAACTGAATAGTAATTAAGAAGGACAAAACATGTCATAACCAAGCTGCCAGTATTTTTCACGATAGTTAAGAGTGTAGACAAGGAATCTCAAGATAAAAAAGAAAGAAGTTTCAGTTCAGGAACTATCTCTTTACATTTTGGTTTAACCGTTAGGAAGTGTTTCATCAATCATGGCAAAGCTTGAGAAATTTCTTTCTTTTGTTTGTTTTCATTGATTTTGACTATCCCAGATTCCAATTTAAAAAAGACAAAAAATTAAAAAGGCATTCCGTTTTTTTTTTTTTTTTTTTTTTTTCTTAATTACGTCATTGGTCTCAGATAAGAAACATTTCCCTTCAATTACCCATAAATTCATTTTCGAAAAAAAAAAAAAAAAAAAAAAAAAAAAAAAGTTCTTTAATTTTAATTTATTTTTCAAGTAATTTATTACAAATTAAAAGGTTTTTTTTTTTTTTTTTTTTTTTTTGTATTTTTATATTATGACAGTAAAGCTTTCTTTCTTGCAATCCGAGTTCCGCCCTGAATAGAGCCAAATCCTTTTCATTTACGTTGCCTGCAGTAAAATTCGCATTAATTTTATTAATTAATTTTGCTGTTTTGCGATCCAATAACAATACGTTTAACCTTATTAGCAGCACCCATTATCGAAGTATTGCAGTCATTTAAAATTAAAACAAAAGCAACAGGCACAATTCACAAACACTTTCTTATAAATTACAATAAATCATATCATATTTTTAAAATCAGAATAAGCAATTTTGAACTTACATCTTTTAAATTTCACGAGGATAACGAAGAACTCGTCAATCATATTACATTCAATGATGAACTTGTCATCATTCCATTCGCTTTTTACCATCTGTATAAAACCACCCGGGGGCATCAACTGTTAACTACGCGTTACACATTTTTAAACATTGTGAGTATTGTATAAACTGCTCGCTAAACTAAGCTGAGATGATCACGCCCAATAGAAAGATACAATTTAATTTTAAAAACATGTATTAGAGCCATTTACAATACACAAATAAACGTTTCTACTACAACAATAGCCGAATTCAAAACCATCAACTATATCTCATATTTCGAAAGTCCGCGTCTTCTTACTCCTTGTTGTCAAAAGTAGATCGTTGCCACAAGATAGAAATTATAATCATTCAGATATAAAAGTATTTCTCGTCTTCATCCATCATTCATATTGTCACAATGGATAGTACTAAGCATGGTCAGGTTTTTCAGAGAATTTATAATTAGGAAAAAAAAAACGTGAGGACAATTATTGGAGAAAAATACTCAAATAATATTTAATTAAAAATAACTACGCAGGACTGTGGGAAAGAAACGTTAGCATGCTAAGTTTGTTTACACATTATATTGTACGAAATTTTCATTCAAATAGGAAATTCGAGGAGTGTTTATATACCTAACTCGGACTTTGAACAACGATACTTAAGTTCTTCTTCACTTACAGTTGACAAAAAAAGTATTAGAACAATGTGAAATTTGCACTTTTTGGAGTAATAAAACTAATTCACAAGAAAAAAAAATATTATATTATGTGAAAATTTTACAGAACTATCCCATTTTGTAACAAATAATAGTTAAACATTTATAAAACTTAGAAAAAAATTAAATAACTAAGTTTACATTGCAAAATAAGTATTAGAACAGCAAGTCTGCTTGTTAAATCAAATGAGAGAAAAATTAATAAATATTTTAAATGTATAGTTAGTACTTAGTATGCAATCCTTTAGCTACAATTACTGCTTCTAAGGGTTTTGGCACTGATTCTACCAAATCATTAGTGACTTTTAATGACATTGCAATCTACGCCTCCTGCAAAGCCTGTTTCGAACTTAATGTGCTTATAATTGAGTTTTTTCTAATTTTATTACCTAATAAATGCCATAGATGCTCTACAGGGTTCTGTTCTGGTGAGTGTGGTGAAGTTATTAGTCTACGAAGGGCGTGGTGAAGTTATTAGTCTACGAATATAAGAGCAACTCTTTGGTTTCTTGACAACTCTTTGGTCTTGATCTTATGGAAAAACAAATGTGCTCTCCAGTCATAATTTTCTGGAATTACTTTTTAAATTATGCCGGAACACATTGATGTATGACAGCCGTCCTTTTCTCATCAATGAATTTGATATTTCCAACCCCATTGTACGCCATACATCCCCAGACCATACCACTACAGCCTCCATGCTATACCGTTTTCAGTACTTTTTTGGAGTACTAAAGCAGCACCTTTTTTTTCTCCAAATAGTGAGCATGTGCTTTAGTTTGAAAATTTCTTTTCTCGGAAAAAATGACTCATTTCCAGAAATCTATTGTTTTACTTTTCATTTTTTAGCGAACTCGAGTCGCTTTAGTCTGTTAATTTCTGAAATGAATGGTTTCTTTCTTGGGCGTTTTTCTTTTATACCAGCGCTATATGCCACACATTTCTTACAGTCTGAGGTGTTACAACCTCTCCTGATATTGATTCAATATTAGCAGCTAGTATCTTTGCACTTCTTGCTGAATTTTTAGAGCATCTTTGACCCCTTGGCGTCTTTCTCTCACAGTCAGCTTGTTTGGTCCCCCGGATCATTCCTTGTTATTAACACTACCAGTGTCATTTTTTTTATTTTTAAGAATGTGATGAACTGCACACATTCAACATGCCTGTATTTTCAAGGAATGTTTTCCCACTATTATACAGATGAACTATTTGTTCTCTTTTCTCAATTGCGATCTCTTTAGTTCGGTTCATAGGCCAAGAAATTTTCTCACATAACCAATTTTAAACTAAATGTCAGCAAAGAAAACAAGCTTCTTTTATCTATCTTTGGCACGTGTGAGAGTAGCCTTGAAAGTCTGACGACGTCACGTTGTAATTTGCATGTTTCATTCTTTGTTCTATTTTTTTTTTTTTTTTTGCAGTGCGAATCGCGTTGTTTCGATTTTGAAATTACTGTATTTATTTAAAACTCGTTTTATGTTTATGTATTGCATTCTTTGAATAAATATTTTCTCCCGTAAAATAATTTTTAGATTTATTTCATTATTTTACCTTGAAAACTACAGATTTTACATTGTTCTAATACTTTTTTTGCCAACAGTAAGTTGGAAATCAGATTTTTAAAATTCAAGAAAAAAACAAATGATGATTAACTCCGTTTTCTTTTTACGTTCGAAATACTGGAATTACAAGAGAAGCATTTGGTATTACAAGAAACAGCCTTTTGTCAAAAGAGTAAGCATGTTCTTTCTCAGAAGCCTGTAAACTCTGAAATAAAATTTAAGAATACAACTAATGGCACTATTACTTCAATTTCAACATCAGACAGCTTCACTACCACTTATCCTAACTTTTCGTATCCTCTTTGAAATACGACTCTATAAGTAAACCTAATGATATATTTTCTTCTATTCTTTGGAAAAGACAATTTTTTTTCTGTGAAAGAAGTCTCTCTTAAACGAAGTCATAACAAATCTGAAGACATTTGAACATTAATGTTAACAAAATCTATTACTCGTTTCAAGTGCTGATAGTGTCACATTTAACAATAATATATTGCATGATTTTTTTTCCAACTTATTTCTACAAGAAAAATTTCACTGAGTTCCATACATTGTTTTACTAAATATGTTTATCCCATTTATGCTAAGTTAATGTTCAATGGGGTGGGTCGAAAAAATACTTTTTTTTTAAATTTCCAAGTTGTAATAGCGCGGAAAAGTTGCAAATTATGAAGACAAAAGAAGTAAAAACTATCTCGAATCGGTTATCTTCCAGTCGCTCATAAAGCCTAAAGTTTGACAAAAAATAAAAAAAATTCATTTTTGCGATTTTTTTTTTTTTTTTTTTTTGAATTGGATGTTTTCGTAATGTAATTTCGCGGGAAAGTTGCTAATTGTGAAGACGAAAAGAGGGGAAACAAATTTTTTAAATCAATTGAGATCTTCCGGTCGCGCATAAGGCCCAAAAGTTGATAAAATATGAGAAAAACTTCATTTTTGCGATTTAAAAAAACAAAAATTTGAATTTGATGTTTTCATAATGTTTTCGAGCGAAAAAGTTGCTAATTATAAGGACAAAAAGAGGAATAAAAAGGAGGAAAAAAAATAAAACTACATAGCGTGGTTATTGACTATTCCAGACAGATTAGTTTATAACAAGTATGAAACTGTGGTCTATGGGTATCATTATTGGGATATCAAGATTTTTTATGTAGTTCTGCCTGAGCCCTGGCTTATGGGTGATAACTTATCGCTTCATTCCCAAGCTTTGCTTTTAATTCATGAGTTGAACGGCTTATTATCAGGCTGCACTGACTTTATTTGTAAAGTAAAGGAATCCAAACTCAAAAATTAACAGTACAGTTGATTCCATACTTCTTTTTAAACTACTGTAATTGACTATTCCAGAACTTTTGGGGTTTCTTTGATATGACGATTTAATAGCCTTTTAAATGTAAATCGATAGGAAAAACTAGAATACACGAATACACTTTGTAAAAATTCTAATCTTTTTTTTCTAAATAGCATTCAGAAAAGCATCCTCATGAACTGCGTTGATGTTTAATGTGATAAGCAAAAAATATTTATCTACACATGAGCACAACGGTAAGTTAGATATTATATTCAAAAGAATTTTAAGAAGTGAAAAAACGACTTCTTGCGACATTTTTATATTAACGGAGAAAGGAAGATTCAGCCTTTAAAAGTCTCTAAACTTGTTTTTCTTTTCTCAGAATCAAGGCTCTAACAATAGGAAAATAAATAAAATTTTAAATCAGTCAATAACTTGTTTTGAGTTCAGGAAATTGAGCAATAAGCTTTTCCGTTACCTTGTGTGATCGCTGCTGCAGAAAAGTAATAGGAACGAAGAAGTGGGAAACTAAGGTATCTTCAGTTTACCTTTACATTGTCTCTGAAAAAGCTTTTTGGTGTTCTTTTCTGGTGTAAATCACGTTAATGCTGAAGATGACTTTAAAACTGTATCATTGAAAACGAATATAAAAATCCAGATGATTTCTGAGCTTATAAACTCAGGCAGATAATGCTTCAGTCTTTAATTTACAAATCGAGTTTTGAGTTATAAAAAAAAAAAAATACTTTCAAGTGTATCATTATACTGTTACTCTTCAATAGGGTGTCCCCCCCCCAAAAAAAAAATAAATTCGGAATTTTGCAACGCATACCCTCTTATTTTTTTTCCTTTTACATCAAAACAGTTGCATGCAATTTGAACAACGGTAACCCATGCCGACTTGCGTCCGAAAGTGCGAACTAGCCCTTTTTCACTAGGCCAAATCGAAAAAAACTTTTTTCGGAAATTCAAAATTCCATGTTGATAAAACACTTCCCTTATATCCCCACACGTCCTACAAATTCATTTATCCAAATTAAAAAATATTTAGGTACCCCAAACGAGGCTTAAAATTCATAATTTCCTTCAAAAAATAGCTTTTTTTTATGTATTTTGTAAACAATGAAAGATACATTTTTAGAAATTATCAAAATTAAAAATATGAAGCATAAAGTATATAATTAGAGCTAAATATAAGTTTTTTCTTTCATTTTATATTTATTTCTCCCGGAAATTACTAAAAATTAAGGTTTATCAAGTTTTAAGTTAAACTTTTCCATTTTAAACCACATTTTGTTACAATTGCAGTTAAATACCAACGTAAATAAAGCACAAATTAGGTAAAAAGTACAACATGTACACAATATATGCTGTACCTACTACCTAATTTGTGCTTTATTTAAATTGGCTTTTAATTTCAATTATATTTCAGCACAAAGCTTATTTGATCATTTTTCATGTAGGGGAATGTGGGGCAAAGTGAAATAATTAAGTTTACTTACCTACTTCAAAAGGAACAAATGGGAATTTTGTTGTAAAAATTTTTGTATATTACGAAGGAATAATATTTTCTTCAATAATACTTTCGTTGAAATATTATTTTACATCTTTGGCAGTTTTTGCACTTAAAAAAATGTGAAATTTTTTTACCTCAACAAATCATGGGGCAAAGTGAAAAATGAAATATTTTTGGTATGACATTTTTTAATTCGACGATCAACAGTAATTTTCATCAAATGAATGCGTAAATAAAGGAAAAAAATAAATATTAACGAAAAATAAACGAATGAGCAAATAAATGAACAAATAAATTAATTAATGTGAGAGAAAAAATAAATGAGTGTATTAAATAGAGAATGAATAAGAAAATGAGTTAATGAATGAGTAAATAAGTATATAATTAAGTAAAATAATGAAAATGAATTAATAAATGAAGGAATGCTTGAGTGATTTAACAAATGAATGAATAAGTATACAAAATAAACTATTTCACTTTGCCCCATCCACTTTGCCCCGCGTGCACTTGACAAATTACATTGAACATTAAAAATCAAAAAATGCCTAATTTTAACTAAATAAGGACTGCACTGGATATCAGTAGCTCTCAATTAATAGTTTGGATGATAATTACAAATCCTTTTATGATAACAAGAAATATTTTTGAAAAACCACGAATACTACAATAAAGGTATCAAATTTTTAAAATGGCTTGTATAATTTTTTTCGTTGATCTTTGGAGCAACATATTTTTTGACAGGAATTAACTATCTGTCTGGGAACTTAGTTAAAATTTTGCTACATACGTTGCACTGCAAGCTAGGAAAATATTTTACCATTTCACTGTGCCCCGCTATTTCACTTTGCCCTACATTCCCCTACTATATTTTTTTATTATTCATCTGCAAATGCTGTTTTGAAAGTATGTTCTTTAGTGACTATGGAACTTGGTATTTTCTTTAAGCGTATCTGCAATTTAAAATTCATTAATGATGAAATAAATAAATAGAAGGGAAAAGGATGGTCTCAGTGCTTAGACCAGTAAATGATACAGTTTAAAGAGAGGTAAAAATGATGCAGGACTTTCATGGTGAGGGGAAAAAACAATTTTTGTTATGTTTCCAAGAGCACCGAAATATATACTCTGACTGCAATAAACAAACATTAAAACGATAGTATTTTTACTAATGTTTATTGTACTTTAATATTGTAGTAAGTATGTGTTGTAAATAAATTGTTGTCATAGTTTTTTTTATTTATTTATTCATTTTTTCAATTTATTTATTTTAAATTACGGATACATTTAAAGCAAATATTAATTTCCAAAATCTCTAAAGAACATACTTTCAGATGAATATTAAGAAAACGTAGTATTTAAAATGGGAAAATTTAACTTAAAACTTGAAAAACACTCAAATTTGAGTAATTTCCGGGAGAAATAAATATAAAATGAGAGAAAAACTAATATTTAGCTCTAATTATGTACTTTATGCTTCATATTTCTCATCTTGATAATTTCTTAAAATTTGTTTACAAAATACATAGAAAACAAGCTATTTTTTAAAGAAAATTTTGAATTTTAAGCCTCGTTTGGGGTACCTAAAAATTTTAAAATTTGGAAAAATGATTTTGTGGGACATGTGAGATATAGGAGAAGCGTTTTATCAACATGATATTTTGAATTTCCAAAAAAGGTTTTTCGATTTGGCCTAGTGAAAAAGGGCTAGTTCACACTTTCGGACGCAAGTCGGCACGGGTTACCGATGTTTAAATTACACTGGCGGAAAAAAAAATCCCAACACCAAGAAAGACTTGCGCTAGATAAACGAAATTTGGTAGGCGTGTTTATACAACTGAAAGAAAAAAAAATGAAATTTCGCGCTCCGCGCATAAGTGTGGCGCAGCTGGCGTCACTCAGAAGATGCAAAAAAGGCTTATTTTTAAAGCGTGTTGTGGAGCTCGTGAGTATTATTTTCTCGTGAAATTTTACGAATTGCGTTCCTATTAGCCAGGAATGCCTTTAAGAAGACGAAGAAGCCATTATCAACAGCTCACAGAGTTTGAACGAGGTCGTACAATTTGGCAACGTGAATGTGAATTTTCAATTCTCGATACTGCAGAAAGACTTGAGGGGGAATATTTCCACCATGCATGATTATTGGAAGCTATGGTTAAGGGATGGTACTACCTTAAGAAGATCGAGTTCCGAGCTGCCACGTGGCACGACTGAGAAGGAAGATCGCCGAATCTTGCGTACGGCTGTGGTGCATCGTACTGCATCTGCGGCTGACATTCGAGCTGCAGTTGGTACTGTCGTGACCCAAGGAACTGTAAGAAACTGTTTACTTCAATGACAGCTCCGAGCCAGGTAACCTGTTGCCGGTATTCCATTGACTGCAAACCATTGTCGTTTCCGATGGCAGTGGTGCCAAGACAGAGCTCACTGGAGGTCGGAGTAGAGATCTGTTGTACTTTTTGATGAAAACAGATTCTGCCTTAGTGCCAGTGGTGGCTGTATATTAGTCAGAAGGAGGCCAGGGGACCGCCTGCATCCAAGCGGTCTACGGCCTAGACATACGGGACCCACACCTGGAGTCATGGTCTCTGGGGCAATTTCCTACGACAGCAGGGGCACTCTTGTGGTTATCCCAAACTCACTGACTGAAAATTTGTCGTCAGTCTGTTAATTTAACCAGTAGTACAGCCCTTCATGAGTAGCATTAAAGGGGGAGTTTTCCAACAGGATAACGCTCGCCCTCACATCGCTGCTGTAACGCAATATGCTCTACAGAGTGCTAACATGTTACCATGACCTGCAAAATCACCAGGTCTGTCTCCAATTGATAACGTATGGGATATCATTGGACAGCACCTCGAGCATCATCCACAGCAATGACGGTCCTAGTATTGACACAACAGGTGCAACAAGCATGCACTCCATACCACAAAGTGACATTCGGCACCTGTATGACATAATGCATGCACGCTTGCAGGCTTGTCTTCAAAATTCTGAAGGTTACACCCTCTATTAAATTAACATAATTTCACATTTGCACAGCATTTTCGTGAGCTTGAATTAGCCAGTGATCTTGTACATTTAATCAATTAATCATGTTAACTGGACAATTGCATTACCTAAATTTCATTACTCTACGGTAATTTTTTCTTCGTGTTGGAATTTTTTTTCCGCTAGTGTACATGAAATTTTTTTTACAATTATTTTGATGTAAAAGGAAAAAAAAGGACGGTATGCTTTACAAAACTCCGACTTTCGATTGTTTTGGGACACCCTACTGTTTAATCTAAAAGACTTATTACACATAAGTTTTTTTTATTAAAGTTTCCCGCTTCTTATTGAACACAATGGAACAAGAAGCAAAAGTATTTCATGAAAAGCAATCCTTTCAAGTGTCAGCTTATTTTTCTCACAGCAACATGTTTTTGTCTAGTAATAAATGGCTTCCAATTATTTCATGTCTCACTTCATTGGATATACATTAATTTTGTATAAGATATAAATGTTACCCGGTGCAAGTTGAAAGATATATGGGCGATTCTCTGTAAACTCGTAATTTTTAACACGAAATCTGTCCGGGATTTTTTTTTGAAATGTTCGAATAATTATACAAAGTATTAATGCTTCACTTGTATTAAGAGCGATAATTACTTTATTACACTTTATTATATTTAACATACTCGGTTCGGACTGCCAATTACGAGTTTACAGAGAATCGCACATATAAGGGCGATTCTCTCTGTAAACTCCTCCTTTTCGATATAGAATCTGTCCGGGCATGCTTGCTTGAAATGTTCGTATGATTATAGTACTACTCTTCAGTAAATGAATCTATTACTTTGGTTTAAAAGAAGGCCAGTTGAAATTTCTGTTTTTCTGATAAATCATGAGAGGGGGTTAGTCCCCTGCCTTGTGTTTTTGCACTTTGTTGGGTAATATCTGCAAATAATTGGAACATAAATATTTACGAAACTAGTTTCAAAATAACTACTTAGATTATCCGCATCAGCATAGCACAAGATGAACATAAATATAAAACATAAATTCAAAATATACTTTTAACTGGCTTTTAGTATCAGAAAATGTAACTAAATGGTAAAGAATCATAAAAGAGCATTATTTTTACTTCAAGTTATGAAAAAAAATAACTAAACATTTTTGCTGCGTTATTTTGGAGCAAAATGCAAAACAATTATGGCAATAATATTTTTCACAAAATTTATTATTTGAAAATTCTCAACGTAATACTTACTTCTGCCTAAGGAAATAGTTAAACATTTAAAGAGAAATGTTAAATTATATTTCTCCGCATTTAGTTCGTTTAATCTAAATTACAGACACGCATTGTTTTTCTCTCTTTTTTTGTTTATTTATTTATTTATTGTAGAAAAAAAATAATTATTTCCAGTCTTACAGTAAAAATGTTTTTTAAAGCTCTTGCACATTCTAGAACAGTCACTGTCAATCCCATACTAAAATTGTGAAAAATGCCCAACGAGCAGAAGTGAAGACACTACTAACTCTCGATAAAACCGTAGGACTGACGTCGGCACGGCAGTATCAGTTGCAACCGTGATTCAAATGTAGTAGCTTGCACCAGGCTCGCGGAGCTTGACCGCGTTAGAAAATGCTATCTTGTTATAGTCCTTTTTGTTCCTTCTTAACATGTTGAAGTTCATCTACTAATTCTGTTCGTAGTTCTTATGTGCAATAAATAATCTTCGAGTTTAAACCGAGTTTCGACTGTTTGCTTCAGACCTCACATAGTTAATACAATTTCAAGGCACCCGGAACATTTGGAAGCGACGTCAACAAAAATTGGGTAAGCAATTCATTAGATTTGAAATGAACCTTGTTTCGTCGCGCAACAAAAATAATTCTCGCGGTCCAGATCAAATTTTGCTAAACTACATGAAAAACATGGAAAAGAAAAGAAAATAACAAACCAAAATTATTTTTATCTTTACATGATGCTAATTTGAATCATTGCATCTATTTCCCAAAAACCAATTTCGGGGTAGCTGGGTCCGAATTTGTGACATATGGGCAAGCTTCCACGGCCGCATGTGGCCCTCGTGCAGTAAGGTGGGCACAAATTATCTAGGTGAAATCCTTTTGATTTCAAAAAAAAAAAAAAAAAAATGCCACTAATAAATATTTTTGACAGTAGATAATTTAACCTTGAAATAGACTTAAGAAATAACATTTTATTTACGTAATCTACGTTTTATAAAAAATTCGCACAAAGTAAGTCTGAATTAAATCGGTCCATTTAATCAGACTTCATGAGGAATTGAATATTCTTTGCTGAGTTGAACTTTTTTTTACTGAAGTGTCAGTAAGGAAGTGCATTGAAATCGAAAGAAAAAGTTTAAGATTAAAGTGTCTCGGAAACCATCTTTCGTGGGAAACAGTTTTATTCGAGACGGTTAAATTCTTTCAAAATATTTATGAGGAGACATCTAGACAGAACAACACAAACTTCCGACATTTTTCAAGACCATTCACAGTTTCCATTTCATGATTTCAATTTTATCTTTACAGATCATTTCCTTTTTTTCTGCCTTTTTTATGCATTTTATGGCAAAATAAAGTTATTTTATTGTTTAACTAGCTGACCCGGCGAACTCTGTTCCGCCTTAAAGGCCATAAATAAGAAAATTTTTGAATTTATTAAGTTTTTTATTATTAGAAAATACAAAAAAAAAAAAAAAATTAAATACCCACATTAATCATTCATTATTGTTTCTGTATTTTAGTACATAGGTTGCTCTTCACTAAAGTACCTTGTGTTGCACAACATTTTTTGTTTTAATATCAGGCGCAAAAAGAAACAACACAGATGGTCTTCCGACCCGTAAACATGCCACATATAATTGACCATGGGAGAAACGGTGATATTCTAGATTCAAAACCACAAACTTTTAAGGATTGGCCTTGTGATTTGTTAAAGGTCATGACAAATGCAAGACGGATCGGAAATTGAAGTCTTTTAAATTCAAACGGCATATCGGTTGGGATTATCGGGATCCTACGAATGAGCAATCGTTTCTGACAGCATATCTCATATAAATTTCAAGAGAAGTAACGCGTTTGTTTATAATTTATTTCACAAAAAAGTCAAATAACACTCAACGCACCGCTAACTTACAACCTGTTTACTGCGCACCGGTAGCTGCCAGAACGTGTGCTTTATGTCGCTCAGCCATGGAGGTGTCAAAAAAGGCGTAGTAAAAAGGCTTAGTGAATAAGACAGTTTTTCTATTTATATAACTGACACACATAAATTATAGCCTATGTCCGTCTCCTGGCTCTAAGCTACCTACCCACCAATTTTTAGCCATATCGGTACAGCCGTTCTTGAGTTATAAGTAGTGTAACTAACACGACTTTCTTTTATATATATAGATTTATGTAGATAATTTTGCTTTTTTACTAATATTATTCCAGTGTTTTTTAACAATATGTTTTGACAAAAATAACTCTCACTTAAGATAGCTACAAATGAAGCATGAAACTATTTAAAATGTCTTCTTTAACATCTATTAACAGAATGAAAAGATCAACGAGTAGATAAAAAAGGCTTTAAAAAATGATGTTTACAAATACACAACTTTGTCATTATAAATTGATCAATTTTTGACAGTTTCAGTTTTTTAGTTTAACAAGATTTTGAAGAACAATTTCTAGTAGCTAACCGGCCTTTGCGTGATCAAGTTTCCAGCGCCTAAGTTATGCGAAATATTTTTTCCCATAAGGAGCACGTGTTTCTTCTTATACTACCGATAGGATATTGCTCACCCGTTTACAACATTCATTGATTTTACAATTTGATTGTTAAGTTAGCCTATAATAATTTGGTTTAATACTACATTTTGCTTTTCTATGGTTAAACAAAACAATTTAAGATTTATTATTTTTTTTATTTATAAGCTTTTACCATTTTTTCTTTGAAATGTCGCTAAAATTACGAGTGTATTATTTATAGAGCAGAGGAAATCTCCCATCCCAGTTACATTTATTTTTTCCTTTCGTTGAAGCTTTGAGAAACTTGTTTTTCTAATTTGAGCCTTTCATTAAGAACAAAAATTTAAATTCGGAAAATCTTCAGTTCTAATTAATTTCACGTTACTGTGTTAGGATAGAATAATTGTTAAAGAATATACGCATAAAAATAAACACAAATTTCAATGTCACGGCAGAAAAAAAAATTAAAAAAAATCATGGCATAAATATTGCTTTTGAACCCTTTCAATATAACCCCATTTCCCCCCATAGACCACCATTATTTAGACGTAGTTCTTCCGCGGTTTTCTCTCTTCGATAATTTAGTGGTCCTGATTCTAATTTTGAGGCGAAACGAGCATTATTTTCGCTAATTGATTTGTCTGAAGGCTCTTTAAAAAAATTCAATATTATGAGCATCTGCAGAAAAAAGAAACTTGGGGAGGGGGGGGGGTCATTCCTTAAAATCTTTAAAATATCGAAAAAAAAACAATTTTCACTTATTTTTTTCTATGCAAATTAGAATTTCAGTGCCAGTAGATTAAGCCCCGCACTCTAAATTATGTTCACGTTGTAAAAAAAATAAAATAAAATAAAAAATAGCCTTGGAAGTGCTGCATATCGCCGCATATTCCCAATCGAAAATATACAGTGAAAATATCATTAAGAAAGCTAACACTTTACAAAAACATTTTGTTGTATACTATACGTTATATCTTATATTATTTTAACACACATACCGTAAAATGGGGTGAATAGGAACACTTTTCAGCTTTGATTGTAAAAAAAGCAGTTAAAAGATTTTTTTAATTTGGTTTTTTGGGTAAAAACTTCGGTCTTGCTTTACTTTTGATATTCCAAGCAAAGACAAAACATTTTGAACAATTATTATTTAAAAAGTTCGGAAATTATGGGTGTTCCGAATCACCCCGCTGCTAGGGGTCAATCGAAACACATGTTAAAATTTTTATTTTTTTCACTTTAACCTATAACAGGTCTCACAAACATGAGTAATATTGATGGGGGAGAATAAGAACAGATAATTACTGTCAAATAAATGTATAATTTCAATATCAGTGAACGTTTATAATTTGTCAAAATTCAAAATAATTTTGAACTTATGAAAAATAAAAAGTAATTTTAAGAAATGCTTTTGAATTGAAATACAAAGATTTAACATAAATGGAAGTCACTTATGTCGTCCACAAACATGTACTTGTCCTTGAAACTAGCAATTGTGACTTGGCTTAAGTTTTTTCATAACATCTCGTAGGATAAACTCTGCCTTTTCTTTAGTTTCTTGAAATCTCTGAGTTTCGGGGATTGTCCTGAAAGATTTTTTCGCTTATTCATCATTGTCTGTGTGCTGGACTTTTACTACATAAAGTCTATGTGACTTTCCCCCTCGTATTTTAAGTAAAAAAAAGTCTCCTGAAAAAATATTTTTAAATCTGCAGCTTTTTGTCATTCTAAGATCTAGTTGCTCACGAGAAGGGATAAATAGTAATAAATCCTTGTTCTTGTCTTGATTAGAAGAATTGGGGTTAGAATCTTGATTTTTCGAACAGTTTCCTTCAAATAAGTTTGAATTGGAACAGAACTAAGTGTTCCGATTCACCCCGCAATTTTTTTTATGGCATTTTTCAGAATTCTTCATTTTTATGATACAATGTATAAATAATGTAAATTAAATGTGGCATTCTGTTGTTCATATACATGTATAATTGAAACATACCACTCTTAGTTTTTAAATATAGGAAGGTTTGTTCTTGCATATGAAGTTTTGCAGTCTATGAAAATGTGATGTTTTCTAGCATTCCACGTGCAGCCCTCCTTAGAAGCCAGTAGCGTAGCCAGGTTGACAAAAGTAATTTTTTCCTACTTCCTATGATCTTACCTTTCTAAAAACAAATTCATGGCGAAAAATATCCAATAGTATATTTATGGAGAATTTCTTTGTACGGTCGGGAATTTTTGTTCCGATTGACCCTGCTGTTCCTATACACCCCATTTTACGGTACATATTTTTTCATTTAAATGTTAACATGACTGTACTTCACTTACTGCTTAACTGCTTAAGGCCAAGATCGCAAATGTTTCTTGGTCATGCATCCTGAAAGACGTCAGGAGTCAGTTGAAGGTTACATTTGCAAAAGAGTTTTTAAAATGATACAAATAATTTGTGCTGTAAAACTGTAATCATTTTATTACAACACAAGCAAAAGCGAAAGGGTCATTTTCAAAATTTGCTTACATTTGCTGTCCGGAGGTTAAAAGGACGATTTTGAAGCATAACTTATGCTACAAATTCAATGAGAACAATTATTTTCTGCGAGAAATACCCCCCAAAAAATTCTATCTTTCAAAAAAATATTGAAATGTATTTATTTATTTTTATATAAGTCTTTAAAAAGGAGAATCAATGCAAAAATGCTTGTCCATTTCCAATTTTCGCAAGTTTCGCAATTATTTTTTTATGTACTTAATTGTATAAAGAAGAGTATACACCACATATTATTTATATATATTGACTTTTATATATTGTATATGGTATTCATAATAAATTTTGACAATAGTAATTTTATTTTAATAAGAAATGTATGAATATAATTTTGTCCAGAAGTTCTTGTCAAGTTCGTTACCCTAAGATTTTTTTAGCTAAAAAAGGTATTTATTGCAGTCAAATATGGTAACACGTATTTAGTTAACTTAACAAATAGTGACGTAACTATTTAGTACCATTTTGTTTTACTGAGTCGAGAAGTATTGCTGTGGAGTTTCGAACAAGATTTCTTCCAGGTGCGCATTTTTTTTCTTTGTCAAGTCTGTTACCAAAGATTTTAGTACAAATTTTTACTTTTTCTCAACTTTTACCCAGAAATATTGTTTATTATACAACTCTAAGAAAATGCATATTGCTCTTCAATTTTTAAATTCGACAACCTAGCCATAATTTGACATTTAGGTTAAAATGTCAAGTCCGTTACTGGTCAAATCCGTTACCAAATGTCAAGTCCGTTACCATGCAGTTTTTGATCAATGTTATAGTTATCACAAATATCGTTTTAAACTTCAGGGACGTAAATTAATTTCAATAAAAGTTGGTCCTATGCGCTATGATATAGTTTAAAAGTGAGATTTCATATTGATTTTGTATGATAACGGACGACAATTTTCCTTGTAACTTAAAATTTTACAACAGCATTTGAATACTTAATTATGCATCAAGGTGTAAAACCAATTACTTTTTCACACACCTAAAATATGTGACAAAACATCTGTTAGTGATTCTAAAAGAAAATAGCAATTTAAAAAAAATACTTAAAAATTCTGAAATGTAAGCATATGGTGAAAATGAGTCAAAAATAGGTTTCCCATTTTGTAAAATGTAATTGCCAATCGAGCAAGCGTATCAAAACGTAAAAAAAAAAAAAAAAAAAAGGCTAGAGATAGGCAGGTAAGCGAACATGGCCTTCAACGCATTCTCCTACACTGCATAAAATGTACTGCTGTTTTTATAGTTTAATACTGGCAGCCAAGGGTTCAATTTAAAACTGTAAAATGCCCAGTAAAAAACTGTAAAATTAGAAATTTTACCCTTTATTGATGTAAAATTTAGCTGTATATTACAGTAAAAACAACAGTATATGGTGCCAGCAGAGGATCCAGTTAAAAACAGTAACATCACGGTAATAAACTGCAAAATTAGCAATTTTGCAGTTTAGTACTGTAAAAATTAGCTGTATTATACTCTAAAACAACATTCTTTTTTTACAGTGTACCTACCCCTAATAATTAATTCTATGTGGCAACAGAGAAATCCGTCGGTATAATTTTCACAGGCATGCCAATTTCAAAATGACTCGTGTAAAATCTGAATGTGTGTATATAGTTAATACTAATGCTCTACAATTAATGAACATGACAAATATTAAGTAACTGTCTGAAAATATGCTTAAGCGAAAGCCAAATATATTACCGAAAATTAGTGTAAAGCATTAGAACGTAACCGTCCACACTCGGTGAATATGATCGACTACGCTGACAGTTGATGGGAGAGACATCTCCATTAACTCCGTAAAATAATTACAACCATTGCGTCAAATAATAAGTGAGCAAATCATTGTATGTCTCCTTTTTTGCATCGATGCATTTATTTTTTTTTCTAATTTTAAGAAAAGTAATGCTTAAAAGAATATTTTTATAAATCTTGTGCATGATTAAAATCCCAATTCAGATTTTTTTTGTTGATTTTATATACTATAGACGTCTACATTTAACGTAAATCAACTATAGTTTTTGAGGCGTTAGTCCTAGATGCATACTTCAAGTTAAAAATGGTCAAACCGAGATAGAGTTGAGATGGAAAAAAATAGTGAAAACCAAACGTGTTATATGGGTTCCAGTCCTCAAATATCATCTTTAGGGTAATCATCTGCATGAAAAAACAGCAACGAAAAATTGATTATTACAATGTCGTCCAATAAGAAACAGAAGCATAAACAAATACCGTTAGTTAGAAATGTGTTTCCCTATATGCAAATTGCTTCCAAATTTACTTGAACACGAAACTTCTTACTTACGCACGGATTTATACATGGTGAAATAGCGCGCAGACGTGTTGAAATTACGCCCATTAAATTTATTTACATAAAATTTAATTAGTATTCAAATCGCGTAAACTGGAGTTTTCTCTCTATTTAATAAGTGATGAATATACAAGACTTCATTTCGCATTTCAAGAACCATAACGTAAAAATATTTTCGTCCAAAAAGTCTGCCTAAAACACGTGGTATAATATTTCTAATTTTCACAAATTCTAATAAACTTCTAATTTCGTTTAAAGTTCAAAACCATGAGCGCAGCATTGTAATTCAAGACAGTTTTGAAACTGAACCAAAGGACTTCTATTGATGATGTTTTTGGTTAGAAAAATGTTTAAAAAAAGCAAAAAAAAAAAGTACTCCAAGCCCCAAAACTAACATTCTTTGCACGTGATGAGCTTAAAAAACTTCGCTTCATTTTTCAAGCCCCATTTTACTTTGTTAATTTTTTTTTCTTCTACTTTCGTGTAAAAATGTGTTGGGATAGGAAGTGGAAAGAAAAGGCAACTGTGTGGGCAGTCATTTTAATTCATTTCTTTTTCATGATGAGCTTTCTTTTCAAGCAAGAAATAGTTTTGTAGATTACTGAAATTCCTTTATGTATACTGATGTTCATAAACATGTCTTTCAAAGCCCATTTTTCCGCTTCTGAAATTAAAGGATTTTGATAGTGAATGTCATAGAGGAGCTTTTTGGAGACAAATTGTTTTTCTTTTACTACCTATTCTCAAAAGAAGTTTAAGAATTTATAATCTTCTGGTAAGACTTTTGTTTCGTCACATTTAAATTTATAAATATTTTTCAGCCTTTTTTTCGTGAGATTCTGAAAAAAGTATAGGTATAAACTTGTCACAAGAAGTATTGGGACACTTTCAAAAATTCACATTTTTGCGGATTTCTCGAAAAATAAGAGACCAATTGCTCTGTAACTTTTGTTGCTTCAGCTAACATTTCGCAATAAAAAATGAATCACCCATGCATTTAGGGACCCAAAAAGGGGGGGGGGGTCACGCTTTTCGATCATATTTCATCATAAATAACACACTGTAAATTCCTGAAATTGATTTACATGCTATCTATAGTTATTTCATACATTTTCGTGGCATTTGCATAAGTAGTAGTTACATTCACGAAAATCTAAACATTTCTCTGAAAGCTAGTAAATTCTGCAAGGTTTTGGCTCATAACACAGTTTTCCGTCAAACTTTACCAAACTTTTAGAAAATTTGACAGTATACAAGAGAAACATAGTACTAAAACTAAAACTTACTACTAAAATATTGAAAATTTATTGAAATATGAACATTTCAATCAATTAATTTTTTCACTGTTTAGACACGAACGACAGCAATTTTTATGGCTTAAAAAAATTCGTAACCTCGTGATTAAAATGCGGCAACCAGTAAAATGTAAAAGTTGAATATCTTAGTTGATTTAAAAAGCTATTAGCGAAGTACTAAGCTGTAGTTGAAGAATTATCCGAAGCACGATGAATCATAACGGATTGTTTACAAGTAATCTGTTTTTATCATAAATCACTCCTTAGGAGCGCTTACAGATTAAAAGGAAGTGTGGCCAATTTTTTGAATGATCCCTTACGATTTGTAGCCTATTCGAGATTTATTGAAGTTCGGCTCATTGGATCGCTGATATCTTTCAGAATTTTTGGGATATCCAGGTATAGCATTTTTTGTAAATTACCACATATACTTAGGTTTTAAATTATAAATTTTATAAACTTCTAGCGTCCGTGCATGTGCATTTTTTTTGCTCTTTAAACGTTTATATATCATTAAATTTTAATGATGTTTACTTAACTTATATTCAATTATTATATTTCTGTTTTATGGTATCGAGTTTTCTGAAAGCCTAGGAAGGTCTGACGGAAAAGTTTGCATGTTGTGAAACAAAAACCTTCAAATAAATTTCATAAGAAATGTTTAAAACGAAAATAAGAACTATAATTTCATTAAAATCTATAAATTAACTGTAAACAGCAGTTATTTTTTTCCTGAAATTTGCAGTTTATTCTCAACTATGTACGATTAAGGATGATCAAAAAACGTTTTTTTCATACTGACAGCTAACAAAATCATCTTTATCATCTTTTGTCAAACACGAACACTACCCATTAACGCATTGGGAGCAAAGTACGCATTTCAGCACTTCAATTTCGTGACATCTCTCTTATTTCTGATTTTAAGGTTTCTATTTAAACGACAAAGCTTCTACTTGTTAAATTTATACTGAAAACTAAGTTTATATAAATTTGATTCACTGAAGCGCTTTTTTTACACATAGAACACGTGTAGAAATCATTAATTTAAGTATCAAATAAATATTGTTCGAGTTTTTTTCATACATTAAAATTTTAAGGCTTCAGAAAATTTTGTTACAGTTTAAAAGAACGGTGTTTATTTCTTTTCCTGTTAGAATACCAAAGAAATGTCAATATGTGTTTGTATACGAATAATCCTTACCTCTAAAAGTAATTTCCTTGCTTTCTATGCAATTAACATCAAGGTTAATTAACTTAATTAGAAAGCATCCCATGTTTATAACTCCATCATTTTGTACCTAAAAATACTTTTTCCTTAAACGAGATTTTTTCACACTTGGTATATTTTTAGACAATCCGACATTTTCTTGCTTCATCAGTTTTAAACAAATCTTGCGTCTGCTTTTATCTCAACTGAGAGAATAAATACTGCTTTAGTTTTATGCTCATTAATTCTGTAAAATTTTACTTATAAACTCTTCTTGTATAATTTGCCCTTCTTCTCTTTTATTTACATTTTCAATTAACTTTCGTTTCTTTCATCACCCACGTCAAATCCTCAAATTAGATTCTTTGAGAAGAAGTAAGGAAGCTGAGATTAGACATAAATAAATTGCTGAAATATAAAAGACTTAGAGATTCGTGGTTTAAACGCGATAAGGTAAGAAAAAACATATTTTTCTCTGAACTTAAGACTTTCGTAACGCGTCGTATCTGAAAATAGAACGCAGTAAGTACAAAAGACTTGAGAAAAAAATAGATATAAAATCATAGAAATAGCTTTAATTATGTATTACAAAGACTTTTCTTCGTGTTGTGTATATTAGCTTTATATATATATGAAAGTTTTTTTTTTTTTTTTTCTAAAAGAGCAAACGGAAAGCGATGAAGCTAGACTCGTCTGCTGTAAAAACTTCGTCCAAAGGTAAAAACCATAAAATAAGGTACACAAACTAACTGAAGCCTAAATAAAGCTTTAAATCCAGAAAACACAATATACAGACAGCGGCAAAAGCACCAAACGTTAAACTGCTGTTTAAAAACATGGCTGGCTTATATCTATCAAATAAAAGCACAGTTTCTTCTCAATATATTTTCACAATACAGAACTGCTGCACGCATACACTGTAAAAAATATCTGTCGTTTTTACAGTATAATGCAGCTAATTTCACAGTAATAAATTAAAATTGCTAATTTTACAGTAATAGACACTAAAACTGCTGGTTTCACCGTCCATTACTGTGCGTTTTACAGTTTTAAACTGTAATATCTGCTGTTTTTACACTATAATGCAGCTAATTTCACAGTAATAAATTAAAATTGCTAATTTTACAGTAATAGACACTAAAACTGCTGGTTTCACCGTCCATTACTGTGCGTTTTACAGTTTTAAACTGTAATATCTGCTGTTTTTACACTATAATGCAGCTAATTTCACAGTAATAAATTAAAATTGCTAATTTTACAGTAATAGACACTAAAACTGCTGGTTTCACCGTCCATTACTGTGTGTTTTACAGTTTTAAACTGTAATATCTGCTGTTTTTGCAGTTTAATACAGATAATTTTATGACAATATTGCTAACTTTACAGTAATCAATTGTATAATTGCTAGTTTTACAGTTTATTACTGTTCTTTTACAGTTTTAAACTGGAACATCTGCTACCGGTATTATACTGTAGAAACAACATAATTTCTTTTTTTTTCTTTTGCAGTGTAGCATACAAATATTTTACTCGAAGTCCAAGTGCTGATCTCAAACACACAACTAAATTCCCATAAAAAATAAAAACTGTAGACATACTAGTTAATTTCATAAGTAAAAAAAAAAAAAAACAGATAAACTTTCAATAACTCCTAATGCAAGAAAACATGTGCGCAAAATGGTGTTGTCAAAACTTATCTGTAAAAGATATAAGAAATGAGTTTATAGCCTTTTTAGCGTTATTTTATAAAAATTCATTCTTTTTTACATCATATCAAATCAAAAACCAATTGGTACATTGATTTTTTTTTTTCGTGTGTGATGTCTCCAGTTTCGTAGAATTGCCCATAGTCCATAAAACTTGCCAGGTCATCAACAGAACGAGGTCCACATTGGTAAGCCAATATCCCGCTGTTCACAATTTGTTTTCTCTCGTTTGAACAGTTAAGCGGTTTCAAGTAAAGCAAACGGCTTTTTCAGTATAACGTTCCAAAATGTTTAGAAATCAATACAAATAACACCACACGATTCTCAAAACGTAAGAACATGGGTAATGTAAGGTAACACTTCTCAAAAAAGAAATCAAAGATGTAGAAAAAAACTTGTTGAAAAATTTATTAGCATAGATCACAGTGCGATGGTAAGATCGAAAAGTTCATGTGGGAGGTATTCAAGAACAAACTTCCAGCCTGTAGTAGACACTGTAAAATTCTCTAACTGCTGCGTAGGCATTACATTGTCTTCAGATGATGAATATGATGATACGAGGTACGGCTGCACATTCCTCTTTTAGCGCCAATTGCTGCTCCAGGTTCATTACATGCAGTAAATTAGATGTTGCCAAGTGTCTCCATAGAAAGTTCCATGCATGCTCGATGGCATTTATTTTCTAAGACCTTGGCAGGCAATCTATGCATGTACAATTTTCACTCACTGTCAGTTCTTTACAGTAACCATGATACATGGTGCGATTTTTCGCCTCTGAAAATTAAGGAAAACCTATAACACCCTTTTTAAAAATATGTGCATAAGAATAAACAGCCTCGTATACAATTACACAGATTATGTCAAATGCATTGTTTCAAGAAAAATTGAAAGTTAACGAACAGTTTTTAAAGTACTTTAAATATATAACGCTTGTGGAATATGAATTTTGATTGATGAATTCTAATTTATGACTCCTGAAGTTTAAGTACAAAAATCTAGACAATTTATTTAGTGGTGGAAACCCATAAATAACCCGCCCTAAGGACGCCCTAACACACACACCGCCCTGAAACTTATTTCTGGCAGTGGTAGTTTAATTTTGCCCTTCAAGTGTTTAGTTTGAGCAGAAAGGTTATCAAAACTTTGGTCAGACAACTAGCTTCGAAGAGTTGCAAATTGTGTAAGACTCTTACTCGTACTAAGTGAGCGTATTGCTTCTAATTTTAAAATTACTTTTCAAATTATAATTAACATTAGTGGCGGTACAAAATGATATGCAAAGGAGCTAAATGAATGGAAATGTAAAAGATCGATTTTTTGAAGTAGAGCCAACTGATTGACTTTCCTTTTTTATCTTTTAATGTTTTATTTAAGTTTCACCTTTTTACTAGTTTCAAAAATTAATTTTCACATGTTCATTATTTTATGTTCTGAGTCATGGAAATTGAATGAAAGCCTTAAAGCTTTGCAACGAGGGGCGATACATTGATATGCAAGTTCTTCCTGCTAAGAATTTCTTATAATGACTGGAGTTTCAAATTTTCACGTCTTATTCCATCATATTTTACGTTACGTAGATCACACATTCGAACTTGCTTAAAACGAATAACTGCTAAGGCAAAAACATTGTGCAGACGAACGACAAGACGTGACTGTATTCGTCCTTGAATTAAGATGGCGCTTGTACTCGGCTCTGATTGGTTGCTTGTTTGCTGGACGTACGACCGTCCCGACAAATATCTACTTTTGCCGTACGGCGACGGGTTCCGATTGCGACGTTTTGCTGTCATAGCAACGTTGATCGAAAAATAGTTTCTGGGGAGAAAAATCGTGACGGACGTGTCGTTCGGACATAGTGTAAATGACAGTCCTATTTGACGTTTATTGCTTTTTGAATTAGACGAACTGCGGTGCACTGCAAAAAGTAAACTGGTATTTTTACAGTATAATACTAGCAGCTTAGTTTGCTGTTTAAAACTGTAAAATGCAAATTAATAAACTGTAAAATTTCTAATTTTGCAGTTTGAAAACGGAACCTCCGCTGCCAGTGCTATGGTGTTTAAAAAAAGTTTATTTTTTACAGTGTGCAGACGAATTGCTTTTAAAGTTCCCATTGAACTTGTTTTAACGAATTTCCGCAGTATTTTTCAATGCTACTGAAAAAACACGATTTTTAGATATATTTTTACTTTGGATACAGAAAGAGGTTATATTATTTTTGCAGACACATCATAGTTGATCAAATTAGCTCATCTCATTCACACTTTCTCGATGAAAACAAAATAAGGCATATTTTTCATATATGTCACGTCTTGCTTAAAAACAAAAGTCAACAGTCTTTTAAATTTACCTTAGACTCTGTATTTCTGACACCTATTTTTAGGTCCTTTAATGGGAATGAGTCCTTATCTTTCCTGCGACGGATCAAAAGTTGATGATACTCGCTATTTCAAATCTCCTTTGTTCACCGAATACGAAAATTAAATCACACTTTCAGTTGGAGTTTTAGTGTATTGACCTCACTACTAAGTGTCCGCTGACACTTACATAGCATTCGAAAACGGATTTAGCACCCCGTCGATCGTGCTCAGGGCATTGACGCCGAGATTAAATCGGATCTGGTCGACAATACTAATCCTAAAACTGGCGCATCAGACACATAGCTTTAAAATTACAAATGATCTCAACACTTTTTGTTTTGCCAGATGCTGTAAACACGGGAGAAATGTAAAGTGATGTGTTTGAAAAAGAAAAATACGCGAGGGATTATTATTTCGGTGGCTTTAGTTATGGGATTACTTGGGTGCATTGCACTTGGAGAAGTTTTTAAAGCTTAAAATCCGTCATCTTAGTTCAGAGGCGAGTTAAAAGGTTTCAGACTACTCAGACGGGTTATGGAAGTTTAATCCTTTATTTGGAATTATTTATTTTTATAGAGCAGTGTTTAATAGATTGCTCTCTCCTGAGAAATGATTAGTGCTTGTAGTCATGGAGTTCTATATTTACTTTCATTTTTAAAATATTTTTATAGAAAAGGTTTTAAGTAGAAAGTTGCAAAAACATTTATAAAGCAACTTTTAAATTACTATAATGTTAATACACTTTGGTAGTGAACAAGAATGTTATCCATTGAATCAATTTTAGAGGAAGTCACACCATACAGTGGTGCGTCGGAACTTCTCCGAACTTTGCAGACTATAATTAAACAATAAATACAATTATTGCATCTGTAGTACTCCTCTGATATGTTGATCTCCGATATTGACAATGTATCCCTCTTTTTTGGATAATTAGAAAGGGTAATTGACATTGAACTGAGTTGGATTACTTTTGTAGTCGTTTTGCTAAAGTACACCAACACACATCTGCGTAAATGATTCCATCCTATTACACGATAAAAAAGGAAAAATAATCATTGTCGGAGGTCAACTTAGCTGAATACCACTACGCATAATGTTATGCATAATCTACCAATCGAATTTTAAATGTTTTCATGACAATTTTATCATCGTCATAAACCCCTACCTTGCCCTAAGAACAATAATTTAAAATTTTTGAATTTCGACACTTTGAATTTAAATTATGTTTTTCGCAATGACGAATTGCGATAGGTGTGTGTCTGTGTGTGCTTTTTTGTGGTGGCGAAGGAGCAAGGGCCAGTGGATGTCTCGGTCCCGGGAGCGACGGCTTGTTGCGGACTTCGAGTCCAATCTGAAAAAGGGACTACGCGACGTCTGAGGTTAGAAATAGCAACTTGTCAAAATTAAGAAACTGTGGTGAATGACATAAATATGTCGGGTAATTACTAAATGTGTAATAGTCAATACATACAATATCTAGTTTTATCCCTGCAACTCAAGACAGAAAAAAAAAAAAAAAACTTTAGAAATCGTTAACATTCTGAAAATTCTAGATTTTCGTTTTTTTTTAAATAATTTATTTATTTATTTATTTTTTTTAATATCACTTAATACAATTTACAGAAATTGGAAAGTAGATAATAATAAAATTAATTTTAAAAAGAAAAACGGTTGCAAGAAAATTGATTAAATATTTGTTGGCAAAAAATGTATTGGTTAAATATTTTCTGCCTAAAAAGAAATACAAAGTATTACGAATTAAACGAAGTATTATGCTTCTTTTAAAGAAATTAAAATGAACAATGCAAAAATGCATTGTACTCAAAGTGTGATGCATACAAACAATATTGCATGTGTAATACGCATCATATGATTAACCAAAAGCCTCTTACATACAACTGCACATTTAAAGGAAAAAAGAATAGAGTGAAAAAACGAGGCATTGCCATTTTATTGATATTAGTTTTCTCAGAAAGAATTTCTGTCCACTTTAGGAAGTTTATTCCTTGTTCCCTTTTGAGAGGATTCTCGTCTTAGAAGATATTTAAGATTATTTGCCAAAGAGAAGAGAGCAAGCTTGAGAGCCCAGCGAGAATAATAAGAAATACGAGAATAAAGTAAAGAGGAAAAAGTTGATTTTGAAGTGTTGGATTTGTTTCTTGGCAAAGTTCTTGACACAAAATGTTTAGCAAAATCTTTTTATTTACGTTGAATGCTTAGCAAAAATGAGATAAAGTCAATATTCATTGAAAAGAATCGCTTACCGAAATCAAAAGTCCCAGAATAGGAATAAAGACGTCGAAACTGGTTATAGAACCAAATTGGCTTCAGAAAATAATAGAAGAATGTATTAAAGTCGAAAAGTCTAAAACACGAAGCGTGCTTTAAGTATTTATTTTTAATGAAGTAGATCAACAGCGTATAAAAAAGAAATGACCGGGTCAATCCATTTCAAATCGCCTAGTCAGTGTTGCTCAACATTTTTAATTTTCCTGATTCTTTTATTATGGATTACCTATGGTTAGACATGAACAAAACTGCAATTGAAAAAATTTACATGCTGTATTTTTTATTTGGCAGCCATTTCAAAATGGCGATTTGGCAACTTTGATAGAAAAACAGGGTTTGCGAAAAATTTTATTGCCAAGTCGTTGTTAAAGATATCAAAATAATTTAAGAACCAGTGTGTTCAGCATAAAAGTACCTTTAAATACACCTTCTTTGAATTTCCCTATTATGTAAGAAAGTTGGTCAAAATCTTTCTCGAAAAAGTAGGAAAAAACGAAAAAATGGGTGATTTTTAAGACCATAAATTTTTATGAAGGAAGAGAGACTCAGCAATATTATTTTATTTCTGTGTTTGAGTACTCATAATACTACACTCTTAAAAGTGTGCCGTTAACATGTAAGGCACAAGAGAAATGTGTCTTATATTAATATAATATCAGAGGCACAAAGCATAGGTGCCTCTGACGCATACAAAGCACAACGAGATGAACGGCACGGACAGGAAAGCGAAACTTTTTAAAGGCACACTGAATCGGCGTGCCTTTTAAATTCCCCCTTCGCAAGTTTTAGGCAGGGATTCAAGTGAAACACCATTGCAATCGCTTCGAATTGCAATCGCTACTGGAAGTGAATTACATTATCATCAACTTAACTTGGCACTGACGTCACTACAGGTGGAGCCAATAAGAGCTCACAAGCAGTCAGTGATCTCCTCTTATTCGCCAAGTAGGCTGTGACGTTTTATCTTGCTCGTTTTTCATAGGCAAAAGTCACGCAAACGTCACGATGTTTTTATCAAGAAACGTTCTAATGTAATTCATTTCCAGTAGCGATTGTAATTTACGATTGTCTGTTTCACTTTAATTCCTGCCTAAAGCGGCACATCGGGTAAGCCGCTGATGAACGCTTTGGGTTTGAGGTTATAGCTGATCACGTGACGCGTATGTTTATGTTCAATGGTGGAGATGGCGGAAAGTTCGCTTTTAAAATTCAGGATTAAATGTAGTCTTTAGTCGTTTTCATGCAATATTATTAGTTTGAGAGAAATAGTTTTATATATGGCATTGTTGTTTGATGCGGATGTAAGAATAGGGAACGAAAATCAAGTTGTATAGTAGAAATTTGATCGTTCCATGCCTTTCCTTTGCAAGATTCATCGTTTGAAGAAACGGCAAATGAAAAGTCAGTCGGGCGCATCTTGTGCAGAATAAGCATTTTATGGTTTGCTCTGAACATTTATTATCAGAAGATTTTATTTATCTGTCTATCCATTATGCATTATTAATTGCCGAGGCATAAACTGCAGTTTCAAACGTCTTCCTGCGGAACTATCGATAACAAAGTGGGCAGCAAAAGAGTGTGTTAGTGTATTTTTTAAAATCTACATACTCCTTTGCTGATCTTTTTTGTGCTGTATGGTGACATTTGGTGCTACGACAGGTATGTAAAATAGCTCGTCTATTTTATTTCTATTCTGATTTATCAACGTTATTTTAATTAAAATCTTAGTCTCATTTGCCATAATGGTTTAGCATGTTAGATATTTGATACTGTTTGTTGTTCCGGCAGAAGGCTCCATTGACAACAGAAGTAATCATTTTTTAGTTGCATGGGTTTTATTATGATAAATATTGTCTCACAAGATTCGGTTGACTTTAAATTTATTGTACTACTTTTTAAAATATAGCAGGATTTTTTAAAAAAATAATAAGTTACGATTTAGCATTTTTTTAAAAGTTTAAAATTAATTTTAACTCAATTTGATAATATCTCGTTGTACTTCATCATGATAAAGTATAAATTCTCACAAGATTCAGTTGAATATAAATTTGTTGAACTTGAAAAAAAAAAATAATTTTAGGCAAAAATAAGTAAAAAAAGAGTATTCTCGTAGAAATTGCAGATTCAAAACTAAAGATTTATAAAAGAAACTTTGCCTCTGTGCATTAAAGTTTAAATTCACTAATTTTCTGTATCGCAGCATTTTTTATTAAATTTAATAAATTTTAACTTAGTCAATTTTCATGCGGCCTTTTACTACGGTAAAATACTTTATCACGAGATTCAGTTGACTTTAAATTTATTGAACTTGTTATCTTTTAATGAGATTTTATTACACAAAAATACAACTTTTAGTGAAATTTGTTTGTCAAACAATTTTTCTCTAGCAGGTCGAGCAATCATTTTTTGGATCCGTATGACAATTATAAAAAACACTGTTATGATGTTTTTGAATTATAACAGAAGTTTAAAATGTGTTTAGATGTGAATTAAGGAAATCTTGCAATTTTTATCGAGATTGCATGGAATGATCGGTTATTATTATGTACGTAATAACTAAATTTGAAACTATAGCATTATAAAACATCAAGTGTTTGCTCTCCCTAAAAAGATACTATTTTGCATAAAAGGTTGAAATCACTCTATTCTATAGCATTTCCATTTATTACATTTAAAAATTTTTATATTAAAGCAACTAAAATTGAAAATAGTTGAAATACCTTGTTTTGTTCCTATTCTCAATATTGTCTTTAAATAATTTACCTTTTAATTAAAATTGAATAAATTTAATCATGTAAGACTACCTTTGTTTCAGGATCAAACTGACAATTTGTTATGAAGTACTTATTTTTGCTATGTCGTACAGTACAATGATAAAAACTGAAGCTGAATAGAATTTTTTTTCTTATCTTGTCCAACTTTCGGTTCTGTTGACAAGATTAGCGAAAATAAGAGCTTATAAAACAATCAAATCAGAAAATGTTTGAAATAAAGTATTATGCACAAGATTGTTATATTCTTTGGGAAACATTCTGTTTTGATATATCTAATTAATGTGTCATGAAGAATTATAACCTAAAAAAAAAAGTTTAAAACATGCAAGCACTGTGGTAAAAAATTAAGAAGTTACTGTAAACTAACGTTGAAATTCCCCTTAATGAACCATTATTATTATTATAGACCTATAAGAGGCACAAATCCTTTTAAATGTAAGGCACTGAAATCAAGAATCAGAGGCACAAACGTTTTCAAATATAAGGCACTGAAATCTAAAATCAAAGGCACGGTATGTGCTTTTTAATTTCAGAGGCACAAATGGTGCCTTTCATTTTAAATGTGCCTCTTAATTTTCAGAGGCACAAAAATTCAAATCGTGCCTCTTATTTTAGAGGCACAGTTTTAAGAGTGTACCAGCAGCATAAGTTTTAGTCTTTAGAATGAATTCCTTTTTTTTTCTACGGGTCTTCAAAAATGGCGGAAAACACGAAGATGCCTATTTTCGTAGGTCAAAATCTGAAAAGGGACTGAATGAAAAAAAAATAAAAATTGTATAAAATGTTCTTAATACTAATAAGAATATCTCACAAAAAAATTATGACTGAGACTCAACTGCGTTTTGAGTTATAGAGCTGCGAATTTCAACAAACACGCTACATTTTTTATACACTCGTGCAATGCTAAATTAGCAACTAAGGCTTAAAATTGTCTTAACTGACAAAGTTAAATAGTTCTGAATTATATAAGTTAAAAATGCACTTTTAATTCTATCTGTTTTTAAAAAATAATTGACAGTAGTACTAGTACTACCGTAAAATGAACTACCATTCTTGAACTTACCCATATGTTTTATGCACTACAATGGTGTAAACCAGTGGTTCTCAAGGGGGGCGGTACCGCCCCCCTGTGGGCGATGGGAAGATGTTGATGGGCGGTGAACATGTTTTGGGCAGTAGAGGGGCGCTGGGTATATTTTGGGCGATAGGGGGGCGGTGGGAAAATTTTGGGGTCAAAGGACGATAAATGTATTAGAATTTATTTTTAATAATTAAAATTAAATGTATGAAATCACGAACCCAACTCCATCTTGAATTATTTGATCCAACCATAAATCAACTTATGCGCTCTGGAATCTCAAAGCGTATTTCCTTACGTTTTTCTAAGGTGCTTGTTTTGCTTTTAAAATAGTTTAGCTTTTTCGCTTATATATTTGTTTCCTTTTCTCTCCCTCTTTTGTAGCGATTTGACTTTTTAGTGAACTTTTGCATCCGACAATCTTGAGAGAAAATGCTACCTAATGAAGAAATGCTCCAATTAATCGCAGATGCAGTCAGGGCTGCACATTTAGGCTAATATTTAATAATTTCGATCACACATAGCTAGATAAAATTCAAAAGCATTAGCCACACCATCGTTTGGTTATTTTTTAGCCGAATGGTTGATTGATCCTTTCTGGTTTCTACTATTGCAATGTTATTTCGAATAGCTGTATATAATTTTTTAGTAGTGTATCTATATTTTATTTAGTAGTTATCATGAATTTAAAAAATACCGTCCTTCATCTGTAGGTGAAAATGGTCCTATTAAGTTCTCAAGTTTTAGTCGCCTACTTTGATTGTTGCTAAGCGAAACTATTTTTCAGACTGAACAATTCCCTAGATTTGAATACCAGACTTTAATGTTTATTGCAAATATTAAAACGGGGATTTAAAATACTGCGAAAAAAAAAATCCCAATTGCATTCGAGTGTTTCCCACAGTAGCGTTTTAAGCCGAACATTAAACGTCATTGATTTTTTTTTTTTCACTTTTATAATTTTCTTTCACCATGTTCTCATAAGTTGGCTTAGTTACTAGTTAGCTATGGGAAGCTCTTAGTTAACTTAGCTCTTAAGTTAGCTTAGTTAGCTATGGAAAGCTCTTAGTTAGCTTAGCTCTTAAGTTAGCTTAGTTAGCTATTGGAAGCTCTTAGTTAGCTTAGCTCTTAAGTTAGCTTAGTTACCTATGGGAAAGTAAGTCTCCCCCAAATATATTCAAAATATTTCGATGGGAGCTGGTATTCGTGCAAGTTGGTTATTTTCCTTGGTATAGTTATTTTCCTAAATTTTTACCTGTCAACCTTATTGCAATGCTTAAAGTGCCCGCCCAGTTTGGCTGTTTGGTTTGACCTCAGTATTTTGACTCTGGCTCTTGCTCATTTGCTTATTTCATTCATTTACTTTCATGGTTTATTTTTAGTGAAATATCCTTTGATGATGCTCAAATTTATTGAAGACACCTTTAGTCTTCGCACGAATACTTCTCTAAGCGCTTTGAGGATATATTTTCTCTCCAAACGTTCCTGAATAGGTCATCAGCTTTTTTGAAAACATTTAGACACCAGTTGTTCAGTATCAGGAAGAATTGGTTGAACTTTCAACTTCTGAAACTTTGAAAGCTGGTTTCCAGAATATTGACAATGCTGCAGGATTTTGGGTGCAAGGAAACATTAGTAGCATTTATCCTGTACTGTGGGCTACCTTCTATTTTTTTTTAATTACCGTTCCCTCTTCCTACCTCGTCGAACGAGGATTCAGTGTTGTCATCGATCTAATTACAAAAAAAAAAAAAAAAAAGAAAAAAAGAAATCGACTCCAAATCGTCCCAAAAGGTGACTTGCGCCTTCACCTTAGAAAAAATATTAAGCCGACTGAGGAAACTGTCTTTGAACCACCAAGCACATGTATCTCACTAACATATGAAGGGCCAGGGGGAAAAAAGATGAAAGTGACCAAAAAGCGATTTCGAGAAAAAGGAAGAACAAAGTTTGATTTCTCGTAACTCCTTGTGTAGTTATTTTGTGTAGTTTGTGTAGTTATTTGAATAGAGTTTTCATGCATATTTTCACACGATTCTCATCTTTTTTCCCCCTTGTTCTACCAGATGATATTACTCCTTCATAGCCCCTAGATAGCGCTAATATCTCAAAATTGACGAAAAAGTGACTTTCATTTTTCTTCCCCCTGGCCCTTCATATATTTCTGAGTGTTCCTTTCACATTTTGAATGATAAAAAAAAAATACTTTGCGTGTTTATTTTTATTTCATCTTGTTGTTTCCTTCATATTTTGAGTGAAAATTTCTTTTTGCATGTTTATTTTTATTATATTTCATTTTATTTTGCTTTTCTTTTAAAAATAGAATATTTTTTAAGTCTTGATTTATTTTATTTTTAAATTCGTCATTTTAATTCTATATATAATGATGTCTACTGAGAAAAAATATATGTTGTTTAACCGTTTTGTGTAAAATTCTGGAAGGAAATTATTTTAAGCTTTTTACCTCTTTTTGCAAACCCCGTCACTGTTAAAAAAAGGGGGGGGCGTTGGAAAAATTTTCACTCTTAAAAGGGGCGTTAGCCGTGAAAAGGTTGAGAACCACTGGTGTAAACTATTACACATATTAATGTTTTTTAAGTATAATTTTTTGTTCAACTCTTAACTATTTGCCAGCTGTAATTTTGGTTAAAGAGTTAAACAAACATGATATTCAATTGCACAGTCTATCAGTTACATTGTGTGTTCTTCCAGAAAACGTTGTGAGTTCCAATGAAGTAACTTTCCGTACTATTTTCTTTGCGGATACCCACGCAGTATCATTTTTTGACAGTTGAAAGGCAATTTTTCGTCCAGAAAGATGAAAAAAATGCACCAAAATATCATTGTTAGCTTCACTTTTGTCTTCAACTTTTTTCATCCACCACTTCTCATTTTATATACAGGCAACAACGTCATTATTTGGGAATGACGACTCATTTATAAATAGTATTGAATTCTGATGATCATCAAAGCTCAAGATTGTGGAAGTTACAAAACACCTGATTTGATTGTTCTTTAAGGAAACATATCTGTGAAAACCTCTTGCATCTTTCACTGTTAAACAACATATATGTTTGTTTCTTCAGCTAAAATTGAGAGAATGGAAAACACACTGACTGAAAGATTTGAATATTATTTAACAGTGAAAGATACAAGGTTATCACACATATGTTCCCTTAAATAACAATCAAATCAGGTGCTTTGTTACTTCCATAGACTTGAGCTTTGATCATCAGACTTCAATACTATTTACAAATGTGTCATCATTTACAAATAATGACTTTGCTGCCTGTATATACGATGAGAAGTGGTGGATAGGAAAAGTTGAAGACAAAAGTGAAGCTAAGAATGATATTTTGGTGCATTTCTTTCATCCTTCTGGACCAAAAACTGCCTTTCAACTGTCAAAAAATGATACTGCGTGGGTACCCGCAAAGAAAAAAGTACGTAAGGTTACTTCATTCGAACTCATAGCTTTTTCTGGAAGAACACACAACATAACTGATAAACTGTGCAATGAAATATCATATTTGCTCAACTTTTTAACCAAAATTACAGCTGGCAACATTGTAGTGCATAAAACATATGGGCTTGGGCGGATCCAGAAATGTTCCAAGGGAGGGGCGATTTTTTTTTTCTTACTTGCCATGTTGTTGCGATGCATCCTTGTTAATACCTGTTGATTAAAAATGTTTTGGTCTTCCATTTCTAAAAGTTTCCAGATCAGGGCCCCAAATCCCAGAACTCTTTCCCTTAATATCATCAAAGATCAAATAAAATTGCCTTTTTTGAAATGCAAAATCTAAAAACTGCTGGATAAGAGTTCCTCAAGGGAAGAGCGATCGCCCCCATTGCCCCTCCCTTGTCTCCGTCCGTGCATATGGGTAAGTTCAAGAACGGTAGTTCATTTTACGGTAGTACTAGTACTACTGTCAATTATTTTTTAAAAACAGATGTAATTAAAAGTGCATTGTTAACTCATATATTTCAGAATTATTTAACTTTGTCAGTTAAGACAATTTTAAAACTTAGTTGCTATAAAAAATGTAGCGTTTTTGTTGAAATTCGCAGCTCTTTAACTCAAAACGCAGTTGAGTCTCAGTCATAATTTTTTGTGAGATATTCTTATTAGTATTAAGAACATTTTATACATTTTTTATTTATTTTCATTCAGTCCCTTTTCAGATATTGACCTACGAAAATTGGCGTTTTTTTGTTTTCCGCCATTTTTGAAGACCCGTAGAAAAAAAAGGAATTCATACTAAAGATTAAAACTTATGCTGCTGGTAGTATTATGAATACTCAAACACAGAAATAAAACAATATTGCTGAGTCTCCCTTCCTTCATAAAACTTTATGGTCTTAAAAATTACCCATTTATTCGTTTTTTCCTAGTTTTTCGAGAGAGATTTTGACCAACTTTCTTACATGATAGGGAAATTCAAAGAAGATGTATTTAAAGGTAATTTTATGCTGAACACACTGGTCTTTAAATTATTTTGATATCTTTAAAAACGACTTGGCAATACTTTTCGCAAACCCTGTTTTTCTATCAAATTTGCCAAACCGCCATTTTGAAATGGCTGCCAAAGAAAAAATATGGCATGTAATTTTTTTTCAATTGCAGTTTTGTTCATGTCTACCGATAGGTAATCCATGATAAAAGAATCAAGAAAATTAAAAATGTTGAACAACAAATTTTATTCATATTGAGTGATTTGAAATGGATTGACCCGACCTTATTTATTAAAGAATTTGCTTCAAATATTGAATGCCAATAAGATCTCAGAAAGGTTTCTATTTCCCCCTCCCCCTTTTTTTAAGTATAAAACAGTTCTGTCAATAGTTTGAGCTTCTTTCTGTTTATTTTATGCTAGCTATATCTGCACGGTGGTGCCCACGTTACGAATTTTAAACGAGTCCATTGAACGAATAAAAATCTCTCTCCTACCTCTGAAGTAAAAGCATTTAACTAAAATGAGTAGGCATAATTTAAAATAAGCTCCAAGCGTATTATGTGCCTTAAAAAAAACTGTTATAACCACGATAACTATCCCTCAAAGTTCAGTTTACAATGAATACAAAATAAATGTCGCTCTTTTCCAGAATAAATTTTAGAAGCGTATTACAATAATTAAAAAAAAACACTTAGGAGAAAGAAAAAAATAATTCATATACGTACTGTAATTAGAACAAAACAAAAAATATTTCTTCCCCGAAGAAAAAGAAGAATTCAATAGAAAAATTCATTGCAATTACAATAAAGTTATACCCCGAAGAAAAAGTTTATTTAAAATATTTATTACAATTAAATAGAAAATCCCTTTCCATTCCGAAGAAAAATATTTTAGTTCAAAAATGCATTACATAAGGTAACTGTTCAAGAACATGGTAAAAATTTGTTGACGATGGCTTAAAAACTTTTATTTACAGAATAAAGTTATAAGAGTATTGATATATTCGTTCAATTGAATGTTTCACACTGCTATTGCCTGTATTTTCTACGGTGTTGATGACTCCATATTAGCTTTTTAGTTTTAATGATGTAAAAGCGTACATTTGTAGAGTGGCGACATGGTAAAAGAATATATTAAGTTTTTTGTGAAGTAAAGCCGGTTTTGGGTAGTAGTTTTTGAACTGATTAGAGGAATTCGTTCCAAACCGTGTTGCGTAATAGTGCAGAATAAGAAACATGAAATAATGAGAAAAAAGAAACAGTTTTAAAAATTCTTGAGCTGGTTTTAATACTAAATAACTCAATGTATTACTTCCCTAAGGCTATGAACAAATATTACCCTCCTCAGGAACATCGAAAAAGATTTAAATCCATAATAATTTCTCCTACGATTCCCCCTAATCATTATTATTTTTTTAGTTCTTATTCAGTAGGGAGGCTTTTCTCCGTGTGTTCCCCCTCTTCTCCCCTGAATGCACAAGAACTTAAGCTAAGGGGGTTCTAGAATCGCTATCAAAGGACTGCAACCAAATGGCTAGCTAACAATGCTGCGGCGCCTCATAAAGCAGATGAGTCTTGTTCGCGCTTTTAATATAATGGGTTCCACCGAGTTATATAGAATCCCCATTATCGCCCACAAAAGGCATCTTCCGGTTTTCTTTTATACTGCAGCATCCAGTCTTCACCACTAAGCTATAATGTTGTGTTCAAAAATATTAAAAGAGATCTTTATACCTTTCTTCACGCCTGGAAGCGTAATAGAGAATGACTAAACGCTATGGGGGATCATATTTCTATGCCTGTTGTCGTTTTTTGTGGTAGACATGACATTTTTTTTAATAATGCTCTAACGATATCCATCTAGTCTTTCCCATTAACAAGGAAGAATAAGATTTATCATACCCTGTTAAATTACCTTTTATTAAACGCTTGCTTTTTGCGTTGCTTTTAAAGGGTTTCTCTTACTTTTCTTCATTACAAATTCATAGCATCCCCGTGTAATTCATCAAAAATCACACCGGGAACTTGTTTGAAGCACATTAATTCAAGCAAACAGTGCTCCAGCAATTTGAATGTGCACTAAAATGTGTTCAAAATGTGCTCCTTTAAAAATATATATATTGATATGTGTCCCAAATCTGCTCAGAAAGTGTACCAATTATGTCTTACTCAGGGTATTTCTTAGATTTAAACCTGGGAACACTCATATTTGAAAACAGATTGGGGAAACATTTGAAACAGATTGGGGAGCATTTTGAAAACAGATTAGGGGAACATTTTAAAATAGATTTGGGGAACATTTGAAAACAGGTTGCCAACACATCTGAGATCAGATTCGGGGCACATTTGGTCACACTTGTGAAATCATTGCTTTCTTTCGTTCAGCCACAATTTAAACAGCTTTCGTTAACTAAAAATCAATAGAATCCCGCAAAATGCTACTACTAAAAATTAAATCACAATGTATTCATTACTGTCTACTAAAATGCCTTTAGAGAAGATGACTTTCCTGGTTGACAGTTTATTGACCAACGGTTGGCAATTGCTAAATGAGATTGTTTTATAATTAACAGCAGAAAACAGCTGCAAAAAGTCAAAAAAAAAAAGTTTTGCAAAGACGCTCTGAAAATAGTCCCAAAAAGTGTGTGTGTGTTTGTGCGTATGTGCTATGCAAAGTGTTTCTTTTTTTATAAACAGTCATTTATCAGATTTAAAAAAAAAAATTTCAAATGCGCTCTCAAAAAGTGTTCTAAGTGTTTACTAAACCAAATAGGTGTTCTGAAAAGTGGTCTCAGAGGCATTCTAAAAACCTTCAAAACAGTGTTCTTTAAAGTGTTTGAAAAAGGGATCAAATATTGGTTCAAACGTTTTCAAAAAGCATTTTAATAGTTGCAGTGTAAATATTAAGCTATGTTACGCTGATCTTTGAACCGTTTCATGATATTTCTATTCAACATTGCAGTTCAGATTAGGTAGATTACGGTGGGTATATTTTACAAACCCGTCACAACTAAAGATTACCTGTCTAACCATCAATTTCAATCATCCTAACATTGAGAAGATAGGGCTTTGAACTAAACAATGCTATATATTCAGCATTTAACATTAAACAATACTTTTAAAAAAAAAGCATTATATGCTGTTGTTATTTGTAATCTCAGATTGTCTAGTAAAACAGCAGTTATACCGGAGGACCTTGTCTTTCTTAAAGCCGAGAAAATATAATATATGGTCAGCGGAGGCTATGTCAGCTGTACATCAGTGACCCACAGGGAAGATCTTGTGAACCTGCTAAAAAATAAAATGCGCTGATATTATTATTATATACTCCATGGTACCCCATACCTACAATTACACGTGGTTTAACCGGTTGGTTGGGGCCCTGCAGAAATCTTTGCTCTTTGATCCAGATCATGAGACCAAAAACAACTGCTTCAGCTCCCAGCAGTATCAATTTGGCATGGGAACTTGGAGGACTTTGTGACTACAACATATTTACATTCCACCAGTAACCACTTAAGTTCACGGAAGATCTTCTACCGGCTATCATCGGGCGCGGGACTCTCCAGTTACGAGTCCCAAGCATAACCAATCAGGCCACAATGCTCTATCTCCTATGCCCACTGATGAATCGGGAATATATGGTTAGCAAATATCTTGGTATGAGCAGGAAAGAACCTCCCAGACTTTTGGCTCAAATCATACATGATTTCAAAGCAGCATCAAATCATATTAGGGCCAGTGCAAATTAAAACATATTTTTTATCCAGCACTTAGCAGGTAAAAATAATAACTTCAGAAGGAATTTTATAAAACGTTAAAACCATTATTTTTTAGAGAAATATCTTAGCTGCTAGTTGCAGGATTAAAAGACTCCTTCTCTTGGAAAACGCCCATTATAGTAATAACTAATTTTAAAGGTTTTTTTTTCTCAAAATAACAGCTGCGAATTCGTAATCCATTTTTCTTCCGGACAGGATTTCCTGTATATTCATTGATATAAATATCCTGTGTTGCAACACATTATAGTCGATTCTTTTTTCAATGTTTGTATAAGTACCTCCCTACATGTAATGTTCTAAAATTTGGTTTTCTTCCTGAAATATGCTTTTATAACATTCAATGGATTTAAAACGCATCATTCAAATCTGCATTTCCTAAACTCAGTGGATATTTTATCATCTTTACATTTCAATGTTACGTTAAAGAATACATTCTAGACTCACATAAATATTTTTAATGCATGCAACAGTTATTCTATTCTGAAGCTGATATTGAAAAAAGGTTTCGTCTTTAAAATAGAAAAAGGAGTAAATATATAGTTGTGTATGTAATGCCCATTAAATGGACCAAATGCTTCAAGTAGCACTGCTATAATTTCCGCTGCAATGGGTTCCTTTTAAAATAAAGCGATTTTTATTTGAAGATAATTCATAGTTTTCTTGAATTTTCAGCATTATTTTTAAGATCTTTATAATGAGCGGTTTGGGGTCAAAATGTCGCAGCCAAAATGTCGCCGAGCCAAAATGTCGCGGGCCCGAAATGTCGCGGGCCAAGATGTCGCGTGCCCAAAAGGTCGCCGGTCAAAAATGTGGCGTGCCCAAAATGTCGCCGGTCAAAAATGTCGCCGAGCCAAAATGTCGCCGGTCAAAAATGTCACCGGTCAAAAACGTCGCCGGGCCAAAATGTCGCCAGTCTGAAATGAGTCCTAAGTGCATAGTACAGATTTAATGTAGCCAGTAATTCACAAATTCAATGCAGCTTAATTATGTAGCTCAATTTTACTAATAAGCTTATCACGGTATGATAAACACACCTGTTTAGTAACTTTTTTTAAACGTAGCAGTTTAGAAAATTAACTTAATTTATTAACAAAAATGTACCTAAATTGATTTCTTCTAAAGCTTAAAATATTTCAGTACCGAAGTAATGATATAGTTTTTTCGGGCTGTAGTTAGGGCCCAGGGACGCTAAATTTCTTCCTTTTAATAAGCTTCTATTAGTTTCACATGTGGGTTTGTTTGTTTGTATGTATGCATGTAACTCTGAGTAAGAGATAAAATTCGCGTTCTTTACAAACGTAAAAGTAATATGTATTAATACTACCATTATTAATACTAAAGGCTAAACTATATTGCATGTTGATGTATAATAAGTGCATTTGCTATTAATTCTGAGTTCGGCATCGATCTTCCACAAAATGCATATTATAAGTGCAAGCAAACTTTGAAAATCTTCTGTTTTGAAAATCTTCTTTTGAATCTGATTTACTCTAAACGCGTATTTTTTAGTTTTTTTAAACTATATTTAGGATTATTCCTTTTTTTTTATCACACATAGAAATTAAACAAATAAATTTGCTGTAAAGGCTTTTTTTTCCTTTTTGTGAAAACGGAATACCGTTTAATCACCACGCAGCCAACAGTTTTCTTCTAGAACATTTTCTTTAAAAGTAGGTTGGGGACGTTTGAAATCAAATTAGGAACGCATTGGAGAACAGAACAGGGCACGCTCGTTCATGGAATTATTGCTTTCTTTGTAACAACTGAGTGATGGAAGGGGAGGTGAAATGTCAAGAGGAAAAATGGTATCATATTCAACTCCACATTTAAATACTGATTGTAACGAAGGTACAGTGCCATGTTTGAGCTGATTAACGCCAGAAATGAATAAACATCTCTCCCTTTAAGACCATTCTACAACCAAAATGTTTTATGAATACTTGCATTACTCCTTGATATAAATCACTCACACAATGAAAAATAAAAAGTTCAATTGCTTTGCTTTATCGATGCTATGGCGTATAGTCTGAACGCTTCCTATGGGCCAATTTTTTATTGGATTTCGTGTGAACTTGGGATGCGACATCGAAGGCAAAACATCGATGTTTTAAGACATCGATGTTGGAAAATAAGGACATCGATGGTGTTGATACATCGACAAAAAAAAAAAAAAACAACGATGTTTTCCAACATCGATGTTTCAAAACATCGATCAGTTTTTCTTCAATTTCTTACATATTTTAATGTAGTTATTAATCAGTTACTCCCCATTACAAGCGCCTCTTTATATCACTCAATTAGATACATCTTTTGTCCCCTGGAAAAACATTAACCGTAAGATAACGATGTCAGTTAAGAAAACTTTTTTCAGCTAGATATATACTGCAACTTACTACTAGATATATACTGCAACTATACTGTTGATTAACTGTATAACTTTTTTTGTCACATATTTTTATAAAACTTTTTTTTTTTTGCTAAATGTAAAACATCATCGAAAAAAAAAATTAAATGCAAAACAACGATGTTTAAAAATCATTGACTGTAAATCATCGCTAGTTATTAAAAAAAACTTTAATTGCAACTAGTGGTTAGAGAAATATGAATCTATTTTATCGCATATTTTTATTATTTTTTGTTGAAATGTAAAAAGGACATCGGAAAAAAAAAAACCACTGAATGCGAAACAACAACAATTAAAAGGTAAAAACAAAATCTGGTATGGACTCCACACTACTTCCTTTTACGTGTAATTTCTTAGTAGTTGCCTTAAGTCTTAAAAAAAGTGCTTGGAGTGAGCAAGGTAACAATTCAAACATTTACTCCCCTAATCTGCCACGAAACAATGCAAAACATGTTTTACAATGGTTAATTTTCTAAATTTTGCTGATTTTAATATCATTCAGTGAATTTTTCGCAAAATATCGCCAATAGCGCCAAGTTGAACCCAAATTCAAAAAATAATTTTTTCGCCAAATTTGTCGCCAACTTGGCTATGGCGATATGTCGCCAAGTTGGAGTCAAACACTTGGCGACCAAAAGCTTGGCGATATATCGCCAAGTGGTCGCGCCAATTCATATCACTTGAGTCTGCATTGAAATTAACACTGATTTACCCCAAAAAAGGGGCAAAACACCCCTTGGGACCATTCGAATGCAACCATAAGGGGAGGTGCACAACTAGACCATCCTCAGAGCCTACATACCAAGCTAGAAGCTTCTACGGCATATAGTTTTTGAGTTATGCGACACAAATATGCACATACATCCGCACACACATCCGCACATACGTATATACAGGCCTCACGAGAAAACTCGTCGTAATCAACTCGGGGGTGGTTGAAAATTATTTTTCGGCTGCTTATATGTTGGTAGGTACATATGCACGTGCTGACAGGTCGAAAAAACTAATGTACATTCATTCGGGGGTGAACAAAATCAAAATTTAGACTCAAATTTGAGTGATTTTTTTTTTTTTTTTTTTTCGCGATCACAATACTTCCTTTACTACGTAAAAGGAAGTAAAAAGTGAAAGCAAATTTGAGATGTTTCAGAAACATCGAAAACAAAACATTGCTAATAATTATAGAATTTTTTCCCAAATGAGGTTAATATTGCAACTTTTGATTAAATATGAAAACTTTTTAATGAGTATGCTTATTGTATATTTTTCTTTGGCTTTCTTTGCTGGCATATAAAACATCGACATCGAAAGCAATATCAAACCCAAAACATCGACCCTCAAACATCGATGGTAAAAATATCGATGTTCTTCCAAAAACATCGATGTTTCCAAAACATCCACATCGATGTCGCAGCCCTAGTCTGAACCTTCTTCAGACATAGTAATCACGCTATGCTGAAAACGTTCCAATACATTCTTGTATGTAAAAACTCCCTTGGAAGAACTAGCGGCAAAAACCAATTAACACTGAATCACATATTGGTACATGTATGTACCAAATTTTATTCTAATTCATGCAGTTGGGGGGGGGGGTAGAGTCGCCCCCAAAAAATGGGTCACGCAGATACACACTTAGAAATTTTCCTTTAAAAAAATAAACGGTAAAATTGAATTCAGCACATGTCAGAACGTGTAAATTCTTCCAAATTGAAAATTTTTCACTGATCCAATACTTTCTTTTACACATTATATGTAGAAAAAAATAAAACATCTCTATTATGAAATGATATAAACTTGCTTTCCATCATGTAAGAAATTTTAACAAAAGCCAAGTTTCAAACATTGTATATCTGTTTTATTCATTTCGTTGTTCTTCAACTTCTTTTTTAACACTTAAATTTTCTTTTCGATATCAATTAAACTTGGTTTGGGCTGCTAATCTATTCGTTTTAAAGTTGGTAGATAGCGAGTCACGGTGAAATAAGCTATTGTAAATAAATAACGTACGCTTATTTAAAAACTATTTGTTTCTTGGAAAACGCTCGAAACAGTTTCAAGCCGAAAGAGTACATTTTTTATAGTATTTTTTAAAAATTTTAGTTCATGCTATCGTTAACGCACACGTTCATCAACAGCAATTAACAACCTTTTGCTAATTTGGTGAAAAAAAGCCTTTTCGTATGTTTTAATTTTTGGGACAAAGTGTATCAATATCGGACCTTCTACATTTTTGTCTGATGACATTTGGACTGGCGACATTTTGTGGACTGGTGACATTTTGGACCGGCGACATTTTGGCCCGCGACATTTTGAACCGGCGACATTTTGGACCGGCGACATTTTGGACCGGCGACATTTTGGACCGGCGACATTTTTGGCCGGCGATATTTTGGACCTGCAACATTTTGGACCGGCGACATTTTGGACCTGCAACATTTTGGACCGGCGACATTTTTGGCCGGCGACATTTTCGACCTGCGACATTTTGGACCGGCGACATTTTGGACCGGCGACGTTTTGGACCGGCGACATCTTGGACCGGCGACATTTCGGAACGGCGACATTTCGGAACGGCGACATTTCGGAACGGCGACATTTCGGAACGGCGACATTTCGGGCCGGCGACATTTCGGGCCGGCGACATTTAGGCCACGACATTTTGATCCGTGACATTTTGGGCGTATACCATAATGAGAAGGTTTAGTTTGAACACATGAGTTTATGAATGTTTTGAGCGAAGTACGAATTAATATTGCAGATGATTGAGGGAAGACTGGCTATTGCAAATACTTCTATCAATTTCTGTTTGATTTCTAGATTTTTTAATTATTTTTTAATGAAAACTTATAAACGAAAACGTATTTTTTTCATTGAATCAAAGCAATATACTTACACTTAAAATTAACGTAAGTACACGCAAGTTTTAAAAATATAAAAAGTAATTAAAATATGATTAAAATACATTTTCTCTACGCGTTGGAAAAAATACATCACGCGTTTCCTTTTTTATTTCACAAAATATTTTTACAGGACTTAATTTCTTTGTAATAGCGGTTCCTCCAAATTCTGAAGATTAATTAGTAGAACTCTATGTGTGCAAAGCAATAAACTGCAGAAAAGGTTAACATATGAAAGTTAGATAATGTACACCAATATATAAAAAAATACATTGGGTATCAGTTTTACAATTCCTTAAAATTTAATTAAAACTAGGAAGAAATGACTCAATTTCTTAATTAAGGCATTTAACAATGACACATCCAAAACAAGTTTTTTTTTTTTAATTGAGCTAGGCTAAAATTTTAGATAACTCTGTGAATCTTAAAAAACACTTTTTAAACATCGGAAATATATTCAGCTTTTATGAAAAAACCAATGGTTAATTTATAAATATACAGGAATTAACTACTAACTTATAATCGTTCTTTATCTATCCATACATATGGGCGATTCTCTGTAAACTTGTCATTTTTCACACGAAATCTGTCCGGGCACGGTTTTTTGAAAAGTCCATATAATTATAATACTATTGCTCAGAAAATGAATCTATTACTTTTGTTTGAATGAGGGCCAATTGAAGTTTGTGTTTTTCTGATAAATCATGATAGGGGTAAGTCCCCCGCCTAGTATAACTAGGCGGGGAACTGTGCCAGGTGACTGTGTTTTTGCTCTTTGTTGCGTACTATCTACAAAACTATTGGAACATAATTAGTTACGAGACTACCTATAAATTTAGGCACAAATCGTGGACATAATAACTATTATGTTCTATAATTACATTAATTAACATTAATAAAATCACTTCCCAGAAGACTGTTTTCGCAACGACCCTGATGCATATTTTCATCACAAATGTGGCTCTCAAACTAAACAAAGTAGCGTTTCAACACCGTTCTCGGCAATTTCAGCAAATTCACACTGATTACTTTAAATTTCATGCTAAAAAGAATTTTCAAAACTTATAGACTTTTCGTATTACAACTTTGAATTTGTTGCAGAGGACTGTATGAAAAGACTCCGGACAGAATTTACATGACAATTTCAAGTTTTAGAAATACGTAATTATACCTAATTTCATAATAAAAATATAGCTTCATTATTCTATTTTTAGATATTAATTGCCAAATTTATGTAGTGTTAATAGTTTTTTTGAAATACTATCTTTAACAGTTAGACTATGGGATCGGGACAGCCAGGGAACTGTGTTTTTGGCGCTTAGATAATTTCTAGAATAAAAAATTAAATTATTATTACTCCAAATACAACTGGGCCACAAAGTATTAATGCTTTATTTGTATTAAGAGCGATAATTACTTTATTATTATATTTATTTATTTAAAATACTAAGTCCGGACAGCCAATTACCAGTTTACAGAGAATCGCCCATATATACAACGTGTACCCGTGAAACTTGCAAGACATCGATTTCCTCATCCATTTGTCCAAGATAAATACTTCCAACTGCAAAAATACTTCAAACAAGGTGCAGAGTTAAACCGTTACAACTTTTTAGTAGGAAAGAAAATACGAAATATAACTTTTTATACGGATCCTAAGTCCGCTTTCTTATGTTTAAGGAAATATTCTCTATTGAAAAATAATTTCAATAAAACAATGTGAAATGACTTATGACAAAAATTCAATTATATCAAAACTTTAAGGGACCGTGCAGAAGATGAGATTGCAACAGATAACCCTTTCAGAAGAATTTCAGGCTGTTGAAGTAAAAAAGGAAAGTAATTATTTTTTTCATTGCTATTGAAAAAAAAACTGCAACTGTTATGCTAAGAAATGAAAAACTCACTGCAAAATTTCGTAGTTTGAAAAAGCACATTCTATGCACGGGTATAATTTTAACCCCTGTTAACTGCTATAAGTAAGTTAGAAGACTTAGTCATCCGTACAAAATTTTAGATTTGATAGTTGTTTTTTTTTAAATATTTTTGTTTCGCGATTCAAACTTTTAACATCTAAATCTGCGTCTCTTTTTGAGCATGCTTACAATTGGAAGGATGTATCGGTTTCGAAAATAAATATCTTGCAGATGAAATGGGAACAGGGAACACGCTGTGTCTGTCACATATAGTTTGTCCCATAATTTTCTTGAAAAGTCTACAAGGTAGTTTTTAAAAATTCGGTGAAATACATTTAAACAAATACAATCGTTTTCACAAACTTAACATTTAAACACTGTAGCACTTTATTATTTTTCCGTCTGCTTTCAGAACGGGAAATACTTCTGCAATCTTGATGAAAGTTTATTAATAATGACAAATCATTTTCCGTCCAGACGTCTCTGCACTGCCCAATTCTTGAGCCCGATTATTTGTCTCATTTGAAAATTATCCTTGCATTTCTACAATATTTATTTCAGTTGCTGATTTTTTACTATTTGACAAAAAAAAAAAAAAAACTATGGCACATTGAGAAAAGACTTTTTTTACTTGAAACGAACAAAATATAGCGGATGCTTAAATGTTTATCTCTTATTTAATTCAAATTAAAATCATGCAAGTTGAGAAGAGCCTTCGATATTTATAAATCTGAATAAATAAATAACTATTGTAATCCAAGAATGGCTGAACTGTGAAAGAAAGCCTGAGTACATTCCAATAAAGCAAATTTTGTACATTTACATTCTTGCCATAATCAAAAGGTAATTCTCTTTAAATCGCAAAATTCTTTCAACGATCTTTAAGTTACAAACCCAAATCTTATTGCTTCACATGCAAACATCACAAATTCCTGCGTTTGCTTTTGACAGAAAAAGCAAACTTTTCTGACAATAAACGCCGTTTTTCAATATTTCATACAACTGCATCCTTTTACCAGGTTTTAAAAATGATAATACATTTTTAAAACTCCTTAAAAGAGCAGTTTTTGAGCATTTTCATGAATCATTTAATTTTGTTTGTCATTAACGTAAGCTCCATTTATACCAATCGAGTCATTAGTCGCCAGCGCTGACAATATTTTCGTCATCAATCACATCCCTCGCGGCAACCACTTTCGATTGCGTTTTGAAATTAAGACTCATCAAGAATCGCACCCCATAAATCGAACCCGATTTATTCCAAAACTCTGAACAAAGTACCAGCGGGATCTTGGAAAGTAATAATCGTTTTGCCACAGACTACACAGAGAAATGGGAATGGTTGGGAAAAGCATACGGCAAAGTCCTTATTAAAATAATGAGGGTTTTCTGCAAAACGATTACGTCGCAGAAAACACCTCTCGCCCGTTATCATAACTCGCATTTGCGTCTAACAGCTTTGCCAGCCGGATCAACTTTTTGATTATATTTGCCCCAAACTGGAGAAAGAGCCGGGGGCAATGCGGGGAAATGATGAGCGCAGCCCAAGATCTGACCTTAAATCCAGAGGACATTAAATAGATTATTGATTGACTGCACACACACACACACACAGTGTGTGTTTTCCCTCATATGAAAATCAGCTCAAAAAAAGTCCATCTGTGCTTCTAAAATGTATAGATTTTGACGGAGAAATCAAAAGAAGAATTTTCAACTTTATTTTTCATTCTCCATGATAGCATTTTATTTCACATTGTTCTGCGTTGAAGGTGAATTCGTGTTCTTGTAAAGTAAGGGGCATTAGTATGCAGCAGACATTTAGAAGTGTACAAACAACTTATCACCATATGAGTCGTTTAAATAATAATCCATTAAGCCCATTTTTCATTAAAAATACATGTATTTAATTTTTTCTTAATTTTTAAAACGTTTAAAAGCCCTTTTACCAATGGCTTAAAGGTAATGGATGAAAAACCATTAAATCCCAATAAAAAGTATACATAAAGTAAGGGTTATAAGTCAAAACCTCTTTATATCCATATATATATATATAGTGCCGCTTTCGAAACTATGGTTTATAAGAAATGAACTTTTAATTTGAAACGATTCCTATATGCTAAATGAGTTCCTTAGGTATTATGATATTTGTATAGAGATTCATTAATTAATAAATTGCGTTATAAATATTAGCTACATTTGAGTATTATTAGTAAAATTAAGCAATATTTATTAATACTTACAGCAAACCGACGTTTGGATTTCTGTTCGAGCTTCATGCCCCACTCAGATCGATGACGGGATTTGAAAAAATGTCCTGATTTCAAGTCGATAGTCAAAGTATGATTATTTCTCAATAAGCTGGTAAATTCAACCCATTGATTTCTTTCTCGCTCAATAGTTGTCAAATAAAAATTGCTGAAAACTCCCCACCTGTTTGATATCTGCACCACTTTTTGATATTTGTGCAACCTCCATTTTTAACCTTTCTGTGAATATTTATGGGCGATTCTCTGTAAACTCGTCATTTCTCACACGAAATCTGTCCGGGCACGGATTTTTGAAATGCTCGTATAATTATAATACTATTGCTCAGAAAATGAATCCATTACTTTGGTTTGAAAGAGGGCCAATTGAAGTTCGTGTTTTTCTGATAAATCATGATAGGGGGTAAGTCCCCCGCCTAGTATAACTAGGCTGTGCTAGACTGTGCTAGGTGACTGTTTTTGCTCTTTGTTGTGTGATATCTGCAAAACTATTGGAACATATTTAGTTACGAGACTACCTATAAATTTAGGCTTAAATTGTGAACATAATAACTAATATGTTTTATAATTAAATTAATTGATAAAATCACTTCCCAGAGGACTCTTTTCGCAACGACCCTGATGCATACTTTCATCACAAATGCGGCTCTTAAACTAAGCAAACTAGCGTCTCAACACCGTTCTCGGCGATTTCGGCAAATTCACACTGATTACTTTAAACTTCATGCCAAAAAGAATTTCCAAAAGTTATAGATTTTTCATATTACAGCTTTGAATTTATTGCAGAGGACTGTTTGAAAAAACTCCGGACAGAATTTACATGACAATTTTAAGTTTTAGAAATACGTAATTATACCTTATTTCATAAGAAAAATATAGCTTCATTATTCTATTTTTAGATATTAATTGCCAAATTTATGTAGTGGTAATAGGTTTTTTGAAATGCTATCTTTAGCAGTTAGACTATGGGATTGATACAGCCAGGGGACTGTTTTCGGCGCTTAGATAATTTCTAGAAAAAAAAAATAAATTGTTATCACTCAAAATACAATTGGGCCACAAAGTATTAATGCTTTACTTATATTAAGAGCGATAATTACTTTACTACACTTTATTATTTTTAAAATACTCAGTCCGGACAGCCAATTACCAGTTTACAGAGAATCGTCCTTATTGCATTCGTCCTGCATTTCCGTTAGCAGGGTTTAATATGAGGCAGTGAGAAGTAAAGAAATGTAAGAGGACTTTTAAGAGGAGGAAGTTTTTAGCAAAGCACATGCTAAGTTCAAACTCTAGGTAGGCTTTCATTGCTTTTTTCCTTAAATCATGTAGTATAACAGCCTCTGCCAAGGCTACCGTCAGTTGTCATATCAGTGGTCATATTTGGATTCAGGGTGTCATTTTACATAAAAATTGACGATAATTTAAGAGGTGTTTCTGACTTCAGTACACCCCCCCCCCCCCGCGCGCACTGTGTTATCAGTACTCTAGAAAGAAATGTAAGTAATTAAAGCAATAATAATAATTTTTATTTGGAAGAATATCTGTGATAATAGTTTTACACATACAAAGCTGACTTGTCTTCCTGAAAATTAGGTAAAATGCAGATTCAGCTGAAAACCTTATGGGCAATTCCACGGTAACTTACGTTACATTTCGACCAACTCTTATGCATTTAGTACCTCAGTATAGACGAATTTTGTTGTACAAATCTTGTATGAAAGCATTTTTTGAAAATGACAGTTGAAAGCAAAATTAAAATGCAAAAATATTCGATGCATTTAAATTTTACAAAATCTAGCAGTCAAAGATAAGGCTGTAACTTGCGTTACACAAAAAGGGAATGACATAATATGAAAATTGGTTCTGAGGAAAATTTCTGCTCTATTACAGCTGTTTTATTGTTTGAAGCATAATTTATCAGTTCCTTATAATGCTTAGGAATATATTTTCATTAAATTAAAAATTTATTTAAAAAATTGAAAATTATGGGAATTTTTAACTGGGTAACTTACACTGAAGTGACAAAAGTCATGGGATAGCAATATGCAAATTTTCAGATGGCAGTAGCATCGCATAGAACAGGTATAAATGCGCAGTGCTTTTACAGAGCTTTCATTTCTGTTCAAGTTATTCATGTGAAGAGGTTTTAACGTGATGATAACCGCACGACGTGAATTAACAGACTTTGAACGCGGAATGTTAGTTGGAGCTAGACGCATGGGTCATGCCATTTCGGAAATCGTTAGAGAATTCAACATTCCCAGATCCACTGTGTCAAGAGTGTGCCGAGAGTATGAAATTTCAGGCATAACATCCCACCATGGACAGCGCAGTGGTCGACCGCCTGCACTTAAAGATCGAGACCGGCGACGTCTGCAAAGAGTCGTAAATTCTAACAGACAAGCAACACTGCGTCAAATCACCGTAGAAATCAATGTGGGACGTACAATGGACGTGTCTGCTAGAACTGTGCGGAGAAATTTGGATTTCTTGGGCTATTCCAGCAGAAGACCGACTCGAGTGCCTTTACTGACAGAACGACATCGCTTGCAGCGACTCTCGTGGGCACGTGAGCATATCGGTTGGTCCCTAGATGAATGGAAAACCGTGGCCTGGTCCGATGAGTCACGATTTCAGCTGGTAAGAGCCGATGGTAGGGTTCGAGTGTGGCGCAGACCCCACGAAGCCATGGACCCAAACTGTCAGCAAGGCACTGTTCAAGCTGGTGGTGGCTCCGTAATGGTGTGGGCTGTTTTTTCATGGCATGGACTTGGTCCTCTAGTGCGACTGGACCGAACATTGACTGGAAATACTTATGTGCAGCTACTTGGAGATCACTTGCAGCCATTCATGGACTTCATGTACCCAAACAACGATGGGATTTTTATGGATGACAATGCGCCATGTCACCGGGCCACAACTGTTCGCAATTGGTTTGAAGAAAATTCTGGACAATTCCAACGAATGATTTGGCCACCTAGATCGCCCGACATGAATCCCATTGAGCATTTATGGGACACCATCGAGAGGTCTGTTCGTGCCCAAAATCCTGCCCCATCAACGCTTTCACAATTATGGACGTCTATCGAGACAGCATGGCTCAATATTCCTGCAGAAGACTTCCAACGACTTGTTGAGTCCATGCCACGTCGAGTTGTTGCACTTCGCCGGGCAAAAGGAGGGCCGACACGATATTAAGAGGTATCCCATGACTTTTGTCACTTCAGTGTATGTTACAATAACTTACGTTACAAAATTTACTTACAAGCATATCTTTATTACAAAAATTAATGAATGAAAATTACAGCTTAGTTTAGATCGAAACATTGAAAATTAACAATTATGAATTAAATTTACAGAAATTTAATATCAAACTCAATGAAAAATCAAAAATATTACATAACATAAGACTTAAATCTATACTGGCTGCTGCTATTAACAAGTTCAGGTAATTCAATTTTTCAAATCATTCTTTCTTTCTTATTATAAATTTCATCTGTCGTTACTGGCCATTTCTAATTGGTTCCAACAGCAGCCATTACTTATATTTTAAACTCGTTTTCGTCAATAATCGTCACAACTCAAGGATACAATGTATTTTCGTACTTTACCACACACCATTCACCAGCTTTTATCTCTGTTTTTTCTTCTTGTTCCTTAAAATACTTAGCTAAATGAAACCCCGTAGTTTGTTAATTTCTAGTTCTTAAATGGTCATTGTCAATGTGCGGATCTTCAGAAAGTATTTTTGATAAATTTTGCTTTTCCTAACATGTTTCAATACCATAAAGAGGGACTTATATTTAAAAATCTGTAATATCCACATGACTTTTCTCATACCCCTTCTACAGCGCATCTTTTCTGCAGAGTTTAGTGGCATTTTAATGCAGAATAAAATTTATTTCACCTGTAAGAGATAAAATATTTTTGTATTTGTTACTTCTAAAACATATTTGATAACTTTAAATCATAACAGAAGTCATTTTTGAATAATTTATAGTACATTACTCCTAAATATTCTGAATGCAGTGATATTGTTTAGAGAGAATTAATATCTCAAAAGCCAAAAAGAAACATATAATTTATAATAGAGGTGTATTGTAATCTTATTAACAAATAGAGACATTTTAAGAGACATGATTAATTTAAATTAAGTAAATACAGTACAAATTCAAAAGAATTCTTGCATAACTTACTCCTACTTACCACATAGGTTTATTTCACAATTTACTTTCTTTATAAATACAAGTATTTAAGTTCTACTTGGGTAACTTACATTACCTGCATATGTTGGTAACTTAAGTTACACGTTTTGCTTGTAGCACAAAAAATTATATAGACAATATATTTTTAAAAACTTTAACTATTTGCTTAACACACACTTATAAGATAGAAAATATAGCATTGTTAACATTGCATTGCCCTTTGTTTATGCACATCATGAACTTTAACATGTTTTTGGTAACTTATGTTACATAGAACAGTGCATTTTTGAAGCTAACATAAATCACTTAATTTACGTGAAAACACTCGTTTTAGCAATTTACAATATTGAATTAAAGTGTAATAATCAATATTCTTCCTTTAAAACAGTTATCTAAAGAAAAAAATTGAAACTTACCAACGTTGAAAGATTGACCATTTGCTTTGCCAAAAGTTAAATATTCCATTTCCAACTTCAAAGTGCTGCCAAAACTAAAAATACTACATTCTTGACAAAAAATTAGTATAAATAATAAACTTCTAACATTTTTAAACCGAAAAATATGTAAAACAGACGCATTGCTGTAATTTGATTTTTCCAACGCTTTTCCACACTTGCATGGAATTGCCCTTATGCAAACCAAAATCACTTCCAAACTATTTGTGTCTCAACCATACTAAGAATTTCCTTCAGTTTACCTCAGCGTGTGAGCGAAAGTGAAAATATGGAAAAAAATAAATCAATCAACAAACTAATTATTGCAACAAATAGCCAATACTGGTATTTTGTTTTAAATGATAGCAACACGTTACCATTAGCTTATGTCATCCTACATGAGTTTTCTTTGCATTGATATGCAATTTGAAAGAAAACAACTTACAGCAACATTTTCTCCAAAAGAACGTCCATTACTGTACCATTGTATCCATCTTGATTTTCTTTATCACAAAGAACAGTTATCAGTGCTATAGATTTTTGATCACTGTTGGCTGAGAAAGAACTCATTTTGTAGCTTTTTACCGGATATTATCAATATATTCTAAAAAGCAAATAAATAAAAAAAATATGAGTCAGATCTCTTAAACATATGACTTATTTGTATATTATCTAGTCTTTAGTTCAATATTTTTTGATAGTTCACGCAAATGGTCTGTTTAGAGGTGGGAAAGGAAACTAAATGAAATTAATAATAAAGAGCACTGGGCTTGCGAATTAAACAGTTAAATAAAGTTTTATTACTAGCAAATAGTAAGGAAGAATCGTTGTATTTTTTATAATACGGGAAGGTTAAAGATATCATTTTCAAAAAAGTTTGAAATAAGTGGCGAATTCATTTTTATTATATACATGATTTTTTAAACAATAGATATTATTACTTTCATGAGTAATGACAAGAAATAATATTAGTCTACAAACTAGCAGCCCGGCTCGAAGAAGTTTAATTTCTTCTGCGCTGACACTTCTTGAAACTGCGTTGATGAAAACACCATCTTTTACAGATCACAGAACCAAAGTTTAGGCAATACATCACTAGCTCGTTTATTATGCACTCATCAGCATGGAATAGGAATTAACCGAGTTGGAGGCAAAAATCCTCTTATAGAACAAAGAGAGCCAGCAAAAACTGGTAGCTAATGTGCAATTAGAACACCAGCCAGCGACCGGGCGGTCGCTCGCTTATCTTTTAATATAAAAGATTAACAGCCCGTTACCATTATTTAATTGTTTTTATCTACATCTAGTGAATTTAAAATACCACACTCATATTTTCTTTTAAGAAAAAAGTAAGTTAACATGAAGTTTGTAATAGCATCTTTGAAATTCTTAAATACCACGCATATATCTCACTCTATAAAAATATAACTGAAATGAAAATTTACCATTTTTAATGCAGCTTATGGTGTTGCAATCGTTAGAAAACATTTCCAGCCATGCTCTTTTCAAGAAGTAAGAGTGAAATGTAGCAGTTATTTTCCCATAGTGGCTGTAAAAAGCTGATTCAAAGTAAAAATCAAAGTACCGGTGACTAGTATTTTAATTATATCCATTAGTGAGTCTTCAACAATGCGAGTTAAGCATATTTAGTTGTGTATTCTCTTGAGGAAGGAGATAACGAAGAGTTATTTTTTAAGTGAAAAAATATCTTTAAAATAGCGTAGTTTTGGAGACCGATTTAACGTTTATGTTTCTAGTTTGAGTAATTCTAGATGAATAAACAGATAAAATGAAACAAATAAATAGATAAAACAGAGAAATATGTTATAGGCAGATTGGAGAAGACGCAGTATTCATTAACTTTACTTTATATAAAAAAGCACTTTGGTTTTTTTTAACCTACGAGTTTATCAGCAAAATATTAACTTTTGTTATTGGTAAAACAATTAGCTTCTCTCTAAAGACAATGTTTTACCTATAAAAATTATTAATTCGAAAATGTTTGCAGTTCGGCATCTTACCCCAATTTCGGTTTAGATGACCGACACATTTGGGGTAAAATTCTATATCAAAAATTAATCCAAAGAGCCATTGGATCAATTCCAATTCATTAAAATGAAGTGCATTAGTGAATATATTTCATGTAGGGGAGAGTGGTAATGAATGGGCCACTTTTTGGTTTTGAAGTTTTGTAATTTTTTCTAACACTTTGTTTTAACTCTAAATTGGTGTTTCAGTTACTTTACTTATCTGGCTATCTAAAAAGTCATAAAAGTTGGATTAGCACCTATCTATAATGAATTATAATAGAAAATAAAAATTTTGAAATTTGGCCCATTCAACCCCACCCATGGGGTTTAATGGGCCATCGAAGGTAATGAATGGGCCACTAAATGAATTCAATGAAAACATGTGGATTTAATCTTTTATTTGCTGAATATGACAAAATAAATGTGGCATTTGACATGATGATACAAAATCATACTGATTTAAAATTATATAAACATCAAAACTGATGCAATTAAAATAAAACTGATGCATACCAATTGTAGCAGAAAAATGACTAAATAATGAGATTGTAAGAACTAAATAACATCAAATATATACAAAAAAAATAACAGATAATACATACTATGATTTCACAAAATTTATATATTTCAAAAATAATATTAAAAATCACTTTCAAAAACTTCATCTTCATTTTCAAACTTGTCAACATTCATTTTTTTTAAAAAACTTACTAGACATCGGGAATAAGAAATATCTAACTTAAGTTACCAAGAAAGAAAATGAAATTGTACTGTGGGGAATATAATATGAAAGAGAGAGGGGGGCTTTTTCAAGACACGCACTGCGACCAGAGGTCTATTGTACTATAGGAATATAATATACATCCGCAAATTATATTTAGAAGTTCTTACAAACCTATTTTGACGACATTAATCTTAATCTATCTGTGACAGTCAGATGTGTTTCATATTAATGCGAAAATCCAAAGAAAAGAAAGAAAAACAATATTTAGGTGGCCCATTCATTACCATGACATAGTGGCCCATTCAGCAACACCTATACTTTAGGAATACATTTAGGTTTTTTGAGTACATTGAATTTGGATAACATCAAAATGCATCTTAAAATTAGTTTATAGATATGGAAAGACTAGCTTATACATGTGTATGCAGTGAAATACTTGGTACATTTTAGCTAGGAAGTGTTTTACTAAAAAGGGAAAAACTTACTTTTCAGTCAGATTCTTGACCATGCCACTCAAGTTTGAAAATGGCTCAGCGCAAACGAATGAAAATTGGATGAGTTTAGTAGAACAAATAGCTACATCTATTGGTGGCATCAAAAAAAAAAAATCATGCAAATACTTTTTCATATTTTGTTAGTGGCCCATTCATCACCATGGCCCATTCATTACCACTCTCCCCTACATTTAAATAATATTGTTCTATATTGTTTGGTTGTTGTATTATGTTTTTTTGGAGCAAGAGCCTTGGTTGATTGTATTGTGTTTTTGGCGCAAGAGCCTTATAGGCTATACTGCGCCAACTAATAATATTGCATAACAAATATGTTAAAACCAAAACTTTTGCAATTTTAAAAACATTTCTAAAAGAAACACATATACAAAGTTTAAAATTCTTAAACCAGAAACGCATTGAGCGAGACCAAGAAGACACAAAATTAAGGACAAAGAAAAATAACTAAATCAGACACATAATGCCAATTTCTTAAAGTAAGGGGAACAAATTAGAGTGGATTGTGTTCCCTAGTAACTCCTTTAAAATTGGAATTAAAATTGTCAAAATATTTATGGCGAATACGATTAAAATTAGGGCAGTTACTAAGAATGTGTTACACTGTCTGAGTAATATTACATGTTTGGCATATTGGAGCTTGTTTACGACACAAGAGATATTTATGGGTGAACGTGGTGTGTCCAATGCGAAGTCGGGTAATTAAAACTTGTTCTTTCCTAGAGTTCTATATTGGTTTTTAAATGTTACCTTTTCCTTTTAAGTAATTTCTCCACCTATTCACACTGTTTTTAAATGTAGAACACGAATTATGGAGCGGCATACAATGGTTTTTGGTCCGATCACATTTTTTCGACGTTTGGGAGTATTTTTCTATGTATTCAGAGTACTCGTTTTCATTAACGCATATAAAACTCTTACCGTCTAAAATTTGAATAGAATATCACATTCATACGTTTATTTATCTGTCGAAGATTCATCTTTACAATTTTACAGATTTTCAAACAATTTCTCCTCAACTTTTTCCGTTGCTTCGGTTTATTTGGATCTTAGCTTTTTATTCTTCTTAACGGCTTGTTTTTCGTTGGCCTTGGTTTCGTTTGCTTGTTTCTCATGTCTTCCTTTTTTTTATATGAGGATGTCAGCACTTGAGCATCTTATTTACTCTTGCTTAGCTTTCTTTCCTCATGGTAATATTTTAAGTATTTTCTTCTCCACAATTGAAGGATGAAGGGGCTAAGTTACATTTTAAAAAATGAACACTCTCTGCAATGGTAAGCAATGGATACAGATAAGCAAATAAAACTTGGAACATAAAACAATAGATGTGAATAGACCGATTTTATACGCACACAAATGACAAAACTAAAAAATAAAAAACTGCAACAACTACAACAATAAAACTTTGAACTTTAATTACTCGCAATTTCTGTTTTGTCGCTTAACCCCTTCATCTCCCGAGTCCTTCAATTATAACATATTCGCAGCAGAAACACGCGAGCACCATAACGTGCCAAATAGGAAACCCATGCTTTAAACTTACTAAAACTATCCGAGTTATTTCTCTACAATCAAAACTGCGGCTAATATGACTAAGTTAAGTATGTTGGGATATGATTTCAGGTACTTTTACCGGAAACAATCGGGATACAAAAATTAACTGAAAACAATACTTAAATCTGATTGATCAACAAAAATCAATTGTATATTCTGAATCCTTGATTCTAGAGGAACAGTAAGCTGTGTTTTTTTATACTGATATGCTAAGCACAAAAGTCGTCTCTGCAGTTTTTAACAAAATTGAGTTATCACCACCAGGTGGTTTTTGTGACGTATTTTACTCACATACAATGTTTTATGGTCATTTGAGAACAAAAAACGTTTTTAAAATTTATGAAATGTATCATCTAAATCAAATGTACTTACCAGAACAATCGGGATACAAAAATTAACTGAAAACAATACTTAAATCTGATTGATCAACAAAAATCAATTGTATATTCTGAATCCTTGATTCTAGAGGAACAGTAAGTTGTGTTTTTTTATACTGACATGCTTAGCACAAAAGTCGACTCTGCACTTTTTAACAAAATTGAGTTATCACCACCAGGTGGTTTTTGTGACGTATTTTACCCACATACAATGTTTTATGGTCATTTGAGAACAAAAAACGTTTTTAAAATTTATGAAATGTATCATCTAAATCAAATGTACTTACCAGAACAATCGGGATACAAAAATTAACTGAAAACAATACTTAAATCTGATTGATCAACAAAAATCAATTGTATATTCTGAATTCTTGATTCTAGAGGAACAGTAAGCTGTGTTTTTTTTATACTGACATGCTAAGCAGAAAAGTCGACTCTGCACTTTTTAACAAAATTGAGTTATCACCACCAGGTGGTTTTTTGTGACGTATTTTACCCACATACAATGCTTCATGGTCATTTGAGAACAAAAAACATTTTTCAAATTTATGAAAAAGTATCATCCAAATCAAATACTTGGAGGAGCAAAACTTACAGTTTGAGCTCGACTGTAGATACCACTTTTGCACTTAGCACGTGCAGTATTCTTGTTTGTGAAAGACGTGATACGGCATCTTGTGCAATACAGTGCCTTCTCTCAATCTACGCTTCCTTCTAACAACATCCACAGATAAAAAGCTAAAACTTCGTTTTTTTAATGGAAACTGACGGAAAAATTTGACGGCGTAACGTACCTATTGAAAAATCACTGGAGCAGTTTTATTAAAAGTTCAATACAAATAAATATTTAATATGGATTTTTTTAAATATTCGTTTTGCTGTAATAGCTTCTGTGTGAATTTTCGTAAAAATATCACATTCATAAATATGTTAACATTTCTAAGCCCCATAGTGTTAAATGATGAGAGGTTGTCATTAGATAACAATTTTAAAAAATAATATGGTTTTAATCAATTTATTGCTCTTAAAAATAAGTGATAGCAGGAAAAACAATAAAAAGAAAATGATTTTCATAAAAATAAATAAATAAATAAATAAACACTAATAGACAGAAGAGAGACATCTATTTACTATGTATTACTTTTTGGAGTACTATGTATAAAATTTATAACACAGATGATATACAATTAAAAAAAAAATATGATATTGAACTGCACTTTTTGCGTTGCTAAACACGATTGCTATTAAATCCGTGTCTTTAATACTATTTTGCGCACGCCTATGAAAATGTGTCTTCTTTACCAGAAATATCTTCATCTGTCCAATATTTTCTTTTCAAATTTTAGTATATAATTACACACATAATATTACTATACACATAACATACATATGTGTATATTATTATGCACACAAATGATAACAAAATTTGCAAGTTTTAGTCAAAACTTTCGAAATTGCAAAAACAGTGCGAAAAATAATTTAATTCATGACACCAATGTGCTCATTATTAATATAAGTAAACTTTTTATGAACATGCACACAATAGTTAGAATCAGCAAAACAAATATGTATTTTAAGCAATTAGTATTCAAATCTATTCTACAACGCAGGGTGCCCCTAAGCGCCCCCCCCCCCCCACACACAGAGTAAGAGAGACAGGGTGAGCCTTAACTTTGCAACACAGAAAACTTATGAAAGAAGTGTGAGCTCTTGCATGTTTTTCTAAGGTCGAAGCTTCAAAATTACCCTCTGAAAAGTTGTAAGGCTATTCCATATTTTTCTATATTGTCATGTTCAAATTACTTCCTTTAACCCCTGTGTGTGTGTAACTCATTGCAAAAGTGGTGCAACTCATTTTACAGGATGACAAGAAATAACTTGGACGAAGTTTCAAACCAAATATCTGTAAATACCACTGAATTTTTAACGATATTGTGATAGGGAATAGATCCTAGAAAGCTACTAAATAGGTGTAAGTGAGTTAGTTGTTATAACCATTATGGTTCGCAAACTATCTGCCATACTTGAATTATATAAGCAAGAAACGAAAAAAAACGTGAAATTGGTCAGCGATTGAAAGTGGCTTAAGTACACGGTTTCCTGCGCAATTAAAAGGTTAAAAAACTCAAATATAATGGTGATAAGTCAGAAAGAAAAAGAAAATGCACAGTTAACACATCTAGCGACCAGAAAGTGGTCAAAAAGCGAGTTTAACGAAATCCTAGGATTTCAATGAGAAAGGTTGCTAGAGGGGTGAAAATCAGTATAGAAATCACTCGTTTGATGTTAATAGTTGAGCTTGGTCTTCTCCCTTACAAAATGAAAGAGACTTAAAAGCTAGCAGCAAAGAACAAACGCACAAGACTTCAAAAGAGGAAAGAACTGTTAAGGCGGGACGCAGATGATCGATGGAAAACATTGGTCTTCACAAATGAGAAACTGTTCTCAATTGAACAAACTCAAAATAGCCATAATGATAGAGTTTGGTCAGCAGAAGCACCTGGAACTTTTTGAATTTTTGGCAGCGTCAACTATCCCTATCTGTAATGGTTTGGGGTGGGAAATGTGCTAGTGGGGAAACACCACTTGTTTTTGTTGATCAAGGGATAAAAAATAATCAGCAAACATACCGCAAACTCATTTTGGAAGATGTTGTCTTACCTTGGTTGAAAAAGTTCCTTGAAGACCAAAGATGGACCTTCCAACAGGATTTTTCTCAAAAGACACTCAAGATTGATGCACGACACCTTTTCCGAACTTCATTGGAGCTGAAGAATGGCCCCCCGTATTCCCCAGATTTGAGCCCAACGTATTATTCTGTTTGGTCCATCTTGGAGACAAGGGTGTGTACTAAACCTCATAAAACTTTGGCATCCCTATAAACATTCTTAGGGAAAGAAAGGGATACAATATCAATGAGTGAGTTGCGGCCCGTAGCCGAAAATTTTGTGACACGTCTAAAGCTCTGTATTAATTTTAACGGTAGCCAGTTTGAAAACGTTTAAATATATTAGACAAAATAATGTATTCATACTTATTTTGAAGTTTAGTCGCATTGTTTTCATTAGCAACAAAGTTATAATGTACGATGTGTGTCCAAGTTATTTCTTGTCACCCTGTAAATGATTTTACTATCCCTTTGCAAATTTTTCCTTCGTAAAAA
>JAXGGA010000251.1:0-273295 GCA_038373865.1 Uloborus plumipes
CGTTCATCACTTCGCACGGGAGCGAATCAACATCGCGACGGAGAAGATGAAGACCCGATACGACACAAGGTCCACTGGTCATGACTTTCAAGAAGGTGACAAAGTATGGCTATGGAATCCCATCCGACGTAAAGGTCTGTCACCCAAATTGCAGTCGCATTGGGATGGACCTTACACAGTTCTCCACCGGCTGAACGACGTCGTAGTGAGGATCCAGAAGTCATCACATTCAAAACCTAGGGTTGTCCATTATGATCGGCTAGCCCCATACTATGGCCATAGTTCGTAAAGTAAATCTAAAGCTACCATGGTAATTTGTTTGTAAAGTTTGTAAATAACTTTCGCCTTTAATTGTTTGGAATATTACTTTATCAATGTTATTATTTCTTTCATGTTCTCATTGTTATTGTTTATCATGTTTATGATTGGTCATCATGTAATGTGTGCATCTGTAAGTCTTCCCTTGCTTCCTTTCTGGGGATTGTACTGCCCGGGACGTGCAGTCCTTGGGAAGGGGGCAATGTTACAAATCTTGTAAATAGTTGTTGTTTTTCCTGCCTTGCATCATTTTCATTAGTTTTGGTTTTATCTGACGTCATGTTGCAAAAGTATCTGAAGATATCACTTTTATCACTTGTATACCGGCCCCGTAACACTTTGTAGTTTTTACACTTGCCCTAACTTTAATAAGCGTGAAGAAATTTTCGCTCGGAGTGGTGTTTTTCTTTTTATTTCTAGCGTTTTCTTGAATGAATTGTTTAAAGTTATGAATGATTTGGAATATTCCAGATATTACTAGAAAGTTGTCGGGAATTCTTTCCGTGTATAAATAGCTGGCCTTGAACACAAGTCAGTCAGTTTTTCTCAGATTGGATTATTGAGAGGCTCGTTTTTATTCGCTTTGGGCGAATGTTGTTTTTGCTTTTGTAATTGCTTAATTACTGTTCACGTTTGATACGTGGTGCTGAGTTACTGTTGAGAGTACAGTGTACTGTTTTGCTACCTAATTGCTGGATGTTTAGCAATTGTTTCCTGCTCATATTGTAAATAGTGTAAATACTTGTAAATAAATTTATAGTTACTTCCTCAAGATTGGAATGCTCATTTGAAGAAAGTTGAAGGTGCTACGGACTCGTTACAATATTGAAAGCTCGACAATTTTTGTTCTTGAAGACTGAAAAAAGCAGTTGTAAACAAGTTTTGAGGTTATTAGAAACGAAGTCAGATCCAGTTCCTGGTTTTAGAAGGGGGGGGGGGGGTGCTAGTAAGGGGTCTGGGAAATTCAAAACTGCAAAAATTCGAAAACCCAGTTTTAGAATTTTCATGGATATTAGAGGGAAGAAAGGTGCGATGGACTTCGGGACAATTTTTAGAAATTGAAGTCTTATAAACGTAATTATAGTTCATGTTTATAGTTAGAGAAAGGGATGAGGCTCATGACTGTCCCCAATCGATTTTTCTGAAAAATAGACCCATATCTATCTCCCCCGTCCCCTCTACAATTTTTCATAATTTGAAGTTTCAACAACGCAGTAGTAGACCATTTTTGTTGATCTGAAGGGGGGGGGGGGGTCCTGGGATCTCCTCTGGATTTTCGAAATAGAAGTCCTAAAAATACATTTTTAGGTTATACCCTACGGTATTAGGAGGGATTCAAAGGTTCTGCCCCTTTATTTGATTTTTGAAATTTTACTTTTAAAAATCAAAATTTTAATGCTCTTTGATGTTAGTAGAGAAAGGGAGGTTGGAAGCCCGTGAACGAATTTCAAACACTTGAGTGTAAGATCATATTTGGTAGCGTTAATGAGCAGTTTGTTCAATGTTAAAGCTCTAAAGTAAAGATACAATTTTGAACGATTTTCGATGTTTTTAGGTTTTTGCAGGCTCCTGAAAAATTAAGTATTTAAAGTCTACGAAAAGAAATTTGAGATGCGCCAAAATGATTATGGCGGGGAACAGGACTTCGGTGGAGTAACATTTGAACACTTTTCAGAAGTACTAGAAAAAAAGAAGAAAAAAGGAGGGGGAAGAGGAATGGCGGGGGCACGCAATTAGTTAACCAATAATCTGCAGCTGTTAAAAAAAATAAATGCTGAGATTTATTTTTGGAAGAAATTAAGATTTATCCCCGACATTTTGTTGTTTTCAACAAAATCAGTTAGTTTTTCCAAGACACGCTTTCTTTTCCTCTCTTCAATACTAAAGAGAGGGCACGTGCCCTATGGCCTCCCCCTGGTTGCGCTACTGGTATAGATTGTAGCATATTTTTGTTTCTAAGTTGTAGAAATTTTGTTCTTGGAATCTATTTGAAAGCATAAAACCCAATAAGGTTTTGCATCCGTCATTCCCTCACATTTGTTTTTACAGTTAAACAAAATGAAATTATGCTTGAAAACACTCTGGTCATGTGTTACTTCTTTGTTTAAAAGCATTTGTATTTGAATAAACTCAAATATCAGCTAGGCGCAGCACTAGAGTCAAATTTTAATGAATTTTTGATTTCCTCACTAGTGTTCAAGATAAATAAATAAATAAATAAATAAAAATAATAATAAAAAGAAATTTAAAAAAAATATTTAAAAAAATAAATAATTAAAAAATAATAATAATAAATAAATTTAAAAAAACGTTAGTTTTGCACAAATTCTTATTTTAATGTTGATTGATTGTTCATTAATAATTTATGGAGATCTAATTTGAATTTCTATTTTTAATAACTATGCCTTTTAAAAAATTCATTCGAACTTTTTTTATATGTTTGGGAAACTTAAAGTAATATTGCGCTACACTATTACATTTACTTCCCGCAATTTCTTTTAAAAAATTGCATTTTTGTGTAAATGAATCAATTTGCGTTGCACCAGCAAGATATTAACAAAAGGCTTTCAATATTATTATTTAGTTTAGCATTTTCTATTAGGGTCATCGCTTTAATTTTGCCTCAAGGGTAGGGGAGATAAATACACAACATTATAGCAATATAACAGATAGAGTACTTTTGCGTTTGCCACCATACATAAGTTGGCCCCCGGGGCAATTGCCGCAGTTCTCCCCCCGGTTTGTACCCCTTAGATCTGGCACTGCCTACATGCTATATAAAACAATAATTTCTAAAAGGATTTATATTGCATCAAGAAAAATGTCGTTTAAAAACGGTTCTATTTCAACGTTGTAAAAAAAAACGGAAATAAGGAAAATTTCTTTTGATGCTTGAAATTGAATAGCATCTTCAAAAAGAATTCGAAGTTGCTTCTCTTTTCGCGCCAAACGTGCAACTGAAAAGTTTGCTTAGCACGCCAAATATAATTCAACAGCGCCTGAATTTGGCGCGATTCCCCCGGCTGATTTTGCAACCATAGAGCTTCATTCTGATTTGCCGGAAAGTTAAGCATTTCAGTGGGTTGAGCTTTTTGCTCCATGTCGGCGTGCGGCGGCGTGTGGTGCTGTTTACACGAGGATTTTAATACACTAACCCGTTCAGCTAACTATTCATAATTCCCAAGTGTTACTGCGAATATTTGTGGAAGTGATGCCTCATGTTAGCGGCGGTAGTGGAGCTGACCTATCGCCGAGTGATGAAATTAAAGTGTTTCGAGTTGAAGGGGAGGGGGAGGATGAGGAGAGATCGTCTGCCGAAAATTTGAAGGAGGTCAAAACCAGCCTCGTTACTGAAGTTACAGAAGAAGAGGTAGGGGTGTGTGTGCTGTGTTTTGTTATTTGTTAATTTTCTTGGTGTGGTTTTTTCCAATGTCAACGCCTTCAGTGAACACCTTGGAGTGAAAACGATGTTGTGATTGAAAGCAAGGTTTATTTTTATTTTTAGGAGAATCGAGTTCAATTATCCAGTCAGAATTTTCTGCCTTCCAAAAATCCTCTTGTACCTAGATCCGATTATAGCGCATTCGGTAAGTGTCGACTGTTGTTATGTTCTTGTATTTTTCGTGACCTTGAACTTGGTATTTAAATCTGCTCGAAAATTGTCTTATACAAATGAAAAATACACCACGTGCCCGTCAGATGCAGACACATGATTGCATTTTTTAAAAAATTTAAAACATGATCAGTTGATTTCAAACGATGTTTTCCTCTATAGTTCATGCCTAACATGAAATTTTGGTGTTATACACTAACAAAAAGATACATATTTCTTTCAAGATCCTTTTTTATATATTAGATGTGAAAAAGTTATTATAAAAAAAAAAACTGATAATGTTACGCATAAAATCTGTCAAAATGTGACTTATACTCATAGAACATTTTATGGGATCAGATAAATGAAGTTAAAAATGTTTTCATTAGCGTTTTGTTCATTTGCATTTGCTTTCTTCCGCAATCACAGACAAAAATCAGACAAAGTTGTATCATTTTGAAATAAGTTGCTTAATTTTTATCTAAAATTAACTACTTTTTAACTATTTCCATGAAAATATTGTTCAGTATAATATACAATGTTCAGTACAAAGCTGCATTGCAAGCTATATTTTACGTTACTGATTTGTATTTAAAAGAAAGCGTAACTGGTCACATCAACATTTTCAGTTAGTAACATTTATTTCCATTACATTTTGCTATAGTAAACAAACATTAACAAATTATCAAAAAGTTTCAGCAACTATTATTATTAGTGAACTGAGATTTCCTTTGGGCCAAAGTATTTTCTAAGCATTTGTTTGTTTTTTTCTTTGGATCATTTGGAATGCCATTCCATGTAATAAATAAAACCTGTGATCACTCTATACTTAGCTGTATGATGAGACAGGCAGTTTAGTGAGGTTTTATTATGTAGGAATTTGCTGAAAATGAAGTAGTAGTCAATTCAAATAATAACACAAATGAGGAAGGTGGATAGCGAAGAAGAAAAGATGTGTAGTACTATTATGATACTTAACGCTTAAAGTGTGAACGTTGTTTAACCATCTTTCGTTGATTCAGATCTTCAGTTAATCCATTTTATATATGAACTTTTTTTAATTGCAAGTAGATGACAGAAACCCCAAATCTATGTTCATCCTGCAATTTAGTTTCTTTCAGTAGATGTCTTCTATGTTTTTTTCTCCCAGTCCTTTGAGAAAAGTAAAATCGCAATTTAACTGTCATTGTCAAATATTACAGCAAGAACATAAGCTGCATTGTATTTTTTAAAGTAATTAATAATAAAGCGTCATCGCGACGTGTCTCATCAGAAGCCAATCGTGATGGAAACGGAAGATAGGAAGACAATTTTTTGTTTAGACATGATGTGAAAAATTATGTATTTGTTTTGATATCTTGTTATCAACGCTGAATATTTTTATAGGGAAATGTTTTTATCATAGCAAATTGTAATTTAAGGATTTGTTTATAAATTGATTTGGTTATAATCCTATTTAAGGATGTAGTTTGCTCATTATCCATATTATCTGTCATCCAGATTTTTGATTTCACGGATTATCTTTACCAATAGCTTGTAGGTTGTACTACTTTAAAAATTTAGTAGCACATGTTCTCCCCAATAAAGAATAACAAGTGAAGTTATCCTTGAATAAGGTTTACAAATACATTTGTGCTATATATGTAGAGAAAATTACAACGTGAAGGAGGAACAAATGAGCAGTGTCCCTGCTCATTTGTGCCTCCTTAAGGTTGCAATTTTCTCTACATCTTTGAATAAATTCTTGAAGTTTTTCTATTTTTTGAATGAAATTATAACATAGCTTGTTGCACTGATCTATACAGAAAAACTGTATAAAAAGTAGAGATGAGTTCGGGCTCACTTTTGAAGCCCCAAGCCCGAGAATTTTTAATCCGAGCCCGCCTGAGCCCGAGTGATATTGTCTTGTTTTGAGCCCGACCCGGCCCGAGCCCGAGTGTATCAAACATCAATATATATTTTTAATTTCCACTTGGGATTCACTGCCATATGGTATATCGTAATAGCAATCGCAAATATATTATAAGTGGGTGCTATCTTTTTGAGTTATTATTATTATTATTGTTGCCATTAAGAAAAACTGTTCTCACGCTCTTTAAGTACCCCAATATTTTATTCCATGAACGTTGTATTTGTATAAAAACTGACTATCTTAATATGAGATCGAGCCCGAGCCCGTCCGAGCCCGAAAGTTGCTTGAAGTTAAAGGGCCCGAGTCCGGATCATCTCTAATAAAAAGTTTATTTTTTCAAAAAAGTTAAATTTTTTATAGCATAAATGTTCATGAGTTGGAATAGTCTTAGCTGTCGTAGGATTTTTTGGGGAAGGGAAGGGGGGTCGTTATTTTTTTATGTTATAGTGTTATGTTATGGGTTTTTGACATTATGTTATAGGGCCAGAATCCCCTCCCTTATTTTGTCTGTACTCATTGAAAAAAAAGCTATTGCTAGAAAGTTGTCATGAGCATTAGGTTTTTGCCATAGTTATTTCTTTATTTTTTGAGGGGACAGGAAAAGAGAGATAGTTTTGGCAGCAATAACATTTTGTTGCATAACCAGTGTTATATGATTTACTAAAAATGACATTTAATCACAAGGGAAAGTAAATGTCATCCTAGTTGTTGTTCTTTTTTAACAAAATACACCTTTGAGAAAACTCACAAAAAATGTAAAAAGTAAGACAAAGTTAGCATAAGACATATGAAACAAACTCATTGTTTTATTTTACTTATTTTTCATTCTACATGGAAAAATTAACCAGATCAGGTACACATCTCTGCAGACTGGTCAAATTTTTCTGTCAATTACCAGTTGTGAAGCACTGTTCTGAATGGACGGATCTATAAAAATTAAATACGTGTACCAAAGCTATGGAATTAAAAATCCGAGACCAGTAATTACTCTTTCGTGCCCCTTTGAATAATCCCTGATATTACCCATTGAAAATATATGAATTTATTTATTAGACCTTTATCTCTTTTTAAAGTCGGATTTAAATTTAGAGAAATGATTTTTTAAAAAATAATTCTTGCTTTGATTTTCAGTTAATTTATAGTTTGTGTTGCTATGTTTCACTTCCTATGCCATTTCACTGTCACGTGTGGGAGAATTAGATGCTATAATTTCACCAACGTTCTTAACATTTAAATTAAATTTTATTACTTAAAGTTAAATGTATTTGCATGTATCACAGCTGCATGAATATATTGTGCTCTATTAATTTAGCAGTGACAAAACAAATTAAATTTTGAAATCCAAGGATTCAATGTCAAGGAATAAATTTCACTTGGTGAGAAATAAAGGAATTAACAGTTGATAAATTATGTTTGATATGAATGTTCAAAGCACATAAAGAGGAAAAAAAAAACTTTCTTTATAGCAAAATTATGTGTGTATGTAGTATTTTCTTATTTGGTTTAGAAATATTACTACTATTCATTCTTTTCAAAAGAAATTATATGGTATTTACCAAATGTATTGCGTACATTCAAAAATATTTAGTATTATGGGCTGATATTTTCACATAATTAAAAAATATACAAATTTTTTATTTTATTTCATTTTTTTCAATTCACTGATGCTGTATAATTTTACATAATGTAATCAAATTTTGTTGCAATTTTTGTTACAGGAAAACATTTTGAATATTATCCTCCTTCACCTTTTGGATACGTTGTACCTTATCGGAATGGAGCTTTGGGTGCTTTATCAATGGTAAGTCTCGCATTTATTTTATGTCCTCAATTTTAGTATCAATCATAGTCTGTGTAGCTATATTTGATTGTTTGTTTTCGTAAAACTATGAGTGCAAAGTAATGAACCAATGACTGACTGTTCAAACTGAAGAGTGGGGGGGACAAGAGTCAGACGTAGAAGATTATAACATATAAAGCTTTATCTACGGGCACCCATATGGGCAATTTAAAGGGAGGGGGGGGGGTCAAGTATTTTCTCCATGGTTTAGCAGGATATTTTTCCCATACAAAGCAATTTCAGTGTAGATTAGGGTTATTAAAATTTGATGTTTTTAATTTCATTCACGACTAAAGAAGAAATGTTTTTTTAATTTTTGCTACAAAAATAGTACTGAAAGCAATGAAGTACTCATTTCTAAAGGTGAGCTTAAGCCCCCATTGTGGGCGCCCATGGCCTTCTCCTCTTGTGATTTCAAATAGTTTTATTTTCTATTATGAAAAATTATTTGTATGTTCTTAAAACGATGCCGTATGACTAAATTCTAAATATTGCTCAGTTTTTTTTTTTTTTTTTTTAAATATGTTCTTTTTCGTAACAATTGCTCACAATGGGACTGCAATTAATTTACTTTATGCAGGTTGGAAGTCATTGAAACATAATATGTTGCTTAACTAGTCACAAGGAAAATTTTATTGTGCTTAATTTAAGTTTTTTTTTTGGAAGTACTGATCAATTAGAAGATTTTCTTTATCTTAATGTGTTGCTTGGTATTGAATCATTCTGATAAATTTACTTCAAAATAAAGTGTGACAACTTCCTTTTTGTACATTATTTTTATTTTGCAGCTTAAGTTAGAATGCTTTTTGTTATCCAAATTATAAGTAACTCGTCCAAATGTATTTTTATTTTTCAGTTTCGTATTTTCTTTTGAACAGTCATTTAGACAGTGGGATATAATTGTGTGCCAACCATATGTGCAGAAAATTTTTTGAGCTTAAAATTTTGCAAAACTGTATATGCATCATATTAGCATTATGATGTGGAAACTGTGTTATTTATCATAAATATATTTGATATGCCTGATAAAATGTCAGTTGTCAAATTACTTAATTTAAAAGACGATCTGAAAATAATAAAAAGGCTTAACTGGTAAAACAAGGTAATTTTATTTCCCATTTCTTTAAAGAAACTCAGTGAAATGTCCTTACATGAAATCAAAGTATTCATTAAAAGAGGTTTTTTTTTTTCCCCCTGAGTTGCAAAAATTTCCCTCCAGCATGGTTCAGGTTTTGTATTAGATTTTGACACATTTGGAAGAGCAACTGTTCAAAATGTGATTTAAAATTAATATTTGTAGCATTGTAGAAGCTAAGATTAAAACTAAGCTTATTTATTCTGTTATGCTCAGGAGCACACCAAATTAAAATTTAGTACTTTATTTATACTGTATCAGACTACGAATTTTATCAAATGATAAAATATAATTATGCTCACATGCTGTCATTTATTGAGAAGTGATATTTGGGGTGCATCATTAAAAAAATGTGCAAGGACTGGTTCTGTATGTGCCAAATCATCTAACAAAATTTACCAATGAAGAAGGGATCTTTTGGAAAGTAACCAGCAGTGACTTTCTATTGGATGCTTTTTTAAAGTTTAAACTTTTATCATCCTTAAATTAAACTACTGCATGAAGTAAAAATAAAATTGTAAATTAGCGCTAGCAGAATTGCTAGCAAATATAAATTCATTTTTAGTATAAATGAATGTCTGTGATTGACAACATGATAAAAGGTTCTGCTTGCAATGTTTTAACAATTATTTCATATTTTTTAATGATAAGCTTTAAAAATTAGTTTTTAGTAGAGGAGGGAATATGCGAAACTGAATAATTTCTCTATAGTTATAATAAAAAATATTTTTGTTGTAAGCAATGCAGATGTTTGCATTCAGCAGCCTTATCATGATACTTCTTTTTGTGCTACTGCATTCAGAAAATATAGTTAAAAAATAATAATGGGAAAAGAAACGTGTTGTAAACGACCTATAAGTTTTGCTCAGTTTATCTTCAAAATGTTTCAAGTAAATCTTTATGAGCATGAATGTTGCACTATTTCTGTTACTAACGTCGTTTTTGCTGTTTCTTCATTTTTGACGAAATGCTTATTTGACTTATACCAAGAAAACTCAAAGGTGGAGCTTCTATCGCCGAAACCGACACAGTAGGGTAAAAGGAGATTTTCCACACAGTAAGCATTTATATTGATATAATCAACATTAAAAAGGGAGAGGGGGGGGGAGATCTGGTAAAAAATCTTCAGGTGTAACTCAAGTATGAATAACAATGAAGACAAGGCACGGGAAATTTTGTGCCTTCTACAACAGCAATAAAAATTTCCTTTGTGTGAAGATGGCGATAATTCAGATTTCTTTTTTTCTTTTCATTTTCACGACCAAAGCGTGCCCGCTATGCGGGGCCCACACTTTTTCTCGCCTCATACTGGTCCTCGGGTTCTTTTTTTTTTGCTATTTAATCATTCCTTCCCTCTGGGCTGGTACCGATGGTCCCCCTATTTCCATTGTTCGATTTGAAGGAGCGTGTCGAACTACTCGCCACCTTGAAGCCCATTGAAGACGGCAAGGGCATGATTCTTGTTCGTTTCTTCTTCCATCCATGTGCGGAACAGAACACGCTGCACTGCAGCAGAGTGGAGAGGGTGGGTGGAGATCCTAAACGGTGGGGGTTGGGGAATGCGAGGGGGCATGTTTGTATTGCTCTTTTAATTGAGTATGCCCTTCCCTGGTTCCAGGTATTTATGCCTTGTTAAAACTCCATTTGAAAATTTTTTCCGCGTTGCTCTGAGCGTCGTTCCTTTTTTTTTTCTTTTCTTTTATTCTTATAATATGCTTGATATAAAAGCTGTTGTGTTACTTATTTATTATTTCGTTGCTGTATTGCTGTTAGTCAAAGTTGGGATTGCCCATTGCTATATGTTGCTACCCAATGTTGCCGTTTGATGCGTTTTGTTTAACGTCATTACTCGCTAGATAGTTGTTTAAAAAAAAAAAGTTGGTTGTAATTTTTTTATTTTCTCGCTAACTTTTGAGACGAGCTTTAAACACTGATGCGGTCAGTGGTGACCTTGAAAGTCCTCATTATTTTACTTTTATTGTTGTAGAATATTTGCATACAAAACTGGGGTAAAAAAGAATAGATGTGTATATTTATTCTTTTGCATTGGTTTTCTTTTATATGTTATTTAAATTTGAAATGATCCTTATTCATGTAGATCAACCCTCTGGTCGATCGCGGAACAATTTTTTGTTTATCTTACTGTACAGTAGCTTCTTTATAAAAAATCGTTAACATTGTTGGGGGTTTTGTGTGTTTTTAAGTAAATGGACTAATGATAAATAACGCCATTCATTTTTCAAAATAAAATTTACTAATAAAGATAATGCAAAAATAAGTTTAATGAGTTTTTGCATTTTTGAATCTTTCTCCTCGCCAATTAAGATTTTGGAAGTAGATCGCGACTGATTGTCAACAAACAAAACCGTTGTAATTTTTCTTCAGGCGTATTCCACAGCATGCGGAGCGAAATTATATTTAAAGCAAATTATATGAAATTTAAACCAGAATTTTCTCTTTAGAGGGGGGCGGTTTCCTTTCAGTTTAACTGTGCAGCTATTAATGCACTAGGACTAGCAAATTCAACGCCCGAGGCCGGGGGTAGGGTCACTCCCAGGCTTTCCCTTCCCCCTGTTGTTTTCAATTGCAAGTTTTGATTTATTAAACTCCTTATTAAATTAACTTTGCAATTGAATATTTGCCTTTCGTAACATTTATATTGTTTTTGAAACCTATTTATATTGGACAAAAAATTCAGATTGAATGTTACCCCTACATGACTATCCTTGGCGGCAGAGGTCACAGATCTCAATAATTCGAAGAAGAAAAAAGCGTACACGTTTTTGCTTTAAAAATCTGGATTTAATGCCCCTTTTTGCCACCTAGCCCACACGAGTTAAGATTTAAATAGCTTTAAAGGGAATTTTTTTGAAGTTTAAGTTCCCACCATTAATTTAGGTAAAAAGGTTAATAATTTATTATAAAACTCAACTAGCAGCGACATGCGCCCGCTTATTTTAGTATTTAAGAGAAACAGTTTCCGTTGGTACTACATAAAAACCTGAATTTTCTCCTGTGCCTGTCTTGAGATGTCACTTCTGTTGCTGGGGTCCGATGGGATATCGCTTTTAACTCTACTTCTTCAGTTTGTATACAGTCCCCGTAATTTCTTACTATGCACCATGGGGACTGAGATATCGCAGGAAGATGTTTGGGTGGGTGTGGAATTGCTGACTGATGGAGATTCGACTTCGTTTTGCTTTGCCCTCCCTTCATGTAGGAAATCTGTGATAGTTTAGCAGAGGACCCAGTTGCCCTTGGCGGGGGGCTATGACAACTACCATCTTGCGAGTCAGTAGTTTTAAATCAAGTAGCATGCATGCTGTACGGTTTACCTTCAGATCCGTTGTTGGGGGCACGATGAGTCATTTTGAAATTCAGTTTTACACTGGCAATGAATTAGGGGAATTTTCTCGTGGCATATATATTTTTAAGTTTCTGATCGAAATTATAGCGTTTGCCGCTTGTAAGATCTATATATGATCTTTATTATTGCCAAATGCGCATTTCAGGTATGACCGTTTTTCATCGATGTTTTAAGATAGAGGGAAAAGAAGATCTTGATAATGTCTTACTTTCAGGTTCTTTCCCTAACAATCCCCGCGCCTTATTAAATAGTAGTTCCTCGTTTTCAATCATGTTTTGGCAGTATTTTTTTTTCTCATTTTGCGAAGTTTGGAACAAGATAACTTTCAAAATTACAATATAAAGTTAAACATACTATTAAAAAATATATATGTATAGTAAAAGTGCAAAATATCCTTACATTTTTGTCTCACGCTGTGCTTTTCCTTTTTTGTCGTTAGGTTTTGGAGTGGGGGGATAATAATTTTATCAACGGTTGAAATCATTATTCCTCAACAAATGTGAGATTTCTTCCTTGACATTGAAACCTTGGTTTTCAAATTCGAGTTTGTTTTGTCACTACTGAATTAATAGAGCAGAAATATTAATTAATTCATGCGGACGTGACATCAGAGTAATTGATAATCAATCGCAGTTAGTACATCTCTTCCTCAATATTTATATGTTGTTTTTTACATTCTCAAAATCGTTTCTAACCAACTACCAATAACTCAAAGGTTTAGTCTCTTGGAACTTCAGAGTATCGAGAGCCCCCTCTTATTTTTAATGTATACAACGTTTTATTTTGGCACGGCAAATGTTCTTGTTCTGCTGTTAAAATATAAAGATGGTTTTAATTCAGCAACGTTGTCTGACCGTGCATCATCTGGCACACACAACGCGATTTGGCTTTCGTGCTCCGACTCAAGTGCTCTTCACCCAGTGAAGAAAGCAGCTAAAATCGCAGAATGAAAAAGCGGATGCTTGTGCATTTGGTGGTTAAGAAACATTATCTCCCGTTGGCCATCGCCGAGGCGAGCAGACAATCTGTTGGCGAGAGACGCTCAAAAAATGACTCGTCAAAAAAAAATACAAAAATTAAAAATGGCCGATGGTCTCGCGAATAGGGCGAGGGTGATTTGTCAAACATCAGTTATGGCAGGCAGCTTGGAGAGGGACTGCGTTAACATTGCGTTGCTCATATCCAGTGGTCTGGATTCACAAGTTTTGTCTGAAGTAGCCCTTCAGGTACTTTGTTTTGATGATAATACAGAGATGTGGATAAATTTTTAAGACGTCAAAATATACTGCTAGACCTTACTTTTTGGAGAAGTGAAGTGTACAAAAACACTGAAGGCCATTAGTGCGTTCAATTATGTTGACATTCTCATTTCTAAGGATGAAATGGAAGATAAACGGAACAAACGGGGAGTGCACTATTTTGATTTTTGGCATTTAGAATTGTTGGATTTAAAAGAAAAAAATATTCAAGTGTAATATTGAAAAAGTTTAACTGCTTTTCCCAATACGTTTGTCTACTTTTTGAAGCATATTTCTGAATTTTCACTGAAATACTCTTGCAGAACCGTTAAAAGTATTCCCAAGCTTTAATTAAAGATTATTAAAGTGCCTGCTCAATTTATAGCTCGGGAAATAGAACTTGAGTCACTTTATTTTATTTTGAAGGATGGTTAAGGGCATTACCCCGGAAAATATTTCACGTTCTTCTTTTTGACAATGCTCCGCGCAAACTCGTGTTCATTTTGTTTCATGTGAAAACCCCCGAAATTTTCAAGGAGAGTACATGTGTCACAAATCGTCTCCATCTGAATTGCTGCTTGGGTACACAAGTTTAGTTTTTATGGAATGAATTGTGGCAATGAGACCATTCACTGACCTGCCCCACTACCAACATGTAAGATAAAGCTGTGTGAAGGGAAAGAAATGCTTTGACAATTTTAGTTTCTTTAGTGAAGATGGTTTAAATGTTCAGTTCCAGAACCAGATTGATCTTGTCATTTTTTTCTGATAAAAATTCAAGGCTAAGAAGGTGCTTGAACGAGTGGTACTTAACATCACCCCCCTTTCTCCTCAAAATCCAATAAATAAAGGAATTCCAGCAATGCGTACGCCGGAAGATAATTGCGAATGTGGCGTGTCTCTGGGCGACGATTTATTTAAAAGATGAGATGTAAGAAAAAAATGTTTGATGGAATTCGTTGCTGGTTTTGCCACCTGTACTGTTTAAATCAAGATGCTTGTCAGGAGATGGAAACGAATTTGTGAAGCCCGCACCATTTATCTTTTTTTGCTCCAGCTATGGCCCCTAAGCTGCCGGGTGTTAGAAAGATTCCCCCCATCTTTTTTCTTTGAGTGATAAGCGCTGAGGTGAATTTCATGGATTCCCCCCCCCCCCCTTGATCGGATCTTTATGAGTCCGGCGAGTGGTCTTTTCATTTTTTAAATGCCGCGAAATATCCATACATTGCTCTCTACTGCAACCACAGTTGATACTATGTACACAATAAACCAACATGTGAATCTTTTATTATGGGCTTTTTTGCTTGCTTTGTGTTCTTCGACTGACAAGTTTTGTTTTCTGTTTCGTCAGATGTTGGAAGTTTTCTAGCGTCACTCTGGCTCTGATAAGTTGAACCATGACCCTGGCAATGTTTACCCTTTTTTGAAGTAATCGGGAAGGTTAATTCTCGCTCCAACCTCCTTAAAGCATTCCAACTGAAATCCACGCCGATAACACTCCCTTTTCTCTACACTATCTAAAAAAGTGAACATTATTAAGGTCCTAACTCCACTTTTTGGGGTCATACTACGAAGGAGTTGCTGCATTTGTTTTCAAGAGGAATGAATGTTCTGACTAACACGCTCCCCACTTTTTTAAAAATAGTTTTAAGTGAATTCATCGTAAATGCCACCAATTTCCGCCCTTCTTCACTAGATTGCTATGGCGTTCTAGAATTTTTTTTCTTTCGGGGGTTCTGATAGACTCGCAGAGATGGGTTATGGTTTGATTGAAGTCTTTTTCTGCCCGTTTTGTGAAGATACCAGTTTGCTTTGATACGTTTTTATTTGGAACAAGTTTTTTTTTTTCGTAATGCAAAACTGGTTTATTGGCGTAGAGATCCAAGGTCAATGGATGATACCGAATTTTTGCAATCGCAACAACGAATTTTGCTCGTGAGACCTATCTCGTGAGGGCCCTTTGCTGTTACAACAAAGAGAATCCGTCCCTGTACTCGTTTGAAAAAACTAAAATTTGGTAAATTTTGGAAAACGATAAAGCAAATTTAAACGGGACGAGCAATTAAAAGAATACTATGGCTCGGTTTTTAATTTTTGTGATGACAAATGCGCATAGAAGTAATTAAGGAAGAAGAGCTAACTTATTTGAATCAGTTTTTGTATTTTTCATCTATTCATCTCCAGAAATGCCGGAGAACCAAGGTGGAACTCTTGTCAGTTTAGTCGCCGCCCCACTTTCCTCCATGCAACTTAAAAAACTCATCGCTACTTCAATTCTTAGCTGGGACCCCCTAAGGGCCGAGCCAGGAACGTGGAAGGGACCCCCGGCCACCTGGTTTTTCAGTCTCCTACAGGCTGGGCCCCTAGTTTCCTATTTAGCTGAAATGGCCTCTCGTCGGTCCTGCTCAATCCCTGAAAAAAACATGATGATTGCTTACGCAATGCAGCCCGTTGCTTTAGTTTCAAAACAAATCTCGGAGTGGTTTGATTTCGCCAAATTTCCTCATCTGGGGCGAATAATCCGCCAAAGAGGACTCGACTTCTTGCCACTTAGCTGACTGATGCTGTCATTGCTGATTTTTCTACTCTCTCATTCTCCTGAAAAGGGACGTTTCTCTCTCTTTTTTTCCCTCAGTGGCGCCGGAGTCTTGAAGGGAGGTCTTGACCCCTAGCCCCCCTTTCGTCTGATTGCTTCACGCCCGGGTACGAAGAAAAACTACTCCCCCCGGAAAAGAGGAGGGGAGTTGTTGGTGGCCTTTCCCCTATTCTCTCTCTCACTTTTTTTTTTCTTCTGTGGCTGGCCAGAGGGTGTGTGCTTTGTGCGATTAGGAGACGTAAGATTTGTATTGTGGCCTGCGAAGAAGCTGGAAGCTCTGGTTTTAAGCATGCTCTTGATGGATGTGTCGTTAATTGAAGTGCGAGTCCGAAATGAGTTTTTCCAAAGCCACGTCGGGAGTTTTCCTCGGAAATGTTAATGTTTCCTTTGTCAGTGATTTACAGTTGCGGGTCGCGAGCGTGCGAAGTGAAGAATGGGAGTATGCGGTATTCGAAACTCATGGCAGGCGAAAGGGTTTCGATTTCGGACACTTTCGGGTTTCGCTTGTGTTGACGAATTTATTGTGAGATAGATTTCTGTTGCAGAGTGGGCAGGTTCCCACGATTCTAATGAAGTGCTCTTATGTCTTCTAAATGCAGGAATTTCCAATTTATTTGGCTTGATGTTTTAGATTTCAAGAGGGCCAAATTCATAAATCATTTATTCTTGGTATACATAATTTTTAAAAATAAGTAATTACTGCTAAATTTCCCTGAAACGATTTTCCGAATGTGTTGACATTAAGATTCTGAACCAAAAAGATTGATTTTTGCTTAATATATGAGTTTTCTTTCGGCTAAAAGATGTTTTTTTTTCTTTTTTTTAATCTTATTTATTGCAGGTTTTGTAGCTTTCACGATACATATTGTAACTATTGAATTTAGGATATAAAAAGAATTTTTCTTCCTGTAATTGTGGCTAATCGAAGCAAAATGTATTTTCGAAAATTATAATTGAAAAGCTAATTAAAGAGTAGTACATTTTCATCACTATGTCAGTCACTATGATTTAGTTTACATTGGAGAAACTAATACAATAGTTCAAGCATCGCATTTACATCTAATGTAAACATTAACAAAATAAAAAGGAAAATACATTAACGTTTTTTTGGTCTGAAATAATTTTTCTGAAAAAAATATACTTCGCATTCCCTAAATTCTTCTTGAGTTAAATTTGTTACAATTTTAGCTATAAATGTAATTAAAAAAAAATGTATTGTAACATTTCATAAATTGCTCTTTATGAAACATAAAATGGTTTACGACATTCTTATTAACAGTATTACTGTATGAAAATAATAAATCTGGAATATCATTAATGAAAAAGAGTAACTAAAATAATAAAAAAGTTGCTATAAAATTATTGTTTTTTGGAATTATAAAGTACGATTTCTCGCCTAAATAATGCGTGTTAGTACATTTTATTAAATTCAACCTAAATCAAATGTTTTTATTAAAAAAAATTGAATTTAAGAATTCGATTAGAATTTGAATTTCTTTTCTCTTCCTTGTTTTCTATAAAAATTGTTTTTTTTCCCCCTTCTTCTTCAAAACTTTCAGAGCTCATTTTTTGAAATACATAGTTCTTAATAATCTTATATTTTGATCAAAACAAAAAGTAAATTTTTAAATATTTTTTTCGATTTTTAGTGTTAGATTCTTTTTTCGGGGGGAGGGGAGGGGGCTCATTGCTGGAAAATATTGTATATTAAAGTTTGTTTTTACAGTTGCCTCTTGAAGTAGAAATTTTTTTTAATATAAATAAATGAAGTAACTGCTGTTGAGATTTCTTGCATTTGTATGCAGGTTAGCTCTTTTGGATTTTTTTTTTCCATGCATTAAATATTGTATGAGAAAGGGAGGAATTTCTTCAGGATATTATTCTATTTCTCAGCACTTTCCTTGATCGAAACTCTTTTGTCGCCGAATCATTTCTTGTTCACAACTGTACATTCTTGCTCCGTTTGAAAAGGCTGCACCCTACATTTGTTGTGCCAAAGGGTGGGTAGTATTCTAGGAATGGCTATTGTTGTGTACATATGCGGGAATATCGAAAAACGGGGTGTAAAACTTGAATGGACAATTCGGTGGGTGACTTACTTTGCAACGGTCCCGATAGATATACGATGCTTGCGTGAAGCAATATAGTTTCTGAATCATTCTTCGTTTTCAGCCGTTCTTGTATGACGCAATTGTGCTTGAATTTCAGTCTTCTTTGCTGACATATAGTCAGGTACAGCAGGAGTGTCGTAAATCTTTAACTCGCATAACGATAATTTACTGAACGGAGCAATTAACTGCTCCATTGCAAAGAATGTCATTTCGGCTTGTGTTTACCAACCATTCGTTCCTTCGTCAATTGTCTTTCTATTTATAGTTCCTAATTACCAACAATGAGTTAAAAATAATAATACTTTTCATCAAATCCCATACGCATTGTTGACTGAAAGCCAGAGCCTTTGCATAACTTAATCTTGAGCGGCTTCTCTAAAAATTAAGAACATCGTGTGTCGCTGGCTGAGAATATAACAAAACGACATTCCTTTTGCGAACTCCTGGTTTGTTACTTCGTATAGAGAACAAATATTCGGTAGTAAAAGTAAATGAGTGAACCAAAGTTTTAAAAACAGAAAACACACGATGTATAGTTGTTTCTCCGCATTCTTGCCTCTTAAAGGCGACAATCCCCCCCCCCCTTTTTTTGCGGAAAAAGAAGCAAACAAGCGAACGAGTCCTATTCACGGTGTGTGTCAACAGTTCATTTAACGTTTCGTTGCGGGTATTTTGATTCAGTATTTAGTGTTTAGTAGTGCTATAACTTAGGCGGCTGGTGCAACAAAAAAGTGTGTGGGGTGGGGTGTCGAAAAGAATGTGGGAGGGGGCAGTACCTCTGAAGCTGCCTTTTTCTTTTTTTTGAAAAATTTGGTCATATTATTGGATTTTAACATTAATGATCAAATGACCTTTAAAAATGCGGAATATGGCCTCAAAAATCAAGACGGATGGCCAACGTAGACATCCCCTCTTCGACTCAAAATTCCATTCTGATAAAATGACGTGAGAAAAGTCAATTTTTCAAAATTTTCAATTGGGGCCCCAAAACCCCCCTTACACCCTTGCCCCCCGTGTACGAGCCGCCTATGTGCTATATCAACTTGTATTGTTTAGTAATCACTGTGGACTTCAATCCAATGTGTCAGGGCTTCTTAAACCGACTTACGATTGCGTAAAAAATGCTGAGAAAAAGGATAAACGAATTTTCACCTATTTTCTGACTTGTTGCCGAGAGGCTTGAGACTATAAAGGGAATATTTCGTACCAAACAATATCGTTCATCATTCTTTTTCATCATTTGTAAGTAAGAGCTTTATTTTAAAATATAAATTAGTTTTTTTTAACAAAAAAAAATGTCTGTTAATATACGCCGGAGAATCGGATTTTTGTCTGCTATGCTATCCTTAGTGACGGTGAATACCCGTAATTAACGTCATATGAAATAGTCCAGTTGAAAGGTCCTCCCAGACGGCAAGATATTTTTACTTTTCTTCGTTAGTTCGAAAAGGGTGTCCAGAATAGATGTCAGGGGTAAAAAGAATTGCGGTATCGCACATTTTGGTTATAAAAGCATTTTGTTAGAAATATGTTTTATTTGATAACGCGTGACATGTGACTTAGAGATGGGTAGGGGAAAATGAAGTTTGAAACTACGTGACAAAGGAAAAAGGGAGGCATATGCGTTGGGGGAAATGTGTAAGCCTTTCTAGTCCTAAACCTCTCAGTTAGGGATTCAATGAAGAGCATGTCTGGGAAGTAAAAAATCTATCATGTGTAAAATCTAGCTCGTTACCTTGCAATTATACATTTTAAACCCATTTTTTTCTGCTTTTCTAGCTTATATCTTCTTTGCTCCACTGTTCTTCTGCATTAACAAATCTCCTGCTTCATACAAAAAATAGGCTTATCTAAGTTACCATAATTTAGACCTTGCTGTCATTTAAAGGGCTACCAACCTCTTCGGTGTTGGACCTTAAAAATGCTTATGAGTCCTTATTTTTATGTCAAGAAACGGCTCAGAAAAGAAGGTGTGCCTCCAGCTCCTTTTAAAAAGCGCCGTTTGTTTTCAAACTTTTACAAGCCATGATTGACAACGCGAGAGATGATCCAGGAGTTGTCGCCAGAACGATTTGCAATGGCGTCACCATTTTTTTCCCTTCTTCTCTTGCGGGAGCAAGAGAGATGACACGGAACAAAAAAAGGAAGAAAAATTGCGAGAAACAACAGTCGTAAAGCCACCAGTACCCCGCTTAAACTTTCTGTCTGTTTACTTCCCTTTGTACGATAAAGGAAAAAATAAATAAATAAATAAATAAATCGGACGCGTCGTCAGTGGACTTAATTTATCCAATCGCCCGTTTGGCCGCGAGCCCAGAAACGCGGCTTCTGGCTGACATCGCAAGTGGTTTATTATCAGGTAGGTTTCTACTGCTGCTGCTGCTGAAACGGAGCGCATGTGAGGGATTAGACAGGGGGAATAGAAGTCATCTTTTTTGTCAGTTTCAAAACTTGAAAGTGAGAAAACATGGTCACATAGACACACAGATCATCTGGAGGGACATAGGCATTGAAGATGAAGTTCTTTCGTCCTGGATTCAAATTTTGTTAAGTTTATGATTTTTTTTTTCTTTGAAATTATAACTGAAACATTTCGGCCTCGTGCAATGTAAGAAAGGTTAGAAAATCCCAATGATTTTTCTTTCCCTGGTGGACTCAGGTGTATTTTTCGTTGCCAGAACCCGGAAAACATCAGTTTCTGCACAGCGAATTTGTAGTTTAAGAACCACTTACTTTTCTTCGTAGTTCGTAGTAAGCATGTATTCAGAGGTTATCATGAGGTTATGACCTAAACGCTACCAAAAAAAAAAAAAAAAATCGTAAAACAGTTGTTTTGGGGCTTTAATTTCATCTTTTCCCCAGAGGAAAACTAACCCCTAGATTCATATTCCTGCAAAGAATTAAATTTGCGACATTGCTTTTCAAATTTGTTTGTGCACATTTAATAGTGGCACTCTGGGAAACCGCAAGATTGTTCAACCTGCGACTCGCCTTGCATATGCGGCTGACGCATTGTTGTAATCAGTACAAATCGAAAATATGTTCTGTGACCTTCCAAAACAACCTATCATCCTAATCCGGTATTGAGAATAATTGTTGCAAAATTTGAGTCAAGTAGTCGGAAATTGGTTCTTAATTAACTCAAAGAAACTTCGTATTAATAAAATTAGCGTGTAGTAATGACAACAGTAACTCTTGGTTTGTAATTTTCTTCAAATTTCCCATATTCAGAAAATTCGCTTTTATACACGCAGTAAGGTCCTATCGGAACTAAAGAGAGATCTGTAGGAAAACGTTCTCTTTGAGTTTTTCTTGATCAAAGGGTTTCCTTTTCCGTGAATTCCCATGTTATCTACGAATTATTTTAATGTATTAAAATTTATGCGTTTTGTCCAGTGACGGGTAAAAAGATAGGGACAATTGTTCTTAACAATGATCCTTTTTTGTTGGCGGCTCTTAATGTGTTTTTTTTTTTTATTTATTTAATGTTAATTCTTGTTGGTTTTTCCTCAACCTACCGTCGGCGAAGACCATCATTCACAAAATGTGAATGCTTCTCTGCATTATTACTCAAGTTGCAGAAAAATAGTATTTACAAGAAAACGATTTTCGATGTAATGACAGAATTTATAGCCTAAGACCCTAAGGTTATTCACATGGTTAAATTGTTATGATATAAAAAGTTAATGAAACCGATCTTTTCTAATGCATTGTTAATTATTTGCACGTACGAATGTTGTCTGCTTCATGGTACTTTCAAAATAATTCATTATTTCAAGAATCAAATTTCGTCTACAGAGATTGTCTGCCATCCCAAGTGTGGCAATTGTTAAAAAATATTGGGTTGGGGGAAGAACTGACTTGATAAAATTATCGTACCACTTTTTTCTCTTGAATTTGAGGAGGATAATTAAAATTAAATTTATCACTTTCCATTAAAAAAAAGTTAAGTAACTTACATGTTAGTGATTTTTGCTACAATGCCACGAATCAATATGATAAAAGAGTAAAACTTAATTATTTTTTTTTCTTCCAATTCTTTCAGCGGCAACACAAGAAAGAAGCGTAAAATAATTTTAAAAAATAATAAAATAATGAAACGAAATCAGTCAATAAAAATAAATTTCAAGAACTAATAAAGAATTTATGGAAATTAAGTGATCTAGTGGAGAAAAGTTATAACTTGCTCTTCCATGTCACCAACTTATACCTCAGCCAATAATTATTGGATTATGTATTGACACCACTATGCAACCGCAACCTCTACGTTTAGGTTGAACGTATCCTTTACATATGCTTTCACGGTAGTTTGCTTCTCTGAGTTTTTTTTACAATTTCGATCCACCCAACGTAAAAGAGATGAAATTCAACGCCCGAAATGTATATCTGTAACAAGTCTCCGCTGATTTTATGCAGTTGCTGCTGATGCCCGAGAACTGAGAAAGAGAGAGGGAGAATGAAAAAACGTCGACTGCACCAGAGCTGGTTCCAAAAATAACTCTAAACTCTCCTCTCTCTCTCTATGCGTAATGAGTGTTTTTCGCGGGATAAAAGGTGCTGCTTATCTTTCTCCATCAAACTGGATAACAATCAGTTTGTTATATATCAAACGCTACTCATTTTTTGAGACGTGACAAATAGGGGGTTTAAGTAACTTCGCATTTTTGAGGATCGGATTCGAGGAAGTACTTGTGTAGTAACAGCCATGTCTGATGTTTCTTTCTTTCTTTTTTTGTGGCTCACACCCTGGTGATTTCCCTCCCCTTCTTGTCGTACTACAAATCGTGACTAGACCGAGGATTTTTGCTCCTAATGATTCGTTTTAACGTGTCAGAGATCACAAAGGTTCAATTAAATCTTGGAATGTTTTCTTTAATTGTGGATGGTGGTATTCCAGTTATTAGTAACCGTAATCCTTTTGTTTCGTTATGGGAAAAAAGGATGAAGAAGAAAAAATTTTTTATTTTACGACCATTACTATCAATATCGAACAACGGATTTTGATGATTGATAGCTTTCTGTCGAATAGAACCAGAAAATTTTCTTTTTTTACTATTGTTAGTTGAGGATTAAATAATAGTATGGAGAAGAATTTTGTCCTGAACTAAACGAGCCTACTTTCTCTTGTAGTTAGCTTTTGATTTCTTTAATAATCTTTGTTGTAAAGGAAAACTTGAAGCAAAACGTGTATTTTTATATCAGATAATAACTAGGGATTATTGTGATGCTTTTTTTAAAATTCATTTTCTATTTTTTCTAAACGTAATGCTTTTTAAGTCAATTCCAAATATTAATTTTCAACAACTAAGAAATTCATAATCCAGCGAGCAAAAGATTTCAATGTCAGCCCACAAGCATGTTAAAAAGGAAAAAAAAAAGTTTGAGAAAAAATGACTTTTATACAGTATTTTTTTTTTTTTTTTCAGTTATTTTATTTAGATGCAGTAATTTATGAAATTGTATTGATTTGTAACGGTAAGAAACAAAATTGTTTTACCTCTTCATTATGATCAACCAGAACAAATTTTCAAAAGTCGTTGATGGAATGTGACAGTTCATTCGGTTCATCTTTGACTAAACTGTTTAAATTTGACCGATTGATGTTATGACTGCATTTCTATAAATATATTCTTTCCTCTTTTACTCGGAACTTAATTTTCTATTTCATGAAATAAAAGAAGCGAGAATATATTTTGTCTGCAGTTTTCGAGTTTCAAAGCAAAAATTTTATTTCTAGCTTGATGGTTTATTTTAAATATCGTTCATTCATTTTATTAAAATTTTGTTATCATTAGTATTATTATTTGTTAAAAGGGTATGAATTTTGTCGTAGACTCAATAAATATTTTTTGAAAGCCTTCAATTCATTTATTAATTTTTATAGATATATTATACGTCTAAAATTCTTTCTAATGAAGTTTATACGATATAAATCTGCTGTTGAGCGTTTTTTAGAGCCTAATTATTTTTCGTATAATGCACGAAGATAAGCAAAACCTTGGGGGGGGGGGGGGGGGGACAACGAACTATGGCGAAATCTTTCGAACAGCAAAGTTTCATTTGCATCTTGTTATTTATTGTAAAGAAAAGACCAGAGGCAGGAGAGTTCTTATGGGAGGGCACGGGAAATCATTGTGACCTCTGATTTTTTTTTTTTTAATTTGATAAATATTAAGATAATATTACAAATGTGTAATGTGCCTTTCCAGGGTGTCAATGATTTAAATCAATTGATTTAAATCAGTGATTTAAATCGCGATTTAAATCAATTGATTTTTAAAAAAAAATCATTGATTTAAATCACTTTTTATTTTAATCCTTAAATTCTATTGGACAATCCCAATTTCATTATTTTTGCCATTTTCTTTTAGAGTTTGATTTCCATCTAATAAAAGGAAAAGTAATCCTACTCATCCCCTCTCCACAGATGCTGGAAGGTTGCAGTCCAAATAATATGTATGCACAAATAATGCTATTTGTTGTCTAATATGTGAAATAAAGAAAATATATGGAGGTGCAGGGCAGTTGTTGCAAAGAGTGAATTGAGGGGGGAGGAACATGATAGAATGTGTGATATACTCTCAGTGAAAAGAAAAAACAAAAACAACCAAACAGAAGATGAATTTTCTATGCCTTGCGTTAGCAACTGGGGGGTGGGGGCAGTCTTTATTAGTGGCTGAAATGGAGCATATTTCAGCTTTACAAAACAAAAGCAAAATAAAGAGGGCGAGGCTGAATGAAGTGAGGATTGGGTGCTTCCTGCCCCATTTGATTTTTATCCTAGCTAGTAGACAGAATTCTTTTCAGATTGGCTCCTAACACTTTTTTCTGGGTTTCTTACTGGTGAAGCTTTACTTCAAAGGTGTTTTTGTATTTTTAGAAACTTAAAGGTAAATTGTTCATAAATAAGAATTAATTAATAACTGAAATTTCTAATTTTTTTTAAAAAAAATCAAAAAAATCTGATTTAAATAAAAAAAATCTGATTTAAATAAAATTTTTTATTTTTTTAAAAAAAAATCATTGATTTTTTTACACCCTGTGCCTTTCTCATTAGGTTAGGGTGTTGGTGCATGCTCGTATTTTATCATGTGATAAAATTCCAAGTTTCGTTCGATACGTTGAGAATTTCTGCCCCCTCCAAAAGTGCCCCTCCCCTGCGGAAAGTGCCCCTGCAGAATTCTAATAGCGGACGACGTAAAATTTTTCCCTGTTTGATATTCACGTACGTCACATCCCAGGCTTCTTCTCTCTGTTATGTCTGTTTCAATAATTAGTTGTTTGTTATTTGAATCTATCTCCAGTCTTAATGTTATTGTGAGACTCCACCTTAATGAACTGCCAGACAGACCAGTTGCTGCCAAATTTCGCCCAGTTCACGTAGCACCCTAATATCTATTATCATTTCCTTGGCAATTTCGCCGTTCCCCTCTTCTCCAATGAGTGAGAGCTCGTTAGGCAGCTCGTTTAGTTCGTGGTTTGATTGGACGCTGATTATCTTCTTGGAGCGATTCTTGATGAGGGATTGCCCCAGGGGAACAAGAGCTTCCTGTTATGTTTGCATGCTAAAAACCCACCACCAGTTCGATGAGCAAGGTTCCTGACCTACGGTCTGTTCGGTATAACCCGACGACGTGTGGTTGGTTATTAAAACCATTCAGGGTGAGTTGCTAGTTGTGATAGACTTGCATATTTGTCGAATGCTCAATACTGGAGGGAATCTCTCGAGTGATTTCATGACCAAGTGGTCTGTGACGTCAGGAACTTAAAATTGTTAGGAGTGGAAATTTGGAATTGGCCGAATGGAACTCGGAATTTTACCGAGTGATAAAATACGATCATGCACACATACACCTAAAGAGCAGAGGACATTGGAATGTACCGCCTCCAAACTTGCCGCTTTGTCAAACGAATTTTTCTGAACTTTTTTGGGAGATCGCAGTGATCTCCCGTGACTTACTGTTAGGGTGCCCTATGCCCCTGAAAGTAACAAAAAGTTGTTTTAAAAGAGAGTTAAATTATGTATGCAGTTTTAAAATTTTTACGCCGTGAAACGACACAAAATGGGGAACTTTTAATTCGGTCAAACGTCCCCGAATAGATGCTGGTCAAATCTTTTATTATAACCCTTTTAGCAAAAAATTCGAAAACACATGTAAAAAAGTAAAAAGTTTCCTTTGACATTGATTATTCTTGCGAAATATGATTAGGTAAGAATGACAGAAGAATGAATACTATGTAAAAATATAACTAACGCATACTGAGAAATATTTCTGAATCAATGACGCATAGATGAAAGTTTAATTTCATTACCTTTGCTCGAGGGTTTTGAGAATCGACGTAATACTGCGAGACGCCAAAAAGAACTGACGTATAAATGATAGATTACTGTATTAGTTTCTTGAAGCGGAACATTATTTTAACTAGCTAAGTATGGATTTGCTCAAAATCTTTATTACTTCATATTTTCCTTGGTGTTAGAAAATTTGTTTAACATACGAGGATACGCTTCAAATTCCGTGACAATGAGCTTTTATTTTTTCTCCCGGACAGTTTAAAAACTTTAAAGGTCAGGTTAAGTCACCCCGAACTTAAATTTTTGGGAGGGGAAAATTCTCATTTTACCAATTGGAACTCGGTTGGGACGACAATGCAAAATTTTACGTTCTCCTCCAAAAGGAACCCTGAACATGTTCTGCTCACATGACGATGATTTAATAATAAACGACTCTATATTGCTGCATCATAAATTCAAATCATCATTTCCGTGCGTCAAAAGAAATTAAATTGCTGCTAATAATAATTTGACGACTTATTTTTACTAAGGTGTTCTGGAAAACGTCTTTAGTCTAAGAAGGGTCCTGTCGCCTAAACCAGTTATCAACTCACTAGGAAACCCCTATTGCCCCCCCCCCCCCTTAAATGAAAAATGAATGATACATGTGCAAAACCAGTTATGACCTAGGAGTGCAGGGTTTATAATGTAGATAACTCTTTAGAATGTAATTAGTAGTAGTTTTTCTCTCTGCGAATTCATCATTTTGAATCCTCCAGGTGATCCACAATCCTTATGTTGAAGATGGATCCGATTGTAATTGGAACTAATTTTCGTTTTCTTGTTTCGAAAAATTTACCTTTCAATATTTTGGTATAATATCAAGGTTCCTCTATGCACATTTCGGGCAGTTTTTGTGGTATAATTCGATTTTTTAAAAAACTTATAAATGTACGTTATTTTTGCGTTTATAATAATTAACTTCAGGTAAGTTTGCTGTAAATAGTTGAAAGAAACTTATTAACAACACAGGAAATTTTAGCACAGGAAATATTTTAAAATACACAGGATAGTTATTTTTACGAAATTGATAATGCTGAGTGTCTGTTCTGTGAACATTTGTATTCGATCATCGTGTATCATGTCAGAAGTTTCATATGGGCTCAGTACGCATACGTTGTATTAGACATTAAGAACGAGAAAAATTCTTGGAATGTGTATTTCGTTAAAAGTTATTTCCATGCTTTCCTTTGCAATTAATAACATGAAACTCTAAAATCATTACTTATACGTAAATTATTTATTTATATTTTCGCTACAATAAACAGTGTCTCGCTCTACCTGGTAAATCTGACTCGATGCTTCCCAAAATATTTTTTAACCACCATTTTCTACCCATATTTCGATTTTACTGCGTTCTATTAATACAAAATGGATTTGCATGAATGCTAAAATTTCATCTTCTTCATCCCTCCTTTCTTATATTTAGACGTCTTTAAAAGATAGTATCTCGTTCCGCCCTGAATTTCCTTACATCCTTTGTATTTCTAATTTTGTTAATTCATCTACCAGCTTTTTCAAATTCAAGAAATACTAGAAATAAACATCATTTTGCAGAAAAAAAATCCTTGCCCAGACCCCTGCTAATACTAATGAAGACTCTTTTAACCCGACATGTTCAAAGGTTCTGGATTATTGGCTATGTAAATGGGCATTAAAATTTCTGTGAAATAGATTGTTATCTGGGTATGCCTTATGCGTATTTGAGTCGTGTCCTAAGCTGCTTTGCATTCACTGGGCTAACTCGTGGTTAATGCTCTTCGTTTGTTTGTCTCTAATAATTACTTTTAATTAATTTATAAACAATGGCTACGTTTCTTTATTCAAATGCGTCACACATTTCTTTGTCGTGTTCCTCCATTTTGTCTCCAATATGCGTAGATACAATGTCTCGGGAGATGGTATCTCCATCGCTGACGATGCTGAGTTGGCTAACAGTGTGCATCTTCATGAATAATTTATTCATGCTGTTCAGAGTGCGGAGAATTTTCTCATGCGTAGTGTGCTCTAATGCATTATTCCCCCCGTCCGTGTATTTTATTTGTCAAGCGTTAATGAAAGGTATTGATGACTTTCAGCTTTGTAATTGAATGTAATTGCAAGTAAGTGGATTTTTTTTATGTATTTATTATTGTTATTATTTGCAGAGTTAAAGAAATTCCAGCTTTTACAACCTTATTCTACAATTTGTTTACTAAACGCAGTTACAATCGAAGGGCTTGGGAGATAAGGGGTTATGTGCCAAAACATAAATTGCGAGTAATTAAAGTTCAAACTTTTATTGTTGCAGCTTTTTTGCTTTCTGGTTTTCTCGTTAGTGTGATATGAAATTAGTCTAATGACATCTACTTTTTGGTGTACCAAGTTTTATTTACTTACCTGTATCCATTGACCATTGTCCAGAGTGTCTATTTGTTTAAATGTAACATGGCCCCCTTCATCCTCCAAACTCTTCCACTTTCGGCAGGGTATAAAAGTCCTTACATTTGTATAAAATACCATGTTAAAAATGGGGTTACTTTTTTTGAGAGTTAACATTGGAAATATGGCTTAAAAGACCAACGGTTTTGTGGGAGTTGACTCCTGCCACCCATCTTCTCTGCACTCCTGATTTATTTTACATCTGGAAAGATCTGTTGATACAATCTGTTGATAATTTAGATTAAAAACTGTGTCTTTAATACTAAATAACTTCATCACTAATTATTTCCGTTTAGTAATAGATATTATCACTAACTACTTTCCGGGATTCCGATTAACAAATATTATTAATATCGGCTTTAACTTTCAAACGATTGTCATCACACCTGCATGAAACTTAACTACTAATGGCATAAGCGACGAGAGCGTTTTACACCATGGTCCTATAGTTTCGAATGCCGGCCAGTCGTGGATGTTATTGGTTGCTGGAGCACATTTGATTATGTCCTAGACGTATAGATCCAACTTCAAACTGTATATTCAAGTGAATTTTATATTTAAAAAGATGAATTCAGTAGTAGTGTAAATGCATTCCAGTCCGCTTTTATGTAGTTTAATGTTGAGAATAGGGTAGTACTACCAGTGAATGAACCCTTCCAGTGAATGTACACCTCGTAATTTTTCTGAGTAAAATAAGTTTTTGGAACATTTTTCTTGAGTGAATCAGCAGAAATCACTTTTTTCTACACATTTACAGAAAGAAAATGACTAGCAAATGCTGTAATTGTCAACTGGTAAAAGTATTCATTCACTGGGTTTGGGCACTGTTTTTCGTTTTAACCCCATATAAAACCGGGTGCAAAACCATAAAAGCTTTCCCATTGAAAAAAAAAAAAAAAATAATTACGTGTATCATCGTTTTTACTGTCATGTAGCAAATGCTACAATTTTTAACGACACTTTGAATTTTTGGTATTGAAAATTCGCGGTTAGTCTACCTTATACATTATTTTAAATAAGTATATCATTTTAAATTGAAAAGAAAATTCCAACCTTTCTAAACAAATGAGGCTGGAAATTACGAATTAATTAATTTTACTGAAGTTTCTTAAAAAGAAATGTTCACCCAACTGCTTGGCTCCAGCAGTCTGGGTCTACCGCAGAGCTTTCTGCTTTTTGTCTTTGGTTTATTGTATCCAATCTTTCGTAAAAGTCTTCGATAAATGCAATCGTGGCATGTTATTTTATAAATTAGTTCGAGTTCGGGTCTTGCTTTGAGAGAATTTCTGTTACAAATGGACGCACCTAATGTTTGCTTCTTTCAATACACCGAAACCTGCTATTAAGGTTTCTTTCTTGTGGTTACCACTCTCGCTACATTTTCTTTTTGATTGCTCATTTTACTTTGAAAACACTTTTTTGGGGGAAATTTTAAATAAAAATCGACCAGTTAAAGCTGTGCTGAAAAGGATGGCTGTGTGCATGTCGCCTAAACCTGTAATTTTGATTCAGATTCCCCGAAAGATTGTTGGATATCAATTTCAATTTTTTTTTTATTTCCCCCTTTTTCTCTTTCTTTTAAGTTGTTTCGGTTCATGTTTTTCTGCAGCTCCATTGTTGCAATAGTCTGCTGTTCCTTAAGTTGACACTGAATGTAACGTTGCATGAACTTGCATATTACCTGTTGATGTGCTCAGTTCACTGTTAACATAAGCTGAAACAAACTGTGGTTAAAAAAGAAAAGCTTGGGTTGGGGCGCTTCTCACTTTACTCAACAACTCACTGCTTTCTAAGCGGGCTGCCCCAGCTGTGCAGTCGCCTTTAGGGCTGCTTGTCATTTGGCCACGGACTGCGCGAGACCGTGGTGTCTATTTTTGACAGGTGTAACATGAATGAGTAGTTAGTTTGTTTACTTTATTTATTTTTATTTATAGTAACATATTAAAATTTTGTTTTCTTTTTGAATCTTCCAGTACATTACCAGCAAATTTGTCGAGTGATTTTTTTTAAATAATTAATTTTTATTAATAGACTGATCTGAGTGAAAGGGGCCGCAATTTTTCTGTTACTGTACTTCTCTTAAGTACTGCTAACGAATTAAATTTTTACAAAATGAAAATTAGAGTTTTGCTTCTGCTTTTCCCAATCCCGTGATTTTGACGCAGTTAACGTTAAACAAAAGATTTATTATTTATTTAAAACATTTTTTTTTTTTTTTTTGTAACTTCGAAAGTCCTCCCTTGGATTGGTTGAAACTTGAAGCAAAAAATTGAAATATTAACGGAAGCACACTATCGAACTAACTCATAAACATTTTTCATACGTTTTTACAATTTCATCGTTCAGGCTTTACATTACAGTACAAATATGTAGAGAAAATTACAGCGTTAGGAAGGCACAAATAAGCAGGGATACTGAAAATTTGTACCTTCTTAACTTTGTAATTTTTTCTACATCTATAGCACAAAGGTATTTGTAAACTTTAATACAAATATGTTTCAGGTTTTTCAGGGGCTTGAATTCTCTTGTAACTCTCGTGAGAAAAATTGCAATTATTCTTTTGAAATCTCTTTACCGATGAAGAGGTTCCTCGTGTCTTCGAGACACGAATTTGTACTTTTCATCGCCGTTTATACATTGGTTCTTTTCTCGGCACTCTCTATTTCCACAATTCTCGTAAGAAGCACTTCATTTTTATTTCACTACGCATTCAATCAAGTTAAAATGTCAATCTGTCTTAATTAGAAACGAAATTTTAACTCCTATCATCTGCAAAATTCCTTTATCAATGGTCACATTGTCGGGCGATAGCGGAGCTGGAAACGCTCTTGGAAAACTTTCACAAACCCATCCATTCACATTTATTTTTTCGCTCGTTTATCTTTTGCCACGCCGCCTCCCCCCCCCCCCCCTCTCCCTTCCATCCACTGGTATCGGAAAGTGGCGAGACAGCGTGTCAGAATAATGTTCATTGATTCCTTTCGCACGTTTATAATATAATTTCCGTGAATAAATTTGATGCTTGGTTTACCCTTTTCGCGCATCCTTTTTTTCTCCGTTCGTCTCGTATGTGGCCGGGCCATTGCGTGCGCGTCTTGTTATGGGGGGTGGGGCGGACTGGGTGTTAGTGCGTCGATTCTAATGACCGTCTTCTGTGATGGCGGCGTTCGGGAAAGAAGAGAATGCGTTTAAATTGCGTGTTGTCTGTTCTGAGCTTGTTTAGTTGGATCTTCAATTTGAATGGCTTCGGGAGGCAGAAGATTTGCATGTGTTGCTGTTTTAATTCGGATATTTTTTTCCATCTTGTAGCTTAGGGATATTTCGGTGAATTATTCCTGATGAAAGTGTTCTCAGTGGTTCATCACCTGCTTTCACTTTTAGAATGAGTCTTTTTTTTTTTCATTTCTTGTGTACAACGATTGCGTTTTTCATCAAATGTAAATGCAGGGCCATCTTTAACATATTGGTGGCCTTGGGCACAGAAAAGAATAATGGGGTCCCTATGATTTTGACAGAGAAACAACTTTGTTAGAACAGAAAAAGAAAGTACATAAGCAAAGTCCCCGAGCCAACTTTATTTCTTTACAGTCACGTTAAATGACAATTCTTTTTAATGCTGGGGTAATATGCATGTATCTGCATTTGGGGGCCCCTATCAATTACGAGCACGTGCTCCCATTGGGAAAGAGGGGCCTGGTTAAATGTTTTCATACCGAGTTGAACGTTAGCACCCTATGCGGTGAATCATATCTCGAACACGAATTTTTGGTGGTATAAAGAAAGGAGTGGCGGTCAGTTTGTTAGCTAACGTTCGTGATTTAAAATGTCTTGTTTACGTTCTGATTTGTTAAATATGCAGCGCTAGCTGCAACCGTGAGTTGATCTTTTGTAATTTGTCCAAAATGATTCAACCAGAAAATGCTTTGTTTCCATTTTAATTTCTGCTGGTTTCTCATTGCACTTCCTAAAATAGTTCATATCACATGGAGTCAGTTTTACAGTAGCTTACAATTTAGAAGTTAGCTCTTCTTTCGCTATTTCAAGCAAACCTAAGAAAACACGCTGGCGAACTTGAATCTTTATCCCTATGCAGAGGAAAAATTTTCTATCTGTCACCATTAAACTGTAGGTCCGCGATTTTTACTGTAAAATTGTTGTTACATTGATAAAACCATTAACACATGCCGAGCAAAAATTGTAAATGATCACAACGGATTCAACCGTTGAGACACGGGCTTTTGTATTTGATAGCCCGTGTCCCAGCGAAAACGTAACTGGCTATCCCGTATGATAGCAATGGCAGTAGGTAGAACTGTTACCAGATATATTTTTGGGACACGAGAACTTGGAACTATTACGGACCTGAGTGAATTCTTTACAATTTACCCTTAAATTGGTTACGACATCGACATGGGCTTGTAGTAATTAACATACATATTTTTAACTATGCTTTCCTTGGCTGCTATTACTAGAGCCGAATTTAGCTCCTTGCTGCTCCTAGGCAGATTTGAACACTATCACCTACCCCCCTCATTCACTTATTTTAATGTCAACAAATTATCAAGAGGTGTAATGGGACTCCTGCAAACAGGAGACATTTTCAATTTCTTTCAGAGCTACATCACCAACGAAAAACTAAATAAGATTTCGATACTTGAATATATTTTTGGGCAGCACTATTATTTTAGTGAGAGCGACTGCAAAGTTTAGCTGCAGTGTACTTTTAAAGGAAAAAAAATGGCGACGAACGCTTACAGATGTGAACGTGAATATAAGTTGTGGAAGCTGAAAACAAGTTGGAATCAAAAAGTATAGAGAAAAAAGAGTCGTTTGCGATAAAATGAAGAAGCGGAGTAGCACGGTCCAGCCTCCCCCCCCCTCCCTCCTTCGATTAAACCCCTGCCATCCAGGCAGAAAGCAAATTTTTTATGCACAAAAACAAATCTAGTAATTGAAATAATAGTGACAAAATAAAACCTAGTCTCGGCTCTAGAGAAAGGCTGGTGTACCTCACAAACCCTTTCATGCAGCCGCCACTGATTGCTCTGTTATGGTCCAGTTATTTCGGACCTTGAAGAATACCGTTATTAGATTTTCACCTAGGGGATCTCAATAAATTCTTGAAAGTAGAAAAAATTAAAAGAAAGCTTTCTGGAAGTTTCCCAGCGATAACCTGTCATTAAAAGCTATAGTTGCAAACCGATAAGCTGTTGTTTACGAACTGAAAAGTCATGCCCCATTACTTGATGAGAGCACCCCCCAAAATCAAATTTTGGGTACGCTATTGTTAGCACTAATCTATTTCCCCGCTTGAAAAATATTTCACTTTCATAAGATGCGTAAAAGTAAACATTGAGTAACAAGAAAAGAATGTCTGTATGAAATAGTAATAACAATAAAAATATATGTTGAAATTTGGCGCCCTAGGCAACTGCCTACTCTTCTTTTTGAGAAATTGGGCTCTAGCTATTGCATAAGTTAGGACTCAGAATCTAAAAGGCTCTTTTTGTTAATTTTGTAATACTGGCAAATTCGAAGGAAGCATTTTCGGTTAGATAAAAACAAAGTTTAAAAATATAAAGAAGAATATTTAGCAGAAGTATGTGTCCGAAGACACAGGCCTGATCCGCCCCCCCCCCCAAAAAAAAAACGTACAAATGCATTGTTTTTATCCTCTATTTTCGGTAGAACCTATGTAATATAGGGCAGTTGTTTGGCCAAATGAAGAACACACTGTCAAAGATAAGAGCACATGTAACAGATCAACATTTATAGACGCAATTGGGGGCCACAAAAACAGATTCTTGTGAAAATTGAAACATTAATAAAGTAAAAGTCATGCACATTAAGATTGAAAGTCCCTCCAGCATCGTTTTTTTTAAATAAATATTATTGTTAATCAGTTTTCAAGCATCATTACATTGCATCATGACATGCCATTCTGTATTATCATTAATAATATGTATAAAGTATCAGCAATTTGAACTACACCAAACTTTGTTTCTTGAGCATAAAAATATTGATTGTTTATAAAATTGTTAAAGCCACCCCTTTCCTTTGAAATTCATTCAAGTGCTACAACATCCCTGTCTACTTTTCAATTTCTACCTGCGTTACGTACTCAAAAGCTGTGTGTTCCATGATCTTAATAAATTTTTTGATGTGGCTCTCGGTAGTAAAGTAGACCCCCTTATTGTAGTGCATGACTTTGCGGATGAGATAATGACTATTCCTTGTTTTATTGTTTCAGTGATTTATGCTATTGTGATTTTTTTCAGGCCTGCCCATGCCCATAATTATCGGGTCTTAAATTCGTTGTGAAAATGACAACTAGAATTGTAATTAAAACCATTCAGGGATGAAAATCTTCCGCGGATCCGCGATTTTCCGCTTATTGTAGTTTTTCTTTCTTTTCGCGATCAAAAAATTAATGTTGCATCAAGTTTAGAAAAAAAATTAAAATAAACTTATTATTAAAATGAAGCTTAATATAAGTTGATTTAAAGTAGTAGAGGTTGAAATATTTTCCAAAATAATTTAAATGTTTTTAGGATGCAGCAGGATTGAAATCTCAAGGATGACCTGCAATTATCGGCGAACTATGTACTCTATTTTGGCATGCTGCCAAAAACACCAGTTTCCATTGTAGGAGGTAGAAATTAAGAAAGTTCAGCTGAAATATTCGAGATCTTTGTCAAAATTTAGGAAAATTATTTTGATCTTTAAAATTTATCACAGTAACTAAAGACCATGCAATATTAATTAGAACATTTATTTCTTCAGATACGTGTCTAATTCATCAAATAATTTCCCGCCTCTCCTTTTTTTGTGAATGACTTAAAAATAAATAGTAAATGAGCAGTTAAGAGCTTTTAAAAATATTTACTTCCGATTTCAGGGCCCAAATTAAAAGGAAATCTTGCATGACTAATTTTGCAGACTATAGGAAAAAAATTTGTCTGTATTTAAAGCCGCGCAATTTTTCCTCTTTTTTGACTTTGAGCTGTTTTCATCCCTGAACCATTGACACTTTAGTAGTTTTCCTTTCCATTTACATTAACTTATTTTCCCTGTTTTGATAAAAAAATTATTCGTCATTCGTTGAATTTGAACAAACCACTGCAAAATGGATCGACTACCATAATATTTGAAGAGAAAGAAGTTGCCGTTTGGTGTCCTATCTAACTCTAACTGCTTTGTATGTGAGTGTGCTGAGGTTCTGAGAATTGCATTTCGGCTCGTTGCGAGTATTTTTGAGGGTGAGCTTTGTTTCCTTCCTCCCAGTTCTGTGTAAAAGTCGTAAATTATTGTCACCGTTATTCTGCCTCGGAAACAAAAGAAAGAGGGGGTGGACGGAGGAAGGCAAGGGGGGAAATCAAGAGATTGGCACTTCCTCCAGCTTAATTGCTGTTTCGGTTTTTAAAAAGGCAGAGCTTCTTAAAGAACAATTACCCGTCGAGTTAAGGCCCGTTTCTCTCGTTTGTAAAGGTAATGAATCATTAGACGGGTATGACAGAGATCGGGAAGGTATATTTTCGTTTCTGATGTATGAGTTGATCTCTTGAAATTTTGGTTCACTCAGAAACGAAGTTCATTTTGTTCGTTGTATTTTTTTCTGCGAAGTGTCCACGTATTGTCGCATTTGTGTTGAATAATTTTGAAACAGGCAATGGCATAGAGTCCACGCAGTACAAAACATATCCATTAAATAATATTAACAACAGCAATAATAATCGCAATGACAGAAAATGAATCATGCGTTATGTCACGTCACGATGTCCATCAAATTCCAACATTGCATCACCTCCCACCCTGCTATGCTTGCACGTAGTCACAAATATTGTTGCAGTAATTGAAGCATAATTAGTAATTTGTTACTTATTGTAAGGTCTGTTTAGTTGATGTATTTTTAATGAATCATATCAACCTTATTTGTGGCGACAAAAGCTCTCTAACAGGAAATCAAGTTGGTCATCTTTTCTAATATTATTTTTGCTAATAAATATTTATTGGTACGTAGTTTAAAATCAACTAGTACTATATTTTCACGTATTAACGTTGGTTTTTATGCAAATGAAATGTTTTTAATATATATGTAATATTACTTACATATATATTATTATTATTACTAAGTCTAATAAAAACCTTCTCTGATGAGTGTGACTTAATTCCTAAATGGCCTTAAGTCTTCAGCTATTCATGCCTGACTGCCCTGACCGTATCTAAAGTCTGACTTCGGCCTGCGTCTAATTTCGCTACTGTCTGTGAAAGCGAATTTAAACTGTTTATTTACACAGTTGTTTCTTCCCGTTTGCTATCGCTGCTGTGTAACAGGAAACTGATAATTGTAAGGGTCCATGGTTTCTTTTCACTTACAGATCTATTTATATAAGTACAATGATTCGCTTTGAAATTAGAAGAAGGTTCATTTCATGTATTTGAGTTGTTTTAATTTCTTAATTACTAAATGTTAACTGACTTTGACGTACGTTTAAAGTCCCATTGGAAAGTCAGTTGTGTCCTGTGTCATCTCTTCATTATTCTCATTCGAGATTTATAATGTCTTCTCGGGGAGGGGGAGGAGTTATAGCTAGCCAGAATGTTTTTTTCTTGAAGGCATTTGGTTGTAACGGTCCTTACAAGTATAAATATAAAACTGATCTTCGTTAATTCGAGTGTACTTGAAACGAATTACTGCCAAGACGAACTACATTTCGCATTCCATCCCTGTGATTTGCAGTGTATTGTTCTTCGGTAAGACGGACGGATTTTAAAGGTCCCTTGAAGTTCGTTTTAACTCTGTTCGAATGTAGTATAATGCTAGGATTGATACACGACATCTTAAAACCATGGGCACACGGATTCTGGGAAATTGGGCTCTGCCCCCCAAGTCTCCTAAACCCCTTGCTGTGCCAAGGAAATTGTTATAAAAAAGTAATTTTGTTTTCATTAAACGTTATCTAGAAGATATTATGTGAGAAAGTGACGAAGCAATATATTTGCTGCTTGTGTAGTTAGGACTTGTGAGAACTAATATTCAAGTCTCTTTATTAAAATTCTCAAGGGTTGTGCTTATTTGAGGTTTACTCGAATGTGTAGAATTGCCGTTCAGTAAAGATGCGACTAAGTGGAACATTTCCCCAGCTTACATTGCCCATTTACCTAGCTAAAGTGATCATTGTGAGCATTATGGTTCATTGTTTTTTAATAGGACTTTGTCATGCGCTTTGTTGCCCGCCTGCTTCCGCCGTTTTTGAACATCCTGCGTTTAATGATGCTAGTTGGACACGCATCTTTTCAAAAAGGCCTCCTTCGTGTTGAAAATTGAATTCGTCTTTTAACGCCATTCAGACTTTTTAGAAACCTGGATTTTTAGCGTTGCTTGTTGAAGGGTCATTGAAAATGTCCATGGGCAGTGAACTTTGCGGTTGAACTGCGTGTCAATTGAAATTTTGCTGTTTGATTTCATGGTAATCAACATTGTGAAAGTGGGTACAAGACGTGAAAATTTAATAAAGAAGGGCTGTAGACATAGACACCAAACTAATATACAATTCTGTCTTTTTCTCTCTCCCTGCTCCCCTTTTTTAAGGCAAATTTCACATTATAATAAATTAAGTGTTAATTTTAGTAGGATTAGTGAATAATTGGGGCAAACCTAACCTGTCAGCATTGTGATTGCTACACAGATCCTAGTCTCAGCATTACGACGCTGCCAGGTTAGGATTTCACTTCCCTTCTATTTTTTTTTTTTTTTTTTTTTTTTTTTTTTTTTTTTTTTTTTGCACGTACTTAGAAAATGAACGAATTTTCATGTGAGGGCACCAACTTTTTCTAGGACCTATGCAAAACATTGACTTGATCGACCTTTTTATTATTCAGAACGAAGCGATCTTACTTGCTGTACATCAACATCGATTTTATTAATCATATTCTCACATATTTGGCTTTCTATTAATTATTTTAAGCTTTCTATTTCGTCGGTTACTATTTTTATTAACCGTCCACATTATTAGGCTTATTCCTTTAGTTTTGAACAGTTAAGTCTCGCCAGTTGGTACTTTTCTTCTTGTATCATATTTTTTTTTTTTTTTTTACATATTTGCGTCATCAGGTTTATTCATTCAGTTTTTACGTACTTAATTATCAACTACTAGTTGAAGATAATTAATTTGAACGTAATTTTTCTATATTGCATCATCCTCTTCCGATGTTTGCCAAGTCTGTGAGACTCGAAATCCTGCTTCAGTTTTGGCCAATAATAAAATCACGGCAATTTTCCTAGAATCGTAGAATGAGAGACACCGCAGTCAAGCATCCGCGAAAGGTTCCAATATCTGTGTGACATCATTTTTTATCGCCTCACTTACCACAAATTTAACGCGATCATCAACTCTGATCTCGTTTGGGAGATGCGATTAAAGAAAATTGGTTTAAGTTTTCATAACCACATCTATGTTCCGCTTCAGCATTTTAAATTAACAGGGGGCCTCCGTAGATCTGTGGTAGAAGCTTCGCTTCAAATGCTTGTGGTCGTTTGGTTCGATTCCCGCTGGTGCCCTCGATGTTATTTAATTTCTTTGCGCTGTAAATCTTTCCTGCAGTGTCTTGCATGTAAACAAATAAAGAAGTCCAACCTCTGTTGAGGCAATGCACCCAAATCTTCCCGCAGTGTTAAATAATATGGACACGCAAACAACAGGACACGACAATAATAATAACAACATTTAAATTTACTGAAGTGAAATAGCTCGAGTTTATCCAATGTTCGCTATTAATAATTTACATTTTTACAGCTGTAATCCTTCTATTTACTCTGCATTGCATGAAACGAAGAATAAGACAGGGCATTTTTACTGTATAGTCTCATGCAGTATTTTTATTATATCACCCCTGCCCCCTCGCCGACGCCCATACAGGATTGTAGAAATCGCATTGACGTTTAGTGCGGCATTTAATCGTATCCAGAATTAGTTTTATTAAAAAAAAACATTTTTCGTAGATAGTAAAGAATTTTTTCCTAGTTCATAGTAAACGGGAAACTTAAGGTGTTTTCCGTATAAGAAATTACCGTCCGTATATGCGTAATCCGTATTGAATTTCATCTGTTTTAAAAGTCATCCTATTTAGTATTAATTAATCATTTATTTAATATGTATCCTTTCTGTAGTTCTGTTAGCTTTAATTTCATACTTTTTTTTCATTTTAGGTAAGTGGTTTTTGAGTTAATATGCTTGTGCTTTTCAATTGGATTACCTTTTACATGAAAATTGCCGATGATGTATTAGCAAGTGAGTATTTTCCGTTTCCTAAGAAAGTATTTAATTTAAAAAATAGATAACTATGGATTTGTTACGGATTATGATTTTGTCGAGCAAATTTTTAAGTTTTCAGCGATGCAATAAGCATGTAGTTTGCCAATGGGGCGCAGCCAGATTTTTCTATTTTTGTTTGTTAGTGCGACTTGGATGGTCGTCCAGATTTAAAAAAAAAAAAAAAAAAAAAAAAAAAAAAAACCCTGGAAACCTGGTTTTTAGTCCTGCTTCTGTCACTTTAGAATTTTACATAAAATAAGAATAATAGCATAAACATATCTAATGGATTCATGGGTAGAATTTCAAGGACTCTCTTTTCTGTGGATAGTATTTTTCTCTCTCTTTCTTTTGAATTTTTTAGTGGTGTACCTGATCCAAAGTAAATTTATGCAAAAAAAAAAGTGCTGACTCGTATTAAGAACTGTAACAATTTTGATTATTTACAGTCCGGGTTCATTTCACGGGTAAGCTAGAATTAATTCGCTCTTACAAACTTTGCACAACCAGTCAATTCTTTTCGTATGAATTACTTGTAAATACATATACATTTACGTATAAATTTACTTGCAAAAATAATTTTATCTCAACGATTCATTATGTCTTTCACCAAAATGCTGCTTAGTGTCTTTCTTGATTCCGCAGTTGTCTTGGAAACTACGATACCCCTAGAGTAAACCTTTATAATACCTTTGCATCGTCTTAAAATCAAGAACTACCGGTACGAGGAAAAATTTTCCTCTAGTTCTCAACAGAGTTTCGTTTTCTGTGTATGAAATCACCCTCCCCCCTCGAAAACAGAAGCATCCCGGAACGCGGGGTCGATTATGAAAGGGGCTCAGTTTTGCGGAGTTGGAAATCGGATTACTTGATCACCGAGAGATAACACAATAAACATTTATGGGGTACGACTTAATGAAACGTGAATTAATCACAAGTGTGTTTAATAAGATCGGCTTTGCCGATCGTTTCCGTCGGTAATAACCGAACGAGGAGGGGGAGGGGTCGCCCACCTTGTTCTGGAAACTACGTTTCATCTAGAACTGCTGGCCTTGCATGTGGAGAGTACTTATGACTTTTATAAGCTGATTGTCGGAAGTTGGGATTTAAAATTGACTTCCTGGGAATCGAGAATCTGCGATATCTAGATGTTTTGGCTCGTATTCTGATTCTTTGGTACAGAGCGTCTGAGAGATGAGAATATATCTACACGTGGAAAATTTTCCGCAACTTTTACTTCTGGGGGAATAAAGGAAAATTTAAGTTTTTGCTTAAGTGAAAACCTGGTAAGTAATGTAAGATACTTTTCCTATTAAACAAACACACGCATACGTACACAAAAATAAATAAATAAACAACCATGCAATTTATTCCTCATAGACATTTACGATAAAATATATTTTTCAAAATTTATCCTATAAATTTCTACAACTCTAACCTAAGCAATTTTGCTATAATTTTATCTTTTGTATTGTCATAAAAAATAATTTACACTGATAGTTTTTTTTTTTTTTCATGAGAAGTTTCCATTTATTTCTTAATGTTCAACGTAAATTTTTTCGAATAACGTAAAAATTACCCTAAACATTATCAATTTAATTTTCGTGCCTATTTTCTACAAAAGCTTTTTTCAAGAAGTTTAAATTTTTATTCGCCTTCCCTTCCTTTTCAACATGATTAGCAAGTCCGTCATTTCAACTTTTCTATAGGATCGGGGACAAAGGTAGCATACATGTACGCAGGATTCATTTGCGTACATTTATATATGTGTGTCAGGGTACACACATGTATAAATGTATTTAGATGAAGTGAACTCGTAAAATTTTCAGTACCGAAACGTCATTGAGAAATAATTAATTCTGTAATCGCTACCGATTTTATGTGATAGGATAGGTGAATTTATTTCTATGGAATTGCAGTATCAGAACGGTGTTTCGGCATCAGTTTACTTTTGGTGTGTACATTTAAAAGCAATAGCTTACCCTTGACTCCCGTTATGACTGCCCTGCTCGTTGGTTACTTAACATCATAGGCTATCGATACCATGCCTCCTTACATCAGCAAGAATTCTACTTAAAATTATGTCAATGAATTGGCACTAAATTCTCTTGCATGTCGAGAATTATATGCATAAAATGCTTGCTTCAATTACTTCAATATTTAATACTAAGCCGGCTGGCCATAGCTGCTTCTGTATTTCTTATTGAATCCAATCTATCTGAAACTTGGATGGCCCTCTTAAAACTGATCTTCCTCTTCTGTTTCATTTCAAACGATCGCGAGATATATTTGTCAAAGCCGATGTCCCTTTGAAAATACTTACCAGTAACCGAAGGAAGCAAGACTTGTCTGTGACTTTAAATATTCCAATGTATAATTCAGCTCTAAAGCGATTCAAAAAGGCATCATTAATCCCTCCTCAACGGTAAATAAGACATGCCTCGTGTGACACACCTCTCCACCATAGTATGATCCACGGCATCGTAATCTTCGCTTGTCTGAAGTAATGAGCTTCTGTGTCTCCTCTCTCTCTCTCTCTCTGCAGCATGCCTAATGTCGTTTCCATCAATATGGAATCTATCTCTTGAAGGAGGGACAGTTTCTCTTTGAGCTCCTTATGAATAAGTTATGGTGCCAACGAGGAACCTCCGTATCGACTTGTAGCGAGAGTTTTCGCTTTAAATAGTCTCTCAATTGCTGCTTTCGAGCTTCGGGTTGGAATTTTTCGTTCCGAGACTGTTAAGCAATGCCGTTTTGTGAACGTGTTTGCTCCCCTTCAGATCGAAGTACTGTGTTGCAGTTTTTTTTCCTTGAAAGATTGAGGTGTGTTTAATAGAATCTTACTTTATTTGTATTGAACCACTTTTTAAGAGCTAGTCCAACGATTATTATTGGCTTAGTAGAGGGGAGGTGAAGTGAAAAACAAACGATTTATTTATAATAAAAGGACTGAATTTTTTTTTTTTTTTTTTGTACCAACAGAACAAAACTAAGTACTACGCACAAATTGACGTTACGAAAGCATGGTGTGTCGTGCTGCATTTGTTCACTTGCAGACTTGCACAGTAAATAGTTTTTGTGATTAAGTAAGGCTCGAGTTTAAATTGAAATGTTGTTTTAACTAAATCTATAGACTAAATGTTCACTTGGGGCCATGCTCCACATCAGCGTAAAGCAGAAAAATAAAGCAGAAGCGTAAAATGGATTAAAATAGTGTTCCTATGGAAAGTACCCGGATTTTCGGTTTCTGCCTTAGCAGGGTTCGTACGCTCCTTACAAACTCCTTATTAACTCCTACTTTTTAACATAAGAAAATAAGGGCCCTTAAAACTCCTGAATTTTGCCATTATCTCCTTACAAACTCCTTATTTTTTATTCTGTTTGTGCATGTTTTTTTTTCTGTGAAGTATTTTCTTCTACTACAAATCCCAAAGGGTGAATTGTGTTCGAATATTATACCTGAATTGCGGTATTTTTCGTGAGTTAAAACAAGAAATCCAGTATTTTTCGCTATGCACTTATCTTCCCACATCCGAAATTTTTATTCTTACTCCAAATTTTCCACAATTATATCGATAATAATTAATAACTTACATCATCTAGACCTGTTAGAATGACATTCTAAAATTGTCTTGCTTTAATACATTCTTTTATTTGCCGTTTTTATACTTTTGATGCTTTCATTTTCAATGATGCAATCTCTTTACATCCGGTTTGAGAATCAAATTTTCCTGATTTTTGATATTTACTATGCTTTGCAAAGGGGCAAATAAGTAAAATATCTTTTTATTTCTATTAAAATTGAAAATGAAAAATTTTCAAGCAAAATTCTGTGTTCCCTATGAGAGTTAAAAAATTAAAATTGAAATCACTTTTAGTTTAAATTTGTCTTCGATTACGTTGATTGCTATGAATAATATATTTATCACAGAGCTTTAAAATGTAAATTATGATAATTTTACTTTAAGAAATCCCTAAATATGCCTTTTTTTTTTTTTTTTTTGTTTAACGTGTTCGTTATGAAAATCGCGATCTCTTTGCATCCGCCATTGGAATAGTACTTTTTGCATTTATGATGTTTACTATTCTCTGTCAAGAAGTAAACAACTAAAACTTCATTTTATTTTTTTGTTTTAATCATTAAGTTGAAAAGTTTAAAGTGTAATTCTGAGCCCTTTAAGAGTGTCAATCGTCATAAAGTTTAAGGAATTTGAAAGTTATTTTGGCCTCTACTATCTTATCTATAATTGAATCGTTTATTTCGAAAAGGTAACATCTCTATTTTGATCTCCTCTGTCTCTTTAGAAAATTAAACAGCGCACGGTTTTATTTTTGAATGTCATAATCAATGAAAAAATGCCTTTAGTTAAGTACACAATTACTGCAATAATTTACCAAATAACCATTGATTATGACATTCAAAAATATAACCGTGCGCTGTTTAATTTTCCAAAGAGACAGAGGAGATCAAAATAGAGATGTTACCTTTTCGAAATAAACGATTCAATTATTAAAATAAAAATATTAGCTTATTATTATTTTTATTTTAATAATTTTATTTTATTTATTCATTTATTTATTTTTTTTTGTGGATTCTAGTTACAAGATTATTAATAAGCTTCATGTTTTTTAGAAAGTACTAATTTTCAATACTTTCTTTTAACATTTTTTTACAATTATTTTCGAAATGAAATGTTTTTTAATGGTAACCCCCCCCTCCCTCTTCGGTATTTGAATTTTATTTTGAGTCGGCTAATTATTCAAGAAGCAGTAAATAAATATTTTTTACTTTAAATTTAATGTATTTGCAAGGTATTGTTGGGGAAAAAAATGATACAAAACTTGTTAAATTTTTAACAAATGTCTTGTTTCTGAGAAAGTTCTAATTTTCAATCAGTCTTTTTTTTTTTTTTTCATTTTTTAGTGATTTTTTAATAATTCATTCTCAAAATAAAATATTTTTCTATGATTACCCCCCCTTCCTCCCATTCGGAATATGAATTTTATTCAGAGTCAGCAAATATTCAAGAAGCAGTGAATTCATATTTGACTTTCAATTTAGTGTTTTATTCAATATATTGTTGGAAAAATAAATAATACTTGTGAATTTCGTTTTCTTTTAATATGTTGTTAAAAAATAAGTCTTTCAACTAGAAAACACTCCTTAAAAATTAAAATTAGCTCCTGCAAAACTCCTTAAAAACTCCTTACTTTTAATTTTCAAATTTGAGTATGAACCCTGCTTAGTTTTCAGTCGCGTTTTACGCTGATGTGGAGCATGGCCCTGAGTGAACGAGAATCTTTTGGCTAAATCTGAACTAGCGCAAAGCGCATAGTATAAATTAAGCTATTCAAACCATCGTAAACGCCCTGAACTCGCCAATAAATGTCGAGTTGTTCAGATTACCCCATAGCCACATACAATGAAGTCATTTTTTTAGTATTTTATGCTTAAAATTTTTTTGTGAGGACGGGATACGTTTGAATAAATTAATGGGCAAAGAATCAGCTTTAAAAGTTAACTTTTGAGTTCTGCAGGTCCATTTAACGCAGCCTCCTTTCCCTTGCCTCTAGTATTGCGCTATTAGCATGCTTTTTGCAGTAAGATTCGAATTTCTTTCGTTGTTTTTCATGATTAGTTGTCCTTTTGAAATCAACTCCCATTCGGACAGCTCTTGTCATGCCACTGCTAATGTAATGAGTGTACACTAAGTTTAGCATGTGATTATCTTTATAATAAGAATTTGATTTATTTTTATAAAGAAAAAGTACGCAGTAGAAAAAGAGAGAGAGAGAGAGATAGTGGTTTATTAAATCATAGAAACATATTGAAAATTGAACTTTTTAGGAAATAGCAGTTAACTGAATTGTTGCATTAATACGGTCTGAGTTGTTCGTCGTCTTTTGAACTGTGTATTTTTGATAAAAAGTGTATTTTTCTTTAAACATTTATTTTTATTTGCAAAATATAGGTATTTAACATTTGATGTTTATCGATCTCCCTCCTCTTTCTTCCTCTCACCAAAGAAGTTTATTCAAATAACCTGTTGTATAGGATCTGCTTTATCAGAATGCCAACAAAAAATGTAACAAGACAAATGCTGATACTATCTCATTATAACAGGGTCGCTGAACAAAATACGACGAAATTCAAGAACCCCTAAAAATTACGCGCTAAAAATGATTACATTTTCTAATACATTTTAATATTTAATTTAGCGATGTGACATAAAATATTTACTTCACAAAAAAAAAAAAAAAAAAAAATTATAGAAGAATATTCGTGCATCAGAGGGTGTATTATATTTCTGTGTTATTTCTGCACCTTCTATATCAATTGACCTCCTTAAATGCCTCAATTACCATATCGAAAGCCATACTCTATCATAGTGAAAAGCTGCGCGGAATGAAAATTACATAGTTGAGCGTTTGTGGGGAGATCCAAACCCCTCACTACCTGCCTTTCATTATTCTCCTCAGTTGAACCCCCCCCCCCCCCACCGCATCAATCTACCCCACCCCTCCAGTTAAATTCTGGCTGTTGGTTTCCCCGCTCTTACTTCGGAAATACCTGTTGACATGTTCTTTCTCCTGCGGTCGTCATGCTAAAGGAATATGTGGATTATTTATTTATGTGTTTAGTTTTATTATTTTTTTAAAGTTTCAGCTTCGGTTTTTCTCCTTGGATTTTCACGCAACTTTTCGTTGCTTCGAAAGTGGGTTAGGTGGTAGTTTTTATGCGTTGATTAGCGATTTAAAACTTTACTCGATGTTATGAAAAGCTTGATTCCTAAAATTTATTAAGTAGTGCATTTTTCAATCATTAATTTTAACACAGAATGGGTGAAAAATGCTCTTTCTTCTGCCTAGACTAGTTTTTTTCCCGTGAACTAGAAAAAGTAAATAAATAAATATAAATATAATAAATAAATAATAAAGAAATGAATAATAGGTAAATAAATAAAATACATCGGCTAAAACAAATTGAATAATTGATAACACAACATCGGCATGAATGGAGTCGTTTTTCTTCGTGAAAATTTATATGTTTTATTTTGAAATTAAAGAGGGATGCTTCGTGACGTCTACACCCTCATTTGCATTGGAAAACGTTAGTCGTGTGGGAAGAGTTGATTCCTGAATCATTTTCGAACGTTCGTTCATTTTTTCCGCAAATGACATTGACCCGATAAACATCCGAACTTGAAATATTTTCGCAAACTTAAAATGGATATTAATAGCTGGTTTCTAATTATAATTAACTGTTATGACTGAACCTCAAGTGGAAGACATCTTTAAGTGAAATGCTAATGGTCTATTTTTTTTTTTTTTTAGAAGAATTACCTAATCTGTGGATGTTTGCTCAAAAAAAAAAAAAAAAAAAAAAAGCACGGTATTACAGCAATTTCCTTCTCTCTTGACCTAGAAAGCTAGGAATCCTGAGGAATTAGTATGCGAAATTGCCAAAATTCCTTTTTTTTATTTTTTTATTTTCTTAAAACTATGTTTTGCATTTGTTTGCATATTCTCTTAGAGGGGAGGTTTTTTCTTTTACTTATTTTTTAAATGAATGTTTTGAGTTTGAATGAAATTATTAAAAGTATGTTTCTGAACCCGTCGTTTTTAGGAGCCTGTGTATTAGGTACTGAGATTACTCCTGGGATTAACGTACGAAATTTTAAAGATTTCTTTTCCTTACATTCTCTCAAAACTAGATTTTGCATTTGTTCACATGTTTGGCAGTCTAGTGAAGTACAATCTTGTACTAAAAAAAAAAAGATCCTTTGTCATTTTTTAATTCAATGTATTTTAAGTATGTTTCTGAACTCTGTTATTTTTGGAACGTATTTATTAGGAAGTTTTTGGGCCGTGAGTTAATCTTGTAATACCGTGTAACTAATGTGTGCTTTGGGTTTGCTGATCGAAACTTATTTTTATTACTTGTGATAGTTTCAGGGAACCTTGTTTCTAGTTTTCTTGAATTGTAGTTTTGTTTGATTGTTTCCGCCCTGTTGTCGTGAAACGCTTTGATCAATCACGAGCGGTTTTTTCTTCAACGAATTGCGACAACAGTTTCCTAAAAAGTAAGCAAGTCCCCGATTGATATGTGCCTATGGTTTATTGACAAAATCTTCTGTTCATTTTCATTTTCCATGATTAACCTTTGCGGAAATACCAATCATAATATTCAATTGCTCATTTAAAATATCTTTGTTGAAAATTACTGAATGGGAAAAGTTCTGGGCAAGAAAGTAGAAGAATACGTAATAAAAAAAAAATTGCATTTAAAACATGGAACAAAATTCAAAATACATGCTTAGAGTAAACAAATTAAAAGTTAGAATAAATATCGCAAATGCAAAATTACACAATACAGCTAATTCTGTATTTGAACTCTCGGCTGCTTGAGAAGACCAGCTAACTACGATACTTTCAACTTGGCCATCGTAGTATTAATATTGATACAGCTATGCCCACGAACACGTTCGCGTCGGGAGGGAATTAACAAGATCCAATTCACGCCGAGTCCGTTTATAACGTTTTCATATGAGCCCAGCCCCTCAAATTGATGAAAGCTGCATAATATCATATATAGTTTGGGTGGAATGATGATAAAAAAAGGGAGCCTCCGACCTTTTTACATGCTACGAAGGGGGATCGAGGGCTCAATGGAATGGCATAAGGTGTCATTATATTGCCGTGCGTGTTCCGAATATGTATCATTTGGAGGTATTGCGTGACCTTGGATTGAAAAAAAAGCGATCAGGGTGGAGTGAGGTTGGTACATTAACAGGTATGCTGATATCCGTGTATCATCTTGGAGATTATTATAATACCTTTTCTTGCTTTTAGGGCTCTTGTAGGCCAGGAATGATTTTTTTCCCTTCCGTGATTATTATTATTTTTTACTTCGTAGTTCTGTGTTAATTCGCACTTAGATTCTTGTTGAACTGTCATTCTGATGAGTTCCGATTGCTACCGTGTTCACTTCTTTGCCGTTGCTCCTTATCTTCTTTCATTTTTCTACAACAACAGCGTTTTAGGAAATTCAATATTTTAAAATGTGATATTGAAAGAAAATATTTCATTTATGTATTTTTTTCGGTTGTAAGCGTTTGTTCGTTAACTTAGTTATGTCCTGTTGTCATGAGTTTTTTGGATATTTAAGGAAAAAGGTACAGTATAGTCATTCAGGGTAATTAAGAGTCACAATTTCTTTTAATAGTTTCACTGTATTTGTTGGTATAAAACGAAATAAAAATAGTCCTAAAATATTGTGTAGTTTTCCAAAATTAAGAAATATTAATTATTAAATCCGTTTAAAATGAATTTATTAGCCTGGTTCAACGCTGTCTTGCCTGTCTTTGAGCTACGCTAGAAACGGGATGCAAAATAAATTATTTTAAAAAGTAACGCAACTTTAATGTGGCAAAATAAAATATCTAACTTTAAAAACGCTCCCTTTGTATTTCACTGCATCACAAAATTTCTGTTATTTGTTGTACTACAGTGTAAGTGCTTAAGAAAAAAATTTCGACAATGTCAAATATAGCTTCCAAACTGACTTTAGCATTGTGAGCACAAATATGAATACGGCTCATTGAATAATACAATGAAATGTTCCGTGTTCAGTACTTTGTAAGTTATTTATTTATTAAAAAAAGGAAAGAAAGAAATGAGTAGAAAACTCTTTTTGTGACTTTGTCGGAAGAGTGCAGTATTGTTTAAAGCCAAAGGGTACCAAAAAATTTTGAATGACTCAAAGTTAATCGGTACTGCTCAAATTAGCCTGAATGACTGAAAAATTAAGTTTTACGGTATTCCTAAGAAGTTACCCTTTTTTAAAAAAGTGGAAACGTGAACAATTTCTGTGTGATAGAAATTTACCGACACTGTTGCCTGTGAAATGTTTCAAGAAAAAAAAAAAGACGCATGCAACTGCCAATCTGCATAATTAATAGCTTCCGGAGAAAATTTTAGCCTCAGTCAGATTTGATGCAATTAACGACATTGCTCCAAGGATGATTAAGTCATGCTTTTGATGGTTGAGCTGTGTGTGATATTACTTTGCTATATCAAAGACCAACGAGTATATGTACTTTGGTTCAACCGTATGACCCATGACAAATCTGTTTGTCGGACAATCGGGCGCTGCACATTGTAAACTATCATTCACCCAGTGCAAAGTGGCAATTAGACGAGTCTCGCCCCTTTTTAAATGCTCCAAACCAGCCGATCAAATCCCACCCAGGTGATTGCCATTCTCATACTTGAGTAATTACACTCCCTAACTGTGTGCACGCCTTCCCCTTTGCTGCTCCTTTGCTAGTTATTTATAACGCGCATTCGCATGTCAAACCTGTTAAGGAGGACAATAAAACTTCAGTATGTCCTGTAAATCCCCGTGTCATTTTCTGGCGCACAACAAAAGGACGACGCATCACCCGGAGCAAAATGGACGAGGCACCAGGGAATGTTCGCGTCAAAGGAAAGCAATAAAAGTGTAATTTTGTGTCCTCTTGTTCGAAGTGGTTGTAAAAACGCCCGTAGAGAAAAAACTTTGTGTCCCTGTGTGCTATGTGTGTGCTACGAGATTGACAACGGTACAATGCCGAGCGTTTGAAGTCTTCTCTGTGCTCTGGCCGTTGGGACCGTCATAGATAATTCTTGCCTTTTGAGCACTTTTTCAGTCATTTCATTGCCTTGCCTTTTGTTTACATCCTGTGAAATAAATGTTCAAGGTAGTAGCCTGGTAACTTAAGTTCAGAAAATTGAAAAAATTTTTTTTGCGTAATTTGAAAGTACAATGTCTTGAGAATATACTGTGAAAATTTCAGACAGAAATTAGAAATATTTCGGGAGTTATAACGAGTTTCCTAGAGCGCCTCGGAGTTTGTTGTTGAACTTTAAACGCGTTTTTCTCAAAACACTGTTTTTCTGGTCGGCCCGGGTCCTAACTTTTTTGCTGAACCGATTGTTTTCAAATTTTAACGGGCTGTTCTACACACTTATAGTTCTCGTCGGTACTAAAGAGAATTTTTTTCGCCCCTAACTTTTTATTTTACAACCCTTTCTTTGCTAAAATAAAAACACTGTTTTTTTTAAGTCCGCCATTTTGTTATTTACCCTTGAAATTTAACTTCAGTAGTTCCGACCAAAATGACATGTCTATAGATTAAGAATAATCAAGAATATTTGATTTCAGATAACACCAAGAGCCAAAATCACCCGGGCCACCCACGTGCAATTTTTTTTTTTTTTTTTTTTTTTTTAAGTTCCAACTTCGAGTGACAATAATAATAAACTATTAATTTTTTTTCAAATAATTTTTTCTTAATATTTTCAATATGTCAATAAAAACACTCTTAATATTCAAGATAATTCATTTTTATTTTCCAATAAAAAACCACCCTTCAAAGAAGTCATGAAAATAGGCATAAGTTACCAGACTACTACCTTAATTGCTGAGCTACAACCGCTTAAGAAGAAACACAAGAAATTTTTTTAAGGCGTTTGGTTTTTGTCTCACTAGACATCAACACTAATTAGCATATTCCCTTTCAAGAGCAAATTTAAATCGCCATTCTGTAAAAGCGTCTTCCTAATTTAATTCATTGTCTAGCAGACACCATTGATTGAGCTCTGGCCGTTGATTACAGCTATTTCTTGCCTTTTGAGCGCTTTTTCACTCATTTCATTGCCTTGTCTTTTGTTTACATCCTGTGAAGTGTTTACTTGATGAGTTATACAACTGTTTAAGAACAAACACACGATATTTTTTAAGGCATTTGGTTTTTGTCTCGCTAGACATCAATACAAATTAGCATATTCCGTTGCAGGAGCAAATTTAAATCATCATTCTGCAAAAGCTTCTTCGTTAATTAATTCATTGTCAAGCAGGCACCATTGATCTATCTTACGATGTCATTGCTTAGATGGTATTTAACGAGAACAATTGCATGTTATTCAAATCCACGCTTACGTTAATCACCAGAAATGTTCATGTAATTGCTATTGATAAATATGCACGTACATACAGTTTGAAATTATTAGGGAACTGTTCGGTCGAAAATCTGATCAATCTGCTATCATTTTTACGAAATAGTGTTCATTTTCCGCCCCTCACCCATAATTATCAGTTCAAATTAATTAATTCCTAAGTAGCCGCAAGCACTTTTGTATCAAAGTTTGGATACAAACTAAGGAATTTTCTTGTCATTCTTAAACCTGAAACTAAAAGCTTCTCAGCACAAGCGAGCCCAATTACTTTAAATGTTGCTTCAGGTATGTTTATCATCCAATTTAACAATTAGTTATGCAAAGAGAGGAGTATGAAGGGAGAAAAATTTAATGATAATATATAAAATATCAATAAGGAATGTTCGGATTATAGGAGTAATGATTCGCCATCGACAAGCACATGGGAAAGCATTAAACAGAGAGAGAGAGAAAAAAAAAGTCCGAACTTTTCATTGTATTATTCGGACTAGAATACTTTTAATAGTGCTGAATTTGACAAGAAGTTATTTTCCAAACATTGCTACAATAAAATGCCCGTGAAATTATTATACGCGGTTACAAATTAGGCGCCTGTCCTTCAAGGCGCTGCAGTAATAGCTGGAGCAAGATAAGGCTGACTGCAAAGGTCCTGTAAATTGGTGCCAAACATTTCTTTTATCAGCTCTTTGTTCGGCTAAAAGGTTCTTGAAAATAGCCTCGAGCCAGTCCGATATCGCTTTCGAACCAAGCGGGCTGATTTCTACTCCTCCTATTGGTACTTCCTCGAAGTTGGGGTATTCCTTCCCATCCATATTCTCGATCAGAAGTAGTATCTCTCCACGCGCCGCTCAGCATAATAAATGGCGATTACCGTAGCCCGAGAAAAGGGAAGAAATGAGTAATAAAAAAAAGTGGTGTGTGGTAGTAGGCCGGGCACGAATAAAAAAAAAGTGCAACAAGAAAAGAAATAAGAAAACACCCGGTAGGTCCGGTTTGTGTTGAAGCGGGTGATTGAGCCGCCTGACGCCTGTGGAAAATGGGGGTGCTAACAATCTTCCCGACCACCCACAGACATCAAGTACGTTCCTTTGCTTTGCGTAAGTACTGGCAAATGCGCGTACACTAAATAGGAGGAGGTGCCATAAAAAGGCTTTTGAATTCGCTCGTACAAAAAATTCCTTTCTTTTTATTGGGAAGTTTTTATGTCTTGAGGATAAACTTTGATGTGATGGTTTATGTACTATTCAGGGGAGCTTTTGAGGACTGCGTGGGAATTTGTTTCATTACAGCATATTTGCTTTTGTGAAATTTTAGTGCTTTATTTAATTGCTCTAATAGTCTTCGATGGGAAATGAGAAACGGTACTGCGTCTCAAATAGATGTTTTTTTATGTTCCTGAAAGTTTTTTTTTTATCTAACAACAGAAGTATGGGAGCTTTTTAGCATTCAGAACCTATTTACATAACTAAATAATTTGAATTCCTTTATGTAGTAATTCATTTTTAAAAATGTGTAAAGTAGTACTAGAGCCGAGTTCTCTCGAGTCTTGAGCTTCTGCTGAAATTTAACTCTGCCTGAGGGGGGGGGATATTATTTGTTTTTTTAGCGGCGATCAGTGTATGCTTATCGTTCCTTTCTCTATTTATCCAGACTAAAAACTGACACTTAAAAATTTGAAACCCCACTTTGTTTTTGAAAAAAGAAAAAAAAAAGCATTAATTTTGGAAATGTCGGTATAAATTTGAAAAAGGCTCAACAGTTCCTGTAAATTTTAAAAGCTCAAAGCAATTTCTCGGACTTTAAAGTGCGGCGATGACTTGCTTGAGAAAATGCGCAATTGTATTCTACTCTGTTTAACCTTATTAGATGGTTAAAAATTCATTTAAATTTTAATAAACCTGCTTGAAAATTTGACGCAAGATATATTGTCACAAAGCCGTGGAAGCAGAGAAATAATATTTCATATTTTTTTCCTTCAATAAGTACAAAAATGAATCACAAGGAAAACGTAAATTCGAGGTTAAACGCATGGAATTTGACATCCAGTTTATAATAGAATTCAAAATTCATTAGTTAAATACTTTTCCAGCGTTTCACTTTTTGAAGCTTCGTATGATACTGATTACACTCTGCATTATTTTGCCTTAACAAGCTACAAATGCATCGCCTTGATATATTTTGTTGCGTTTTTTTCTTGTTCTCTTGAAAACCATGCCAGTGCTCTTCTAAATAAAACTTTTGAATTGTACAGTCGAACCTCTTCAAAACTCCTAGGGACATTAAAAATCAGTTCGCCTTAACAGTATTTCGTCTTCTCCGAAGAGCAATACACTACAAGCCATAGGGCGTTGATCGGAAATGCATTTCGTCTTAGCAGTAACTCGTTTTAAGTCTTCGAATTGAAAAGGCTCCACTGTTTTAACATCTGAATACGTTTGATCGTGCTAAAATTTCTAAAAATATTTTTCACCATTTCGATTTATCTGTGAAGAACTCCATTTTCCTAATCACAACGGTTATCTTCATTTAAAAATCCCCCCCAAGAGCGCGCTCCAGCCTCGGCCTTGATTTCTCATTTCAAAGAAGATTAATGATCGTCAATCGACTTGCCACAAACTCGGCAAGCGAGCTCTCACCCTATCTGAGAGAAACCTGTTGCTGTTCTTTCCCAATCCCTTCTGATAAGGTTGTCTAGCCGTCAATCAAGCAGCCCGCTCGCACCCCCTGCAGAGTCCAGAGGTACTCCCTACCCGTTCAGTGTGGCTCATTTTGGCAAATTATTGTGGTGGACTCTGTTTATAGGAGCTCGGGGTCGGGACACATTCCTCTAACTCTATTTGAAAAGCTGGTGGAACCCTCCTCTTTTTTTTCTATGGATTTTCTTTGTTTGCACGTTTTTCTCCTTGATTCTTGGAAAAAATTGTGGTTTTTATTCTCCGAGGACTTCGTTTTCATTCATTTTCCTGAAAAACTGTAGCTGCTTCCAGGACCCTATGGTCCTGAGCTGCTTCTGTTGGTCTCTTCCTTGAAGTTCTTTTCTTTTTTATTCGAAAATCCTCCCTCCAATTTGTTGTATCCAACTCTTTTTTAAAGGAGGGCATAGATCTGGTTGATTAGTGTGACAGTTAAGTGACATCTGCTTAAAAATAAACCCACAAAGTTCTTTCAGTTGATCTCGAAACAATGTTAAATGCCTTAATATAAAGGAGTAATTTTATTTTTTCCTACCCTGTTAATGGAATAAAACTAGACTTAATCTAACGGATTATATTTTCTCTAAGCAATTCGTAGTAAGATAAATCAAGAACTTACAAACATTCGCCATTGTTCTTCGTTTCAAGGATCATAGTTATGATCTTCTGATCTTCTTTGGGGCATGACAAAATAAATGGACTAGTGGTCACGATTAGTAAATAATCTTCTCTGTTAATTTTTTTTCATACATCTGCTAATAGCCATTAATATTTTCTTCAAAGTTTTATGTTGTCAATTGTCATGTTGTGTTTACCATAAATTTTCTTTTTGTATTTATTCAATGTTTTTGTATGTAAAGTGTAGGCTTTTTTTTCATTTAAAATGATTATGATTAAAAAAAAGAGAAAAGAGGGGAATTATTTTTATAATTGACCCTTTCTCATTTTCAATTTGAACATAATACAGTGAACTTGAAATGTAGATAATACTTGTTTGTGTGTGTGTGTGTTTTAATGAGGTTGATAACGCTAGAAAAAGATCGTTTAAAGTTTAAATCGTGTTAAGAACACACCTTTTTTTCAGGCAAATATATAAATGAATATGAATGACGAATATGAATTCTGAAATCTCCCGAAATGTTTACCATTCAATGAAGTGAAATAAGTTATAAAATATTATTTTAAAAAATGTATTCAACAAATGCAATATTTAAATATTGTTACCAATGAAACTATCCGATATGTGGAGCGTTGTATATAACAGATTTCTTTGAAATATGCTTTTTTCAATGTTCTACTGTGACTAAGATTTAATTTCAAAATCATCATTGAACTAGCGAGGAGCTAAAGTTAGCAAATATAATAGAAAAACCATTTTGGTCGCTTAGTATTCACATAGCATTTTTCTGCAGATCATTTCAAAAGATTTTTTTTGAGTTCGCAGAGAGTTTTAAATTTTATTTGGGTCCATTTGTGAGGAAAACCGTTCTTAATTTTGGCTCCAAACTGTTTGCTTTTGGTTTCTCAGTGTGGCTGATCCAAATTTCGTTGTGATTTTCTGTTGCGTTGAATGCGATATCATTCTTCAGTGGTGTTTATCATTTAGAGCAGACAACTGTTTCTCACTGAGCTATACTATGTAAAGAACACACAAATGTAGAATTTTCCAATGCTGCGCACCTGCGCGAATTCTTTCGGACCTCTGAATAGGAGGCCAATATTGTAATTGTTAATAAACGTGACGCTTCTATACCGCAGCAAGATATTCTCTTCCCTTTTTCTATACGATTTCCCATTTCCCCGCCGTACAATCACTTTCACTGCCTTTTCAGATGTCCGCATTCATCGCCTCTTCTCCCCCCATCCATAATTCATGGCCTGAAAAAGAGGGTTAAGTATGTTTTGGGGCTGCTCTCTATTGACAAAATATGCGTTGCAGTGTACTTTTGGGATTAGTGCCGCCAATATCCCCCCCACTTGGCTTTGATACCCCGGGATTTGACCAGTGACTGACGCAGTCTCCGGTAGCTCTATTAGAGAAATACCTGCAACGGCACATGTCGGAGAAGGGGGGAATTGAATAACTCTGCTTTACCGCCAACTTCAGTTATTTCTGACTTTGTTCTTGAGGATCTAGTTAGAGCGACTTTTTGAACGACGTTCTAGGACTGCGCGAGAAATTCGTAAATTTGAAACATGCCTTAGTTCATTGGCTGAAAGTTAAGATTCATTTGTTATATTCGTGTGATTGAATTAGGTTGATGTTGAGAACAAAATTTTACGTTAGCAAGGAATCCGAAACATTTTTAAGGTACAGGTTTTGAAAATAGTAGGATAAATATACGCTCGCACTCTGTTATTTATAGTGTGAGTTCAATTCATTTTTAGGCGTGGGTTTTAAACATTTATGATCACAAAAAAAAAAAAAAAAGTATCACAGAAAGAAAAACTTCTCCCGACTTTCTCTCTCCTTTATGATTTAGATTTGAGCTATCTGTCGATATAAAAGAACCATACCAATGAACGACTACCAAGAGGGGGTAGGGGATGTAACTTGGAAAAAAATTAACACAACAATGCGAACGAAGTAGCTGTTAAGCCCCCCTCGCTCGTCCTCAAGGATGTGTATCGTATCATGCAGTGCATTTTCTCCCTTGACTACTTGCCTATTGTTTTGCAACTGTAGTGATTAAAACCTCATTTCTTTTTAAAGGCTTTTTAGTCCCCCCCCCCCCCTCCGTGAATCTTGAAAAGCAATAATCACTATAGTTGGTAGTTTCCAAATTCCGTTAGTAAACGCCCTAAAAATGACTTCTTTGGCGTCTAAACAGCCGCCTTCAATCATTGTTGCTAATCTTTGTTATGACTTATTTTCCAGCAGATAGAACAGATTTTCCATTTTTTCCCTTCTTAATTTTCTCTGGCCCCTCATTAACAAGATCGAATAAAAGTTTCTGGAATTTCCCCTCGTAGCCTTAAACGTTCATTTTGGGCGTCATAAAAACTCGTGATTCTTATCCACCCTATTGGTTAATGTCACAAGGGGGCGCTTATAGATTCCCAAGCATCGTGATTGGTTGGGTAGTAATCTTTTTAAACAGAAACATCATTACTCGAGGATTCTTGCATCAAGACTCCCCCCCCCCTCCTCTTCTTATTCTGTGGGCTACGAGGCCAGCGGATTTTTTTTTAAACCCCGAAGCTGCTTTAATGCTTATATTGACGTTGCGTAGCTAATTAAAGGATAATTTATTGTGTTATGTGTGGTTTTTCTGTTTTGTGCTCTGTAACGAGGAAGTAAACTTGCAATGAGCATTTAGTAAAAAAATAAATCGGCTACCTAGTGCAAGAGAAAGAAAGAAACGTCGTTAACATTTTTAACAAACGTCTTGTTCCGTGCTTCGTACATCTACACTGCAATTTCTACCAATAAATTAGGAAGTCATATCGATTTGTTTCAAGATGTTTTTTTATTTTATTTGTTTAAATTTCAAAATTATGTATTAGCTTTGAGCGGACTCAAGTCGAAAAACTGAAACTTTATTCGGTCCAAATTTGGAGAAACGGAAGACCGAAAGAGGACAGTTAAGTGCACAAAATTAAATTTTTATTTTTTTTTAAATTTCAGTGCGGGGAAAATAGTACATTATCTGTAAAAGATAAAAGGTTACACAACGAAGCTGAGGATACCCAAATATCCCTTTGTTTTACCATTTATTTTAATAAGCACAGGCAGAAATTAGTTTCTGGGTAGGGTTTTCGACGAAAGGGTTTTATCCTTAAAACCTCGTTCTGGCTGCGCCACTACTTATTGCCAATCATAATGTGGGATTTCATATACTGGTAAGGCTACCCCCCTCCCCCTACTAGAAAGTAAATTCTGGCTGCTTTAGCAATTAGAACTTTTGGGCTTTGATGAAGTACTTTATTGGCTCATTATGTCAGATGTAACCGACTAATTTGCTGTTCAGTAAGGCCAACCAAATTTTGCATAAGAATAACCTCCTTCACTCTACAGGTACAAAACAATTAGGAATCAACCTTATTTATTATAGAAATCTATTACTAATAAAAATGTAAGGTGTAAGAAATCCAGTGAAAAATATTTCTTTATCGAAAACAATTTTGATTTTAACCCAGTGAATTTTATAAAAAATAGGCTGTAAATGCAAGCGTCTCTTGGTCCACTGGAAAGAAAAACAAAATGAAATAAGTGTTTTGACTTTTTTCTTCCTTCTATCAATTTTTCTTTGCTTAGAAAGTAAGTTTAACGCTTTTTAATGATTAAATCATAATTATAATCAGAATCGAATAGTCCTACGTCGAGTTGAACGCATCGCGGAAAAATATTTTTGAAGGAATTTTTTTTTTAAACGTTGAGATAGTGAAAGATTGTCAAATCTTTGATTAAAAATAATAAGCAAGGTTTTGAATTGCTAGTGATTGATATTTTGTCACTGTCTGAATATATTGAGTTTTCTTCGTTGCCTGAGGTGTGCCAGGTTCACCTACCAGCTTTTCCTTTTGTGGTAAACTTGTGCACCACCCCTCCGGAGAAAAAACTTTTAGCGTTTTATCCTCAGAAAATTGATGACTTCCCATTTATATCTTAGACACGACTCCACCTTTTAAAGAGGGGAGGGGTGCTTACGTCACTCCCTTCACACGTCAAAAGAAAAAAAGAAAATCTGATCTGTTTGATACACACACCTGTATTGTCCGTGCATACGATATGCCTTCTACGGTGTTTCAGCGATTTCCCCTGTTATTAGCACTGCTATTTGTCATCCTTCCATCGCAGTATTATGATATGCGTGAAAAGTTGATTTTTACTCTTGTCCCCTCTATTTTGTTGTCGAGTTGCGTTCGTGCATGTTTTTGGTAAGAGTAATTACCTTTTGCTTGTAGATTGTTGCTAGCACAAGTGTCAGGGCACTCCTTGAGACTGCGCAGAGATTGCATGGAAAGTAATAAGATGACAGGGGATTGACACTTTAATTTTTTTTGTTAATGTTGTCAATTTCCGGTTTGTTTAACTTATTGTTTTCAGAATGGTTGCGAAAGACAACGACAGATGTGCATGACTTTTCAAAAGAATATATGTATTTGTTTGCCTATGCAACGAAATACTTTTTGGTTAAATCGTTTAAATAGATGTGTACAGTATCTCACATTTCACGAGATTGTTAACAGATAGCTTCTTACTTAAGTGTCAGTATAATCATTCGCAGTAAGCTTCAGTTTCAATTAGCTGCCTAATATTGTTCATTATAGAGGTTTTTTTTAGGGGGTAGGGGTGAGAGGGTGCAATAGGATTAATGCTTATTTTGCTTTTTTAATGTATAGTCTGTTGAAATCTTAAAAAAGTTGTTTCGTTGCTTTGAATGAGCATTTCACTTTAAGCAGAAAAACTCAATGACATATTGATGTTGAGTGAATTATTGAAATTAAGGTAATTACTGAAACAGTGTTTGTTTTGCTTTTAGTTTTATTAGTGTTAGTTGAAGATATCGAATTTTATTTTCATTGGTACACATTTCGATATTATGTATTTCGGAAAAGTTCATATACTTATTATACGTACTAATTAAACTTTGCATTTATTAGGCACATAGCTTTTGTTTCATTTTGATTCCAGTTATTTTCTTTTATTGAGGCTAACCAGAAAAGGATGAGTATTGAATGCCGATTTGACTGTTTGTTTTCCAAGTTGTTTTAACTTGTAATTAGCTATCCTGGAGTTTCTTGACATTTTGACATTGAATTTATTGATAAAATTACTGACCAGCATGGCATTTCTTTACGCTGAATAAGATCTTAAATTTGATCCATCTCAATTTGAATGTTTCATGCTTGAGGAAAACTTTTGACAAGTTAAACGTACAGACGACAATGAAATTATGTCATATGGGTTTTTCTCTGCATGATATGAAATTCGCTCATTTCTATGCGGTTCATTGTTTTAAAAAAAAACTCCATCTGAGGCTGTTCTTCAGTTGGCATTGATGAAGATCCGCAGGCAGTGATGAATTATTGTAGATACCGTATCAGCATGATCTGTGTTATGGGAACTGGTTGGACCTCCTTGAATATGTATTCCCTACCGTTACTAATTTATGTTGCTGGTTTTAAGTAGATTGTCTTGATACTCACTACGCTGGTGAATGCTCTTCCACCCTTATTGCTATTCCGTACAGTGTGCCTAAGATTGGTTAGGCACTGTCAGTAATTTCCGGAGTTTCGCGTGGTATTTGAGATCTCTTATCTGATTTGTGAAATCCACTGTGGTAATTTTGTCCATTACCAACTGTCGGGAGATTGAATAATTAACTGAGTGTCTCTTCATCGAATGTTTCGGAGTGATAAGTTTCAAAAAATTTATCTGCTCCTGCATACAAAACGACTGAAAGAGGTAAACAATCGGTTAAATGTTTTGCTAAATTGCAAGATATTCAGCTACGCTCCACTGCTTATGTGTTCTGGAAACTCATTAATGGCAGGCAGTTCTTTTGTTACACTTTTATTACTGTTTTGAGCAGTTATATATTGATACTAAGTAATACAAGTATATTTATATCTGAACTCTTAAGACGTAAGTTTTGAACATTTTATCGTGTAATAGACGTCGCAATATGCAGCACCAGGTTTTGCGTTTTTTCCCGAAATAACATGATGAATTCAGAGAGAATTTTTTGATGTCGACTTCCGCCAATTGCTACATGTTTTGCTGATTGTTTGTAATGTTCTGTGAGTTTAAATTAGTACATATTTTTTGGAGGAAAAAAAATAGTTGACCATTAGAAGTATGAGAAGAATTATGTATGTTGGCTCAGAAGGGGTTATTTTTGTCCTTAATCGCTCAACTTGGTATCAAACCAAATAATGTAAAGGGAAATTATGTTGATTCTTTGAACTTCGAAGTTGCAACTTATTCATTCATTACAGCACATAAATTTATATTCCACTGATGGCGTTTTTTTTTTTCTAGTGAATAATATAAATCTCAAAGTAGCATGGAAAGAAAGAAAATGATCGATATTTTAGACCTTTGGTGTATTTTGAGATGTATCTTTGTTGCCAGAGCAATTTGCTTACTTAAATGACGGGTACGAGGCCCTAGAGTCTCGTTCTACTTTCTAATTTATATTATGTTTTAATTAGAGTTACATTGCATTTCTTGTAAAATTTTTGTAGTCAAATCTATCAGAATATAAAATAAAAATTGCTTTGTTATTACATTTTCGTGGATTTTTTTTTTTTTTTTTTTGTCATTAGCTTTAGAAGACATTATTTATTTCTCCATTAGCTTTTCCTTTCATACTGACACACAAAGCTAATAAATATTATTTAATGCATGGTATGGGACGTCAAATTTGAGTCCGAAACGTCAAGGCCCGGAGTTCGATTGTGGCAAAATGCAAGAATTTTAGCATATTCTGGATATGTTTGAAAATTATAACAAAAATTAACCAGAATGCCATAATTATTTATATACTGTACCGTCCTGTACGTAACCATCTGAAGTTTTGTGAGTTTTTGCGGCTTATTTATCGCTAGATTATTTGAATTAATAATATTGTATCAAATAATCCTTATCTTAAGATGCACTTTCTTACGTTATTTGTCTACGTAGATGCTATTAATTTAAATTGGACTTGAATTTTAGTAATTGTACTTCCTGCATATATTTCCGGTCGTTTGAGCTTTAAACTGCACATTTTCCTCGATACGAATAATTTGAAGGTATGTACAGATGGCTGGCCTTAGCCAGACTCGCACGTCGCATTGTCTGTCATACAGATGCCTCTGACCACAATCACGTCTGTCTCTAATTATCATCCTTATGGAATATTTTCAATACCTTTTCTTGTTTCCTCGCAGGATCAGATTTCACAAGTGATAACCTGGCCGCTGCGCTTCACCTGAAGCGTGAATTGGTCAATTGATAGTCGCTTCTTGTGTTGGCTGGGGAAATGATAGATGATCATGGCCACTAGATGACGGCATTTCGAATTGGTGGTGATTAATTTTGTTTCTGAGAGAGCAGAATGGTGATTAATCTTGCCATTGTGCATTCACTAAAGGAGTTATATTTGTTTTGGAGCTAATTCGCCGTTCGTTCGGGAAAAACTTGGCAACTGAATTTTGTTGGTTTTTCCAAAGTGTACTGATCAGGCCCCTTGTACAGTAGGTGAATTTGTCTTAAACATGTTTTTCTTTTGTTCATGTGGTAAAAATAATACAGATAGTATGGCATGAATAATGTAAATAAGCATCTATTAATAATAAAAGTGACATTTAATGATCTATTTCCAGCGGAAGTATTAACTCAAATACTGAATAAAATAGACACTGTACTATGGACTATACTATTAAATAATTTATCACTAAAATGAAGTATTGATTCATAAACGGAGCAGATTATTAACGCGCTAGTTTAATAAAACATTTCTTGAATCAGAAGTGTCAAAATAACAATAGTTTAGTTTTTTTTTTTTTTCGTGAACTGTCGCAATTCCCGTTCTTCCTCAAATTGTGCTATACATTTTTTAAAGTCAAAAGTGCCAATTCTAAAAGTGAATCTTCAAAAAAAAAAAAAAAAAAACTCCCTAGTCACGCTTGTACATTATGGACCAGAAAGTGCTATCGATTGATTACTCGTAGACTTAATGGGGGGAGGGGGGGGGGAGATTAGTGTGAAGGGTGGTTATGGAATAGGGGTAAACGGTATTTTTTTTCAACATTGCTTATTGAAACTTCAATTCTTTTTTCAAGATCGATTTTAATGACCATGATTCCGAATGATCGATTTGAAATTACAAACGTTCTGTCTATAAATGATGTCGTCCTTTTTTTTTTTTTTTTTTTTTTAATGTTTTGACCCTTTTCTGCAACTTTTGTGTCTACGTCACACCTTCTTCTGTTTCATGTGTTCACGCATTTTTACACAAACGTATACTAGCAGTCCAGACGCTTCGTGGATCAGGACATCAGCTAGTGAGTTATAACTACTTACATTCGTGACGGTTACAATGTTGATTGTTATTTCTAGTTATTTTTTTATAAAGTGAGATTAAAGTTTACAACACAGGAACATTATTAGTATACAATATTAATTATATATTAATATAAGAGCTTCTAAAACACTGGAGTACTTTGGAACTCAAAATATAATTTGATAGATTTTTCTTTCACTCTTATCTTTACTTTAAAGTAAAGCTCATCAATAGGTTGAGTTTGAAGTTTTTAAATGTAAGCTTTTGATTAGAACTTAAATTGAACTTTTAATATTCAACGATGTGTTCTTGTTACGTGAGCAAAATCAATCAAAATAAATAGGAAGCTAAATAATAAGAAGAAATTGGTATTTTTGCGTTTTAAAAATTTTTAACAAATGAAAAAAGAAATATATAAACGTACAAAATACCAAAATGTTTTATCTGACACTTTTAAATGTTTGATTTTAGCTAAAATGTTTGATGCCACTCGTCTTTTTTGCTCTCTCTTGTCACGAACTGTCACAATTTCACAAAACTTCTTCCCTTAAAACGTGATTATTTGTGGATGACCCCACAAACTATGATGAAAGAGAAGAGCGATCCCAAATGTACTGAGTTTTCTTTCCTCATAGTTATTGAAAAAACCGGTGTGTCGGTATTATGGAGCACTTAAACTTGACATGTTTTTAAAAAAATAATACACACTGTTGATGAGGTCTTGATTTTTCCATACCACCAAAACTTTCAAATCTTTCTGCAGTTCAATAATCCTAACTACGGGAAAATCAGAACACCTTTTCTGCATCTAAGCAATAGATCAGCCACCAATTAATTAAACAGTTTGCTCGACAGTGAATCTTCTGCTAAACCATCAATCTTGCCCTCGATAAACGGGTGTTAGATTCATTTTAACCTTTGCACCAATACTTTTTCTGATCTGATTCTTCACATTTTTCCTTTCTTCTAATGTGATTTTGTTCGTGTGCAGTTAGTTACCTGTCTTTAGAGATCAAGCCCTGGCCTTGTGCTTTCACAGAAGCAGACGTTAACATTACGTGACAAGGAATCGAAATGAGGCTCCTGTTGCTGACGGTGGTTGCTGTTCCTTTCCCCGTTTTTCTCGCACTTCATTTTTTCTCTTTTATTTTCGATTTAGCTTTTGCTTGAGCCACACTTTTCCCTTTTTAAAATTTTCAAGACTCAGATGTTTTTTCAGAATTGTAGCATCATTCTGTGTTTCAGAATTTTATTTACACATTTCATACAAATGCTCTATACATTTAGTACTTTACTCTTGGATTCAAATCATTGACGCTTATCACTTAGATGGGAAATAAGCTTATTGCCAACTCTTATATGACACAAACATGTCATCGATAGTGAAAAATCTCGTCGATGAAACCTAAATGTATTATGTCTCGCGAATGCAGTAGGTACAACTAGGTAAAACTATTGATGTTTTTTGGAATGAAGATTTAATCCAGAATTAATTATTCGGGGCTTTCAATTAGTGTTGATAGTTTTGATAGAATGAAATGGGTCAAGATGAACACTCAGTTCTGGAGCGTAGGGTTTCATTCCACTCAGAATGTCGTTAGCCATCACCTAGGAAGTGTCCACTTATTATTTCACTTGCAATATTGGAAGTTTAATTTGGACATTTTAATTTTCGAATTTTCTGGCAATTTCTCTCTCTCTCTCCCTCCCCCCTCCCTTAAAAAAAGACTTCCAGACATGTCAACTCTCCTGCTTTAGAGCCCAAAGTCTGGCTTTCTACCTTCAGTGTAATTTCTCCTTATTTTTAAGGAATTAAAATAAGGAGAGGTCATTTTAGTTTTGATTTCTGCTTAGAGAAAATTTAGCTAGCGTAATGATTTTTAAAGCAAAGGAATCAGATATTTGTTATTGAAGAGGTATTTTAAATTGATTTTAAAAATCGTCAACTTAAATATATAAATGTTATTTTGTGTTTATTAATGTTTCAGAAAATTTATGCCTATCAAACATCAAAATTATCAATTTTGTACTTGCATTCTTCTAGTTCTAAATTACAAAAATCTCTCCCGCTTTCTTATTTCGCTTCTCCTGATTTTCTGCTTTGTAAGGTTGGCAGGTCTGCTCTTCAAGCGTCGAGCCTTTTTCAACTCCCAAATTTTAGCAAAAATTCTCCTATATAGACTCGCATGTAGGATAAACCGACCAGTGAATGAACAATTCGTAATTTGATTTTGAGAATTTGATTTCATATGCTATAGTAATTTCCTTCCATAGGCAAAACACCAGAAATGTTCTGTTTGTCCACTGGTTGAAGGGTGTTCACTAACTAGGTTGGTGCACTTTTTTAAAAAACCTTCCAAAAAAGCTTGAAGCGGAATCAGAATCATAAAATTTATCTCAGTCTTTTTTGCTAATTATATCATTTTAAATGTCGTGTACCAAACATTAGTTTTTAACAATAATATTAATTCATGAAAATGAAATTGTGCCTTAATGTTCAAGTCATTGATCAGACTACCCTATTTTACGTTACTAGACAAATTTATTTCTTGGATTGTTGACTCATCGATATCATCAGACTGGTTACATTATTTTCACAAAAAAATTCCTTGAGTGCTTCTGAACTGTTTGCATCCATTGTAGAAAATATCTTATATGGCTAAATAGAAAGTACCTCCTTGAATTTCACTTCTAAGATTCACTAAAATTGTTCCGATTTTCGCATTGGTAAAGCTGTAAATCATCCTTGTTAATACACAATATCAAATCAGTGCATGCAATAATAATCTGACGAATTAAGTGCCTTCTCATGCCTCGCCCAAGAGGGCCTCTTGAAAAAACTTCGATTAGATAGTAAGAGTAACAAAAAAAAAATCTGTTCCGTTGTTTTTTTTTCTTTCATTATTATTATTGTTCCCTACTTTACCAAAGGTCGGCGGAGTCCCTGTGCATCCTGAAACACACCAATCCTCTCGAAAAATAATCTCTCATCATGCTAGAGAAAGCTTTTATCTGTCTTGATATTAGGGGCTCTTTCGCGGCTTGCATTGTCTTCGAGTGGATGGATGTAATGGAGACGATATATGTGATCAACTTTCCAAGAGTTCTGTTACGTATGCGGCTGCTAGAATTATCTCTGGGTGCAACGTGAATAAACGCGTTGTGCCCCCTGTGTTTACGATTGCACTCTATGAGACTTTCCTTGTTTGTTTTCTGTTGATGAGTTTGAGGCTCTTATCAAATGACGAATTGAGAGGGTTTTGGGGGGAATTGATGAATTGTCGATGGTTTGTTGTCTTCTTTAATGCTTATTTATTTATTTGTGTAATGTCAAGAGAGAGGGGAGACTGGAGGTACAATCCAATCTTTGAGGCTGCTTGATTTATTTGTTGAATAAAATCATTTGTGGAGCTTCTTGAGTGAACGACGGCAAAACGATTCGTTTAGTAAAAAAAAAAACATTGTCATTAATTTTCAATTTTTGCATGTAAGAGCAATGATAGAAAATATGGGTAAAGGAGATAAACAATGAAAATTTTGTTTAAAAAAATTTTTTTGAAATGCAGCTATGCAAATCAAATTGCATACGAGTATCAGTGAAACGAGGAATCATTTCCATAGGATGTGAGTTTCCGAATAACAAGATAGCCGAAATCTCTCATAATAAGTGTCTCTTTTTTCTCTCTCCCTCCCCAATTTTTTTCGAATTCTTTTTCCTTTTTTGTCAACTACAATTCATTTTCCGCACAAAGACCTATCTCAATCCTCATAAAAAGCTTTAAAGAAAGTAATTTTTTGACATTTTTAGATTTTTTCAGTTTTTTTTTGCATTGGTATTTTCTGTTAAAAATAATAAATTTAAAATCCATGTTTTAAGTGAATTGTCTCGAATGAAATCAGTCAAAATGTGTATATTCTTATCAATAGTGTTTTCATTTTAAATTTTACTAGCTTTAGAAACTTTTATTTAAAAAAATGCAATTAAGCAAAAATGTTATTAAAAAAGAAAACAACGTCGATAAATATCCAATATTAACTTACTTATATAATAATCCAACATTGACTCATAACCTGAGTAACTTCAGAAAAATATTCAGGTATTACTTTAAAAGGAGCTGCTGTGAATTTAATAAAAAAATATTCCGCTCTAGTAGCAGCTACTATTTTTAGTTCAACATAATTCTGTTCGATCTTTTCTTTTACAAATTTCTTTCACTTTCCTTTAACCTTCGTTGTAGATACCCGGTTTGCTTCTAATGCGAGGTTTTTTTTTTCTTCTTTTAATTTGATGCCAACTTATAAAATAAATGGTCATTTTATTATAATAGGACTACAGCATGTGCGAATTTGACTCTTAATCATGAGATCTAACTGTTGATCTCTCTAGGGTTTAGCGTACGTACAACTCTATACTCTACTCTAATAAACCTTATCGGCAAGAAAATCTCTCAGCGTAACAAGAGAAGTCGCCAAGTGTCGCAATCTCGTGCTTTCGATCTCCTCTTGGAGGAGACATAATCATAGTCTTTTCGGAATAATATCTGTTTTCAGATTGTCCTTTATCGCTTTGATGCACTACCGTCTGAAGAATGGCTTTTGAAGGGTGTTATTGTGGAGTAACAGGGTGTTGTAGACATTGTTACTGGGAATCAACGAACCAGTCCATAGTTCTAACTCGAAGCTTTTGCCCTTTTACTTAGTTTACGTAGATGGATTTTTGCAACCTTGTGCCTCTGTGCCATGCTTTTCAGACATTGATATTATCAATTTTATTTTTCAAAATAAATATACTAATAAGGTTATTTTTAAAAAAGAATAAAAGAAATAAAAGTTTTCCATCAATTTTCCAAAAGTAAATAAGTAAATTCGTTAACTAATTGAAATTTGATTTTGAATTAATGAAATTAAATATATTTAGAATAAAAAGCAATAGAAAGACAAAGGCGTTTTTAACAGAATTCTAAAAGAAGTCTTGATATTAAAATGTATAAAACTTAATATAAACTAACTACATTTGATACGCTTTATAGATATTGAAGAAAGTTATATGGGAAAAGCGCTAGGAGGTTACTTATTGTGAAAAAAATATAGTCATTTGAACATAAAATTGTGAAAATTTTATATTCGTTTGTGAAATTTTATTAGGCATTATGTGTCGCGTAAGTAGCATGCGACACATTCTATGACTGTCTGAAAAAAGGCCTTGGCTTCAACTTGTCTGGTACTTACTTACTCTTTCGGATTTGTGAAATCTCAATGCATTATGACATCTGGTTGCCATCAAAAAGAACGACTGGATAAAAAAAAACTGCTCCAATGGTGTCTATTTATGCTTCGTGTGTTGGCCCTTTTTGATGCATGTTTCACGCCATGGTAAAGGCGGGGCGCGAAGGTTTTTTTTTTTCCATCTTGCTGGAAAGTTGTCGTCGTAATGCGTTTTTGAGCCTTGTCCAGGTTAAGTTGCTCTCTGTTGTTTTTGCGTGTCACTTTCGTTCTTGACTTTCCCTTTGCCTTGTCTGAAAGTTATAGCCTTCTGCTTTTCCGTTGTGTATATATCCGTCTTTTAGCTTGCTTCTTCGAGCAGGATGAAAACGGTTCTACCGTCTTGTAAAAAGAGGTATGTGCTTCTAATTGACTTTTTTGACATTGGGATGAATACTTTTTTTGTGTCATCTTTTCTGTTGGTTTAAATTGTAGAGATATTACTTGTACACGAACTAAAGAAACACCTAGATCTATTGGAAGGGACTTCGGGAAAACGAATATATTTTCATTCTAAAATGATAATAATCTGAACCCCGATAGTTAAAATGTGTTGATACACAAACTATCCAGTAGAATACTATTTTCGAAACTGTGAGTGCGCTAGTTTGTCATGGTTTTTTACATCCAGCGAGCATAGAACAGTATTTTTTTGGCGGAGTTCACTCTTTTTGTGATTGTGATTAAACTTGGTGAAACATTTTAGTGATCAAAGAGTGAGCGAAGCTAGCTCCAATCAAGAAAGAATCCGATGGAAACTATAAGCCTTTTCGAGGTTCACGTGCGGAAACCCCCTGGTGACGCGATATTGCACGAGATTTCTGTTTTTTCGGTTTTTATGCAAGTCTGATCTTTAAACTTTTTTTTTTTGTTCTCTTTTTGCTGTCCATTTCTCCATGCTCTATCTCTCTCTCTTTTAAAAAATCCTTCTGTTTTGTTTTTATTTTATTGTTCATATTTTTATCGGTTTGAAATTGCTTTTCATAATTAATATGATTACACTCCTCATAAATATAAAGTTTTTTTTTTTTTTTTTGAGCTATGCAAGTACTTTGACAGTAGAAATTAAGTTGTTCCTTCTCAACTGTTTTGAATCTTTTTAATTTGATGCTAGTTAATGTAAATGTATCTCCAATAACTTAGCAATTGATGTTTCATGTTACTTGACATTAAGGAAAGCTACGAAAAAATATGTAGACCACTAAGAAAAATTCCCTTTACATCGAGCATGTGGGCCTCAAATTAGAAGGAGGGGAGCCCCGGTAACATTGCGCAGTTATCTCCATCTCAGACTTTTTGCATGAAAAACCTGTTACACCTGTAGCCATCCCCCCATACACTCTGGTTCCTTTCTGCGAACGCCCCTCCCCCTCCCGTATTTTTAGCACTCATTTATGAATGAGAGAACATGCATCTATCCATCGCTTGGACGTAGCCGTTGATGATCCACACCTGTAATTAGGCCGAAGGGAACGAGGCAGATAAATCAAATACCAATTTTCTCTTTCTTTGGAGGGGTTTCTTTTTTCGGGTGGAAATTTTTGGCGACCACCTTGGCTTCGTTTCGCCAAGTCCGTCACGCTTATCATCATTTCGTTTGCGACGACCATTATCGGAGCATTTTGAGTTTCTCTCTTGCGTATACGCATCTTTTTCTCGTTCGTATGCTCTACGAACGTAATTGAATGTCTTGATTGATTGTATGTCAGTAAATTGGAATCTCTTATCGGAATCTATTTCTTAGGGCGTTACGGATTTTTTTGGAACTTTTGTGCTATCAAAGAAGTTATGTACAGAGTGCAGATAACACGATGTTTCCCATAATTTTATATACACATATATATATAATAATAAATAATAATAATTCCATTTTTAACTGCTTGCCGATATTTTTTAACTTGAATCATTTCAAATGAAAGAACTTGTATCAAAAAAAATTCTGGTATTTTTCCATGTTCATTTTAGCTCTCCTCAATATATACAGGGTGTCCACTCCAATCGTGGACCAATAGCTAATTTCTAAACCGTTAGAGATAAGCATATAGTTTATTTAGGAAAAAATCTCCAAATTATGAAAGGAATTTTGGGTCTATTCAATGTTTTTCAAAAAATCAAATTTTGAAAGAGTTACGAAATTTAAATTTTTATACAGCCCCCCAGTCCTATCAATCATATTTAGTAAAACATTCTTGACACTGTAACGTTTAAAACTAAAAAAAAATCACTCTTCTACCACAAAAATTGACCGAGTTATGACGTTTTGAAAAATCAAGATTTTGAAGGATTTCGCATACGGTCCCTTAAGCGATGTCTCGATGACGTCATGAAACAATGCAAAATCTTGATTTTTCAAAACGTCATAACTCGGTCAATTTTTGTGGTAGAAGAGTGATTTTTTTTTAGTTTTAAACGTTACAGTGTCAAGAATGTTTTACTAAATATGATTGATAGGACTGGGGGGCTGTATAAAAATTTAAATTTCGTAACTCTTTCAAAATTTGATTTTTTGAAAAACATTGAATAGACCCAAAATTCCTTTCATAATTTTGAGATTTTTTCCTAAATAAACTATATGCTTATCTCTAACGGTTTAGAAATTAGCTATTGGTCCACGATTGGAGTGGACACCCTGTATATGAAGCTTTTGTCAACCCTATACTTCAACCGGATTATAATGGCAACTGAAAATTACGCGCACTCAAAAAAAAAAAAAAAGAGAGAGAGAGAGAGATTTCTGACATAAATATATTGAAATTTAAACAAATGCTTTTTTAATGCTAGAAATCATTGTATACAAAACATCGGAAAATACCGAATAATATAAATGTTAACTAGATTGTTCCTTTTAAAAGTTGAACCATGAAATTTTTAAACCTGAAACACTATTAACTAATATCTTTCTTATTCCCGACCTTTTGCCCGTCTTGATGTGAATAATGGAGTTTGACAGCTGCTTCAATACATTCTTGGAAATTATGCCCTTGCTTTTTTTGGAAGAGAACACGAGTTCTTGTTTTAATATTAATTATCAATTTTATTCCCTTTTTTTAAAACAAGCTTGGCTTATTATCACTTTTCACACTCACAGAAGTAAAAGATCGCGTAACAGTATTTCTTTGTCGACCATGTTTGGGGGGTTTTTAAAGAAAATTTATCAATTACAGTTCTTGATTGGCTTTGTCGTAATTTGATATGCAAAAACTCTTGAACTTATGCTAGTTGACACTTTCCCTTTCTCAAAATGCGAAAGTTGAAAGTTTAATACTCACCGGCGTGATTACAGAAATAGAGTACGACGTTCCTAATCGCTTACTTTGCATTTATGTCACTGTTTCCCAACTATTTCTTGATCTTGGCCCATCCCTAGAATGCGGATGCCCTCCTGTGGTGATGTGCAATTCGCATATGTTAAAACTGAAATACATTTTGACTCGGTATAATAGTCTTAACAGACCATTAATGTGTTTTTGAAATAGTTCAAACTACATGTAAATAAAAGGGGAAGAAAAAAGTTGGAAAAGGCAAAGAAGAAATCACTGAATCGCTGATTAGATTTCCCCTAAAAAAACAAACTTCCCTCCTGGGACATACGTTGGGAAACTGATTTATATCTCCTGGGAGTGCTGTCTGCAGAATTAAAACATATACAGATGTCCTAATAATTCTGTCTGTATTACATGGATGTCTATGGCATGTCTTTCATAAAAATGAATGTCCCTCATTTTTTCCATACATTTTTAAAAATATACTTCATCTTTGTTTTTTTTAACTCATAAAATTTACATAATCAGTCAACTGTAGCCGAGATATTGTAACGTTTTTCTTTCAAAGTTCTTCTTGTATATGCATGTTCTGGCCTTTTTTTCACGAGTATTATCTGTAAAAAGTGCTATACCTTTCAGTCTATCAGTAACATCCAGTCAAGGTCCTGGTCGGGATTTGCATGTTCCTTCTGCCGATTTAGGCCGATTGATGTAAAAAAAAATAACAATGCGATCTCAAAATCAGACTATTAGAGAGCATAATGTATACACATATTAATTCTTCAAGTGCAAGTTGGTAGGTGGAATAGGAGGCATTCGAAATGCTGATGCTTCAAGCTCATGTCTATAAAATGATGCGTACAGTTATAGAATTGGGCCACTGGACGAGAAAGGCGTGCCGTGCACGTTTGTTTCCTTGAACTTGACATTTTGCCAGAGTAGTAAATAAGTTTTCCGAACACAACACCCAATGTTGTAATTTAAATCTTTTCATTCCACGAAATGAACTCGTGAAGCGCATGAATGTGTTCACTTTTACTTTTTTAAAGAGCCCGTTTAGGAGTCATTATAGTTTTCCGTGACTTGTTCTGCTTTTATTAGCTTGTTGCTCTTGCGTGACACAAGTGTATCGGACAATGCATCATTTGGATGTTTGGCTCTGTGGATAGTTTTTAGTTTCTTTGTATCTTGTTTAGCTGCAGACGTCTTTATCGTAATCTGTTGGCGAAATTTTGCATTTTTTGAATAAATAATTTATATTATTGGGAAGTGTATTGCTTTTTTTTCTTTTCTGAACGACTGCAGAACTGAAAATGATTTCTTTGGCTCTTTCGTTTTTCTTGTTTTAATTTTCTAGTTTTTATTGATAAAGTTTGTATTTTTGTTACAACAGTGCAATGGTTCAGCATGCATAATTTACACTTTTTTCGCAAACGGCTTCCACGTGACAAAACCTTTCTCAACAAGTCTTTTTTAAGCTCATTGTGCTCTTTTGAAAGTTCAAGTGTAATGTACTAATTTACACTTATATTATTATTATTATTAAATGAAAATCCTGTTCTCTAAACCCTCAACTCATAAAGCCTTACTTAACCAAATGAACTTTTATGTTCATTGCGCTGTTCTGAAAGGCACCAGCGTAATTTAGACTTACTCGCAAACGACAACCACGTGCTTCAAACTGTCAACTGGCAGCCTTTTTTAACCAATTCAGTTTAATCTCACTATACTTCATTTGTCCGAAGCGTAGTTTACCCTTGTTCTCGAATGACCTATGCTCCAAAAAGTCTATTGACAAAGCTTTTTAACCAATCAAATTTTGAAGCAAATTTAGCTTGTCTAAGTTTCGAGCACAATTTACACTTTTTCTCAAATGACAGTCCTGTGCTTCAAACCGTCAACTGGAAAAGCTTTTCGAACCCATCAAATTTTCAGCTTCCGTGAAAGACGCTTGCGTTATATTTATTCCCAAATAACAATCACGTGCCTCAAATCGCCGAATGACTTGCCGATTAAAACCAATCAAATTTTTAAGCTCTGTGCGCTTCCCTGAAAGTCGCACAGTTTGATTGCTCAAAATCCATGCCTGTTATTAAACGGCGGAGCATGTGCGCAAACCGAAATTAGTATTTACCATTTCAGTGAACTGGAGATGAAGGTACTCATGATTTTGATATAAAGTTAATTGTTCGTGTATTTCGGCTGCAAGGCCCGTGGGAAACTGCTGTGGGACGTATCATGCTGATGCAAATCGATGCGATTACAATGACTAATGTGACTTCGCGTTCTTCGTCATCTTGTGTCATGCTCTCCTTATTACTTGGGGGCGTGCACGCGTGTTTTGTCTCCGCTTTTAAATGCACACTGTTAGAGGCGGATCGCTCCTCCTCCTTTAATACCGAAGCGAAAATAAATCATTTTTTTTTTCTCCCAAGACCATTACCTCCAAACCTCCTCAAACACATTTAACTTAATCGAGCCTATTTTCCGACTAAGAAGCCAGTTCTTGAGATTTTTTTTCTCTCTCACAATAAGTACGCTTCGATAAACACGATCATAACTACGATTTTATGATGCTTTTGCATATCGGGGACTTTCGAGAACGAATCGGAAGCGAAAAAAATTTTAATCTTTTTTATAACGATAGATGCATGCAGTGATGTGGTTAACTTTTCGCTCCTCTTTCATGTCTCTTGATGTATTTTCCTTTCATAATTGCCTATGGTAAGGAGATGGTTAATACTTTCTGTTTTGGGGTTTTCATTTTGCTATTTTATGTAATCTTTAAGAGATGCTTCTATATGAAAGTACCTTGACTTTCCGTAAGCTAACTGAAATTTACTTCTCAATTTTCAGTCCGTTTTTTAAAAATTACCTTCTGGATTAGCAAAAAAGGTTTTTGATTTTCAAGGACCCCTTCCTTTTATGCATTATAATTTCATTTTTGTCTGGGTTATGGGTAAATTTTCTGTTTATTCACCCCCCCCCCCCCCCCGCGCCTCTCATTTCTCTGGAAATCTAGTTATTCGCATAGACGCATCACGCTACGCACGAACAAAAAATGTTTTGAGTTTTCTCTAAGGATATCCAGTCTTTTTTTTCCACATCAAAAATTTTTTTTTCTAGTTGTAGTCATTGAAATCGCTTAATTCTCTCTAAATTTCGCTAAAACGTGTTCTTATAACAAGAATTATGTTTTATATCTATGTGTTTCAATAGCCAAAAGTAAAGACTTCACTGTTTTACTCAGCCTACTGATTTAAAAAAAAATGTCAATTATATGATTACGTCAAAGATTTCTGAAGAATATTTAAAAATTATGAGCGAGTTAATTTTCAAATATGTGTTAACAAATGCTCGCTTAATTTTCCGCAAGAATCATTTTAATTTATTAGTCATTTAAAAATTAAAAATCAGCAATTAGAAAACTATACATAGTTTAATTTTCATGAATTACAAAGCTTCAAAATGTAGAACAAATACAGAGGCAGTTTCTTTTAGATTAATTATTTTTTTTTAATTACTTATCTTAATTTTCTGCAGCTTCACAAGCCGTGATCAAATTTGAAGGTATCATAATTTTTGGGATAGTTAAAATATTAGTTTTTTTACAGGAATTTAGTAAGATCCAAAAAAAAAAAAAAAAAAATCTTTTAATTTCATATTCAATGTATCACGACTTTGTTTTGTAAAACTTTGCTCCAGACTTCGTTGTAAGGAAGTTCAGCGCACATTCGATGAAAACAAAGGAAGTATTGTAAACTCTCGTGGAGTAGGTGCGTAAGATTTATGCTTCTCTGTAAGCAAGAATACTTTTCATACAACTATAGTTTCCGTTGCAACCTATATCTGCTGTTGCCATCTCTTATATTTATTTTGTTCCGACAAAACATTTATTCTATTCATTTATTCCATTCGCTTTCGAAACAGTAGCAGTGTTTGGTTCCGCAGGGATGAGTCCGGCGAATGTGTCAAAAAGAACTTTTCCTTCTTCCCCTCTTTTCTTTTAAATACTCAGTTCGGAACAAAGGTGGTGAAAAAAGAGCTTTGCACTTGAAGAAAATTATGAAAAGTAAGCTCTGCTCTCGCACAATGGTCCACAGTTGTAGTTAACAGTGGACTTTTTTTTCGTTCGAGTTGAGCAGTTTATTTCTAAGTGTTTATCGCAGATCATGTTTAATGTGTTTAAAATAGGTGAAAGTTTGTCTCGGGGCAAGTTCTCTTAATTAGCGTAAAGTTTTATTGATGTATTTTTCACCTGTACAGCAATTAGTGTGTAAATCCTGTTGACCCTTGACAACCTGTTAATAAATTAATGCGATCTGTGTCTTATCTTTATTTTTTTTATTTGGAAAGTTAAAGTTCCGTTTAAACAGGGGTTATTCGGTCATCAGCTACACAAATCTTGGACTTAAATGTAATTGTAAGTTGAATTTGCGCTTGTTTAGTACAAGATGAAAGGCTTCACAATTAACCTCACTGTAAAAAATAAATGTTTTTACTGTATAATAGAGCTAATTTTATAGTAATTTTACAGTAATAAACTGTAAAATTGCTAATTTTTACAGTAGTAAACTTTAAAGTTGCTAATTTACAGTAATAAAGTAAAATTGCTGGTTTTTACTGTACGTTTTACAGTTTTAAACTGGAACCTCTGCTGCCAGTATTATACCGTTGTTTTTACAGTATAATACAGCTAATTGTATGGTAAACAACAATTTATTTTTGCAGTGCAGAGCTATCCGTACATCCGTTATGAATGATCACAGGAAAAAGATAACCGACGTTGTAAAGTGCAAAATCCATGACTGCAAAAACCTTACTCCATTCACTATAATGGCTTAAAAGCAGAAGAATAATTTTGAATTTGGGTTCAAAGTGATGAATCTTTCACTTGAGGTTCTGTTTTCTCCAACCTTACGTGGCAATGCTTGTTAAATGAGTCAATGAGTGAGAAGTTTACCTCTTCCCAGCTGCTTGAGGCACCAAGTTTATTTAGACAAGCTTGGAGCTCGGAAACGATCATTTTGGTTAATCTGCTGAGTTATGATTGGAATGAAATTGATGCTAAAATTGGAAAAGGGATGTGGTTCCGACTCCTCTTGCTAATTGCTTCCAGTTTTTTCTTTCTTTAGCTTTGTAAGGGTTCTTGAAATGAGCCTTAAACAGCGTTCCATTGTCTGATGATACCCGCAGTGAATTCGTATTAAAAATTTTTAGTTCAAGTTTGTACTTACCAGTTCTTTGAAATTTTGATTCCGCGGTATATCATTCAAAACTCAATATCGAATTGCTTTATTTAATATTTTTGCTTTATTATTGCTTTATTTTTAAATATTCTCTCACAAAATAATCTGTTGCTTATATATCTGTTACTTCCTATTTTTAGTTTTAACATAAATTATTCATTGCATATGTTATATTTGTTCTCAAAGCTGCCGTTTTTTATTCCCTCCCCCACAAAACTCTGCTTAAATTTCCAACTGTTGGTAGCTCTGTGTTTATCTATCATGTTACTATAGTAGAGGCAAACCTAACCTGTCTATGTCATAAAACTGTGATTAGGTTCTTTGTAGACTTAAGAATGCTTTCAAATTATTTATTAAAAAAAAACGTGCTTAGAAGCCAGGGACGGATACAGGTGGGGGGGGGGGGGGGCGATGGCTCCTCCATTTAGGGGGCTCTTCATCGGCAATTTTTCGATATTGAAGTTCTAAAAAGGCAATTTTATACGAGCTTTAATGAAGTTGGATTTGTAAACTCGTATGCTTAATTATAAGTAAGTGACCAAAATCAATCGCCCCTCCCTTGAGAAATTTCTTGATCAGCCGTTGTTAGAGGCTTAATTTTAGCTACTGAATGCTACTGATTAGTGAAATTTTGTTTTAAATGAATTATTGACTTGCAATGCTCTGCACATTCATAATGATTGTGCTGAATGAATTCAAACAACAACGATTTTTCATTCTTACCTTGACAGAGTTCTATTAAAGATTTCTATTAGAGTGAATTTTAAAATTCCTTCATTGTTCCTATAGTTTATGCACGGAATAAATTTCCAAGACTCGATTCTCTCATCATTCTCTTTGGAATGATTCAAGTCCATTGCCGGGCCTATCGGTTGGCATTGCTGTTGCGTTCCCAAGAAGCCGCTTCTTGCGAGTCACGATGTGCAGCCAAGGAGGCTACCAAGACGTCTATAACTTAATGAACAATGTCAGGCCGCGCTCATTACAGTGCGATGTAATTTAAGTCCTCTTGTCTGTTAGGCCGTGGATCTTCTGATTGCAATGATAATTGGGACGCCACGGAACGGGAAGAAGCGAGTCTCTCTTGCCGCGCTTTTTCCTCTGCATGTTCTTCTGAATGGGATGACGTGGAGAAATTGGCATGGGAAATGTTTAGGTGGAGGTGTGGGGCTTGGTCATTTTGCGGGCAAATAGTACTTGCTGGCCATTGGTATTTTTCTCAAAAATACGGGGGAAAATAGTTAAAATCCGAAGAAAATGGCACAATCTTGAGAAATCGACTGGATTAAAAAAAAAAAAAATAAATAAAGCAATATGAATTTGTTCCTTATACAAATGAAACTTAAATTAAACTATTAAAAAAAATCGCTGTTATTAAAGCTTATCTATTTTGGCCACAATGTTTTTAAATGCTAAAGGAAAAATAAAATATTCGGTCAAGACGAATTTTACTGTTTTTTTTCAATATTTTTCTATTTTCGGCAAGAGCATGCCCCCCTGTAGAACTAGAAGGTGAAAACAAAGGGATTTTCCCTAATGGTTGGAGACGCGTGCCCCCCCCCCCCCACCCAAAAAAAAAAAAAAAAAAAAGAAAAACAGCCTGAATTTACAAACTGATTAGTTATCAAAGCTGTACCTCAGAACCAGACTAACATAAGTTCATTTTCGTCATTTTTCGGTAGAGGGGAAAAACGATTGTCGAATACATCGTTTTTCCCCTCTACTGAAAAATGACGAAAATGAACTTACGTTAGTCTGGTTCTGAGGTACAGAAAGAATGAATTATAGTTTCAGACCATTTGCTCAGCGAAAACAGCAATGACTTGTCTTAAGAAAACAAATTAAACTATTAGTTAAGAAAAAAAATATGCTTGGCTACTCGGGTACGTTATTTAATCGTCAAGTGATAAGTGACAGTTTCAGATGTAGATGGGATTATTAATTCACGCACACACGCTGTGTTAACAATTTTTCTTGCCAAAATAAATTTCTTTAAAAGTTTGGAGCAAAAGCAATCTTACTAGTTTCACGGTATACGAATTGTTCAAAGTTTTTTAAAAAGAATTTTAGATGCAAGACTATTATTGCCTACCAGTTTGCCTTGTTGGTCGTTTGTCAGGCAAAGATCTATTTTCTATTTGTTTATTTGTAATGTGGAACTTATTATTCTTAGTATTAGCATTGATACGTTTGATATTAATTATTGTTTCTTTTCTGTTTACTTTAGGTAAGTCTCCTTTTATGAAGAAATTGACCTTGTCCTTGAAAATTAGGTATTTTTAACGTTTTTATATGTTTTCTGCATGGCAACAGGTATCTATGTACGTGTACCGTATGTGTGAAATTTTGCTCCAAAATCAATTTTTTTTATTAATCCCGTATTTAAAATTTACTGCAAGATGGAAAAGTCCCATGATAATGAGAATAATTACGTCTTTTATTTGAAATAAAATCTTAACAATTGTTTTGTTTGAAAAAAAAAATTAAAGAAAAACGACATTACTTTTCGGTTCCCTTAATATCCGTTGCTGCTCAAAAAAAAAGTCAAAATTTTGTGTGTTCCTCGACACTGCGATTTCATATAATTGTACACTAGGTGGCCAAAAGTATCCGGACACTTTCAAAAATTTACATTTTTAGATATAACTCGAGAAATAAGTGATCAATTGTTCTTTAACTTTAGTCATACAAAATATATTCTTCACCGAACATTTCCAAGTTGAAATTAAATTACCCTTGCATTTGGGGGACGATAAGAAGGGGGGTCGAAAGAAAAACCGCTTTTTGACCATAACTCTTTGAAAATAGCTCGGAATAAGCTATGCATTTCAGTAATTAATTAGCATACTATGTATAATTACTGTACAAATTCAAATGAACGTACCACTCTTACTTCCAAAAATATGAAACATTTTTTAAAAAACGGTAATTTTATTTGAAGGGTTTTTGCTCATAACACGCAGAGTTTTTGATCAAACCTTATCAAAACTTCAGGAAAGATGACAAAATACAAGAGAAAGAACATACTGAAACGGTTTTTAAAAATATTAAAAATCCGATGAGATATGAACGTTAAAAGGAAATAATTTTGCACGGCGCATGCGCGAAAGACAGAAATTTATAACTACAAAAATATTGTAGCCTGGTGTATACTGCATCTTATAAAAAAAGTTCCAGTTGAATATCGTAAAAATTGAAAAAGATATCAGCGATCTAGTGAGCTGTAATTCATTCATTTGCAGTCAATTCATAAATGGAGAAGGGTTGTTCACAAATAGTGTGGGGACAATCGAGCATATTTTTCAATGTTAAATTGTATACTGTTTAAAAATTTATATTTGGCATAGAAGTCACATTTCGCCCATTCGGCCAAAAAGACCTTATAAGTAGGTGGCCAAAAGTATCCGGAGACCCCCTGAAACGTTGATTTTGAACGATGACGAAATAACCTTTATTTTAAAAATAGCTCTTTGTGGACAGACCCTCACTATGTATGTATTGTCTGCGAATGAATGAAATACAGCTCACTAGACCGCTGATATCTTTTTCAATTTTCATGATATTCAACTGGAACTTTTTTTATAAGATGCAGTATATACCAGGCTACAATATTTTTGTAGTTATAAATTTCTGTCGTTCGCGCATGCGCCATGAATTTTTTTTTTCCTTTTAACGTTCATATCTCATCGGATTTTTAATATTTTTAAAAACCGTTTTAGTATGTTCTTTCTCTTGTATTTTGTCATCTTTCCTGAAGTTTTGATAAGATTTGATCAAAAACTCTGCGTGTTATGAGCAAAAACCCTTCAAAAAAAATTGCCGTTTTTTAAAAAATGTTTCATATCTTCGGAAGTAAGAGTGGTGCGTTCATTTGAATTTGTATAGTAATTATACATATTATGCTAATTAATTACTGAAATGCATAGCTTATTCCGAGCTATTTTCAAAGAGTTATGGTCAAAAAGCGGTTATTCTTTCGACCCCCCTTCTTATCGTCCCCCAAATGCAAGGGTAATTTAATTTCAACTTGGAAATGTTCGGTGAAGCCTATATTTTGTATGACTAAAGTTAAAGAACAATTGATCACTTATTTCTCCAGCTATATGTAAAAATGTGAATTTTTGAAAGTGTCCGGATACTTTTGGCCACCTAGTGTATCATCTTTAAACAACAACTAAGCCTGAGTCGTTATGAAAATGAGAAGTTTCTTTTTTTTTTCTGAATTTTAATCGCCAGAACTAAACAACGAGTCTACTGTTTGTATGATTAGTGTATTATTATTCTGTCAAATTTTATCAGCATGCTCGAGAATGACGCATTGCAGCAATTAAGCTTGAGACAATGATAAACGCAATATTGTAATAGTTGTCTCTTGCTAATGGACGCTTCCCATGTAGAATGATTAGTTACTATCAACTGCGAATGAGAAAAATGCACGGACGTATCGATGATAATTGCCGATTTAATCCAACCTAATCAGTTATGATTTGGTCTACCAGCATAATGCTTGCATGCATGCCACCTCAAAACAATACTGTGTAGAGTTCATTGTGGATGATATTCTGTTTTAGTTTTTAAAGACCTCTGTCTTCCATTCGTTTTTGTATTTTGTAGGTTCAGAGCTTTAACTGCCTATTTATTTATGCATGTTGTCGCTATTAAGTGAATAAGACCATTGATACAACTGGATGGGTTGTATTCCAAACAGTTCAATAAATTAGAACAAAGATAAAGAATGAAAGTCGAATATCAAAATTACTATTTTATGTTGTGTATTCGTTCCATGTCTGTACTGTTTACAGTAGAGTTCCGATCATCCAAAAAAGTGCGGGTCTGTATAACCTCTTTGATTAATGTGATTTAGATGTTTTCTTCTAGATAAAATAACCGTATATATATTTTTTTTAACAGTAAATATTTTTTGGCTAACTTCAAAAATCTAATGGCTTAACACGGGGAAAGTATAATCTATAAATTATTGTTTTCTAAACAATTTTAAACAAATTTTGAAATTTTTTGACTCATATGTCACATGGTCCTTAAAGAGTTTTAAAAAATCTCAGCTTTGTACGTGTTTTTGAAGTTTTTTACAATGTAGTAGGTTTTGTTTAAACAAAGTTTCTGTGGTATCTTAGTTGTTCTTTTTCTGACTGCAAATTTATTTTTGCCATTCCGTATCGCAAACACGTTCTTGTTGAGACAATGCGTCAATAAATAATATTAAACCATCAACAACTAAAATATTCACAAATAAAATGTTTCCCTTTGTGCGATAAGTTAAATATACCACAAGGATAAAATTGCACAAATAGCAATTAGAATTGCAGACGCGTGGTTCTTGGTGTACAAATTTTCAATGCAATGATTGAAAAAACATTCGACAAAAGTTTTAAATAACCTCATTCATAATCATCTTAGTTATAAACATAGCTAGTTACCTCGATAAAGTGAAAGAAAACTATTTTTTGAATAAAATTGTCGGCATTAAAATAAGCAGACACCACTCGGAGAAGAAAATCGGCCAGCGTGATTTTACAGCACATTAAATTTGTGCGATCCGAGACGTCATCGTGTTCCTTACGTGAGCAGGTTCACCAAGGGACCGAGCACAAGTTGAATACGCGCCAATAATAATTGTGGTTGTTGTCGCCGCTTGCCGTGAGGTTCCGTGAAATTTTTCTATTATCACGATGAGCCCAATTATCGGAGCTAACAGCCGTGACGCGATGGCCAGCAATTTCCACCTCGATATTTGTTTGAGTTTTTTTTTTTTTTTTCCATCCTTCCCCTTCGTGACAGTCAGGTCGGGAGAAAAGATTTTTGTTGATTTGCACCTTTTTAACAAGATTGCTGCTCATTTGTATGCCGGGTGAAATTTAATGCGTGGTTACCAAGTATATCGTTGGCTTGGATCGTGTTAAATTATTACTGTTAATTAGTGCTTGTTGAAGGTGTTCATTTATTTATTTTATCGTCAGATTATTTTGAACGATTGAATTCCCAGTTTGTTTCCTGTTTTGCCTTTTGTTTCCGTAATTTAAATTGTGAACGTCATCAAGTGAAAAATGAATAAATAAACAAAAGTAAAAGTATAATCGATGACGTTTTAAATGCACATTATTTGCACATTTTTTTTTTTTTTTAACATTATTCTTTTTACTTCGAGAATATATTTTTAGGTGGTTTGAATTTTTTAAATTTTAACTCGTTTTCCCCCCAGTATGTATGAATAGTGTGTATGACGTTCTTTCTTTCTTTTTTTCTCCCCTCTTAATTCGTTGATCTTGCTCTTCCATTTCATGTTTCTCTCAACAAGCATTAAAAATGAAACAATAATTAATTTATTAAAGGCATTGAACTCTGTCTTCTTAATGGTTTATAAAAACTAGTAAATACTTTTGTATTCAGTGTAATGAGGAGATGTAAGAAAAAGATAAATGATTTTATTTGAGTCTTGGAAATATGTTAAAGGAGATTATACGATACATGCGTTGAACTGTAGGAGGACATTTAGGTGCTCTTAAATTGGACTTCGCTATATTTGTTCTGTTTTATCCTGAAATAGGTTAATTTTCTAAACATTTCTAGAAACCTACAAAAGCGAAAATTATTTGTGGTTGATTTTAAATGTCAAAAGATTTCTAGTTTAGTCATTGGTGTCTAGATAATTAACGAACTCCCCTACTCTGCAATCTTATGTTGGGCCATGGCCTGCCTAAAAACTCCATTCCAAAGCAATCTCAGTTGAGCGACTGTTTAATCGACGTCCTAAACTGTTGAAAAATATAGTTAAATGTTTCTCAAAAAAAAAAAAAAAAACTGGTTTAACTTGGTAAAAATTAACTACAACTTTACAATCATCTTATAGGTGATAAGTTACACAAATGTAATGGTACTTTTGCAAACTGGTGACTTCCAAAAGAAACATTACGTCGGTGAAACTTATCGCTAATCAGAGGGTTGCAGCTAAATTTTCTAGATTTGACTTATTTCTTGAAGCAACGAAATTTAAGAATATATACTTGGAACAATTCAACTTCCGCTTCTATTGGGAAGACAAAACTTACACAAAGTACATGTTGCTTGCTTGCTTAATCCTCATTAGGACAATCTGTTCCCCATATTTAATGCGAGTGGGCAATGGTTTAAGCAACATTTCTTTCTCATCCATTAGCGTCTTAATTTTGAGTAACTTCCTCGTAAGTGGCATAAATTTGAAATTGTCTGTTCCCACGCGGATCGTTTCCGAAAAAATTTGCAATTAATCTAAGATTTGTAGAGTTTTATTTAAATGGAAGTTTTGAAAATGATACTTTCACTCTGTGATAACCTGGAACTATTAAGAGAGTAATGGCAATCCATTTAAAAGCTCAGATAAACGTCTATTAAACCGACATCCTACTCTGAAAAATTGCTTTTTTAATCTCTGTTGCAATTTTTTCTTCCGAAAAGTACTTGTTGCTCTGTTTGAATATCCGTCCTCATTAGGAAAATCTGTTCTCCACATGTAGTGCGAGTGGCCAATGGCTTGAGCAACATTTCTTTCTCATCCGTTAACGTCTAATTTTGAGCGACTTCCTCGTAAATGACATAAATCTGGAACAGTCTGTTCCCGGGCGAGTCGTTTCCAAACAAATTTATCGCCTCTTGTCTGCACATGTGTCCGAAAGGTGGGCGGCAAATAATATCTCGCCACCCCTCACCATTGGGAGGCCACTTAAATACTAATGGTATTGTTAGTCGAAATACCTTTGTGGCCGCCAGTGCGTGCCTAATGTCCTATACGTGCTGCCACTAACACTCTTTATCAGATGCGAGGCTTTTGGACTTGGATGGATGAGGCGAGGAAGAAAAAAACGAATTTGGATGGCAGTCGCTGTCTATTCAGCAACGTCTAGCTGTCGAATTATGTAAATAATGATTTTGTTCTGAGAGATTAACACTCGAGTGAAAACGAGCCGACCCACTCGCCTTTTTTGCGTACAATATGGTGTTACTGTTTTGCTTTATGTGGAGCAGGATATACTTTTTCAGCGTCATGAGGACAGAGTTTGTCGAAGAAAAAGCTGTTTTTGGTCCTACAGAAACAGAAAATTTCTAAAATGCAGCACGCGTATTTCCCGAAAGTAGGCCGCCTAGAAACTAGTGGCCGGTCCCTTCCTGAAAAGCGTAAATTTAGCTTTGTCTTGTAAAATTTTGAGAATTGCCAATTTGCAAAATTGTCCTTGCTTAATTTGGAAAACGACAGAGGCATTGCTATTTTCAAAAACGTAAAAGAGTGTAGAACTCATGTTTTTTGTTTTAAATGAAAGGAAGCCGATTGATTCTTCCTTGAGAATATCGTGACTTCATAACTTATCGAGTTAGGCCGCAGCGAGGGGTTTGGGTGTTAACATTCTCAGAACTCTTGATTTTTTTAAATATTGCCAACCCTAGTACGGCATTTTAAACACATTTAAGAACTGTTATGACCCCAAAAAAAAGCCTTCCCTCTCCCGTCAATAGGTATAAATCCTGGCTGCACTAAAGTTCCAAGCGTGTGCATGGTCGAATTGCGTATCTTTCTGATTCTCCAAGTTTTTACGATTTGCCTTCGCTTTATATTTTGGAAGCCCGTGAGTGCATGACTAAAACGCTATTTAACAGGTGTATGGACCAACTTTTTGACTCTTTGAATGTTTGAATTCGTACGAATCTGTCCTTATATGGTGACTCTTCCTTGCCTAGACACTTCGTCAGTTTTCTTGCTATGTCATTTCAAAACTTACAAAAGATGCAGCATTTACTCACCCTTGATAAGGAATGATAAGTTTGTCATTAAAAACGATTTATATCCATCGCCGAGCCCGAGTTCAGTTCCGTGTCGAAGCAGATGGTAGGCTTTTGTCCAGCATGACAGTCGAACCTATTGCCAACATTGTAGACTTCTTCGGGTATTTTTGAGTCATCGGGTGATTTTGGGCATCCGGACGCAGCTTCTCGTTCCGTGATTCAAGAATGATATCATCCACTTCATTAAAGAATCTGCCTCGTTCGACGAGTTCCACCATCCGAACGTCAGACGGGGCTCATCGCATTCATTTTTGCCAATGAGAAGCGTCTTTTCACTTCCCTGGAAGATTCACGGTGGGCGGACGTCATCTTCGCCGTCTTTTTCTCAGAGGATGGAACTCTTTTTATGTCGGCGTTGACATTGCCGCTGTCGGTCCATGTCGCATTAGCAGTCGTGTGTATGCGGTTCGTGTTCGCGGCCATTTCGTTTTCCTCCCCGCCTGCCCTTCTCTTCTTTTTCGATTTTTACGACTTCCTCTAGTTTTGATTTTTTTTCTCTGCTTTATTATTAGTATTTACTTTTACTTCCCCCCTTTTCATTTTATTTTGCCATTATTATTACTTTTCCCCAAATTGGTTGGTCGGAATAAATGGCACATTAGACAAACAGCGATGTCGGGGACATTCATAAATCTATCGTTATCTCTTCAGGCATCCTCTGTTTATACGTGCAGGTCTTATTTGCAAGTACTTTGCGTAGGTACACGCTACACCAATTGTTAATTCTGCTTTTTTTTTTTTTTTTTAATATTTCATTCATGGTTCCTTTCACTTTTGTTATTTTTGTCTCAGTCAGTGGTATTTGTATTATCTGTAAGTTATGTTTCGCCTGAAGTTCATAATATCTCTTCAATGTACAGTGGTCGCAGCTTATACGATTCACATTTGTTCTCAACAGTTTTGATTCAATAAAGTGGCTAGTTCAATAAAGCTGGATATTGCTCTGTTTTTGGAGATTTGATTCATTTAAGTGGCTGATTCAATTAACCGGTGCCCACTGTATCTGCATATTCAGTATTAGTTCTTCTTAACTCTATCACTTCTTGACTGTGTTCTAGTTGTCATTTAATGGGGAAAATGTTATTACAGCTACTTGGTTCAAAAAGATATAAAAAAGAACCCTAAAAAGGGAAAGTCAAACTGAGAGACATGATACGAAATTATAACTTTGTTGAATACCGGTAAATATATTTATTTAGTTTTCAGTGAAATAAAATAAATAACACAAAAGACAAATTTGCAAAAAAAAAAAAAAAAAAAAAAAATCAGATGCATCTTTTTGTGATTTTTATTTCAATGTGTCTATGCAATTTTTAACCACTTTGTGGTTTTAACGTTGTTGAATTTACTTTGTAGGATATTTTTTCTCTCGATGATTTTGTGAATTATATTTTATAGTAAAACCGAATCTGTACGGCTGCCTTATTTAGCATCGCGAAACGCATAGGGCTCGCATCTAGTACATTCACATTAATGAAGTAAAATGTACACTTATTTGTTGAATAAAAGTAAGTAAATAAAAATAAAGTTAAAAAATAGTAATGATATGAATAGTGTAGCAGATGAACTTAAAGTATTTCAGTTATTCTATTCTCGATCTTTCTATTGTTTTGGTTGAGCACGTTAATCTAAAATTTCACGATAATACTACTCTGATGTGAAAATACGAAATGAAAATGCATTTGTTTGGACATTAAATCATTTTGATTACCTTTATTTTCTTTTGTTCGTTGTTCTTGAAGTTTTCTCTATCGAGAGTTCTTACTAGTTCCCTCCGTATTGTTTTTAATTTTGACTGAACTATAAAGAATATTCTTGGTGCAATGCTTTCCAGACTTAAAGAGCTCTCCACAGGGAATTTCTAAAATATTTTGTGCTTCATAGAGAGATAAATCTTGGCTGCACCATGTCACTTTTCGAGTCGGGTAGTAATTCCTGCTTATGTATTTTTCTTGGACTTCCTCCACCTATCCTTTTCTCTTTCTCTCTCCTAGCACAAGGTCTTCAGGATTGCGCTGTTAACGGCACGGGAATTCAATGGTTCTATTTGGACTGAACAAATCTTTACTTCTGAAAAATCATTGAACAAAACTTGATGTTGGTTTTTGTCTCCATTGTGTCATTTATTTATTAATTTATTTATTTTTCTGTTGATGTATTGTGACTTAAACGCTTCGTGGATTTGAGATACATTACAAAATAAAATCAATTTTTAACCAAATTAAGTTGTCTGGAAACTGAGAGGTCACCCTGAAGGCGCCATTTGCTCGAGTCAACTAAGCTTGAGTTGTTTGGGGGGAGGTTTAAAGTCGTATCTCTCAGAAACTTTTGCCTTGAGTCATTCTTCCAATTCTAGTGTATTAATATAAATGTATACAAATATTTACGAACCAACATGCATGTTCATTAAACTTAGTAAAACCTGAAGGAGTAATAGGTTACTTGTTTTGGCTTGAAGAAAACTTAGATTTAAACATCGCCTTGCTTGAAAATTCCCACGATAGGCATGTGGCTCGGTTGTCTTGGTAAAGCTGGTACCAACAAGCAAATTGAGCAGTTTTGTGTTCCTAAATATGTTTCACATTGTGTGACTGGTGAAGACACTTAGAAAACTCAAAAGAGCACAGGTTCTCATTTAGCGATTTTGAGTTCCCTTACATCTCAAAACGGAATTGAGATTTGTACTATATTAATGAATGCGTTATCTTTGGTAACAAGATATCATTGTCACTCAACTTAGAACTGTATTCTTCAGTTATAGTGTGACATTTTCTTTGTTCACTTTTACAAATATTTAGCCTCACGTTTGTGATACATAGATGTGATGGTGCGCTGGAAAAGAAGTATAAACTTCGTGCTTCGCACCAGTGTCCTATCAAACATTTTGCCCAATATACTACTCAATGTTGGTGAGAGGAGCGACGTGGGTACATATGAGTAAAGTGAAAAAGAAAAGTAACAACCAACAAGGTCAAAAAAAGTGGCGGTCTGTGTGTCACGAGTGACCGCTCATGTGGTCCCTTGTCGTGAACCTATCGTCCGTCAATAAAAGGCACTATCACGTCGGTAGCGTACACCCCTTCAGAGAAATGATAACGCACAATAAACCATCTTTTTTATTGTTAAAAGATCTAGGATTGCTTTTGTAAATTTTAGTTATTTTATTGCATTTTCTGCCGAAACACCGACGTAGATGTTCTTTCTTTCTTTATTTTTTTACTAGCGGTACCCGCACGGCTTTGCCCGTGGTATAAAATTAAAAGTTCATTTGTAAAAAAAATGATATAGCAGAAAAAAATACTCTATTTTAGTTATAATTCAACTATAATTCCTTCTAAGTATGATATAAAAATTTGGTATGGACCCTACACTACTTCCTTTTACGTGTAAATTTCTTAGTAGATGCCTTAAGTGCTAAAATAGTGCTTGAAGTGAGTAAGATAACAATTCAAACATTTGCATCCCTAGTTTGCCACGAAACAATGCAAAAAAATGTTTTACAATGATTAATCTCCTAAATATCGCCGATTTTAACATCATTCAGTAGATTTTTCGCAAAATATCGCCAATAGCGCCAAATTGAACCCAAAAAAAATTTTTTTCGCTAAATTTATTGCCAACTTGGCGATATGTCGCCAAATTGGCGTCAAACACTTGGTGACCAAAAGCTTGGCGAGATATCGCCAAGTGGTCGCGCCAATTCATATCACTTTGGTCTGCATTGAAAGCCCTGATTACCCCATAAAAGGGGTAAATCACCCCCTTGGGGACATTCGAATGCAACCCCAAAGATAGGTGCACAAAAATAAGCCAAAAGAAAAAATAAGAAAAATTTTGTTGCTCACAGAAACCAACAGAAATCTTACCAAAGTTTAAAAGAAGAAGAAAGTTTTCTTTCCTAACTTCAAAAACAAAATAATACATTTTCCGAAATGACATACTTTAGAAAGAACGTTGCAATATCGCAATAAGATAGAAGTAAATATACTGAAATAGAATTGAATGCCAAATTGTAAAAAAGTCGCCAAAAAAATAATTTTTAATATTGTCTTTCATTATTTATTAAATGCAATTATTGCTGCAAATTACAGTCCAACAATAAATAATCACATTGCAAAAGTATATTTGGAGCATTTTTTTCTTTTAAACTCAACTGATCCTAAAAATTTTAAGTATTAGTCATAGAAATTTCGTGCATTATTCTTCACAATGATAATAAAAACAATAAACATCGACAAAGATCAACCAGCAAACGATACATTAAAAGCTAAATTCGTTCACTCAAGCCATTTGCTGCAATTTATATTGAAATAAATTAATAATGAAGTAAAATATGTTTTGCAGACGATAAATTTAGAATGGTATCCTGTATTTTAAGGAAAGGACTCGATTTCTCATTTGATTGACAGGTGCCATCTTATCACGGTTTTTAATATTTCATTTGACTAATTTTAATAAGGCTTGGAGTTTGGATTGTTACAAAAACAAATACATTTTTAAAATTATTAAGGGAAAAAGAACGAAATAAAAACGTAACCATGGTAACAACATGAAAAGTTGATTTCCGTTGATAAAATAATTCATTTCATCTCTATTTTCAAACAAATTTTATTCGCGAGCAAAGCCATTTTAGAATCGTTTGGCTTGCTTTACTGAAGGTAAGCCTTGAATTTCGGGATTCTTAAAACAATTGTTACAGCTCTCCTGATGATCGTAGAAACTTCGAAAAAACGTCATTTTGTGCAGAAAATTTCAAGCTTTCGAATGACATAAGACTTGAAAATGTGTATGGAATATTTCTTCCCTATTTTATCAAATTTCCTCTAAGAATTCGAATAGAAAAAGAACAAAATGGAATGTTCGAAAAATCGCTTCGAGGTGCAAAACTACATGCTACAAACTAATTTTGTGCCAAGTGGCATGAAAATCGACCGAACGGTTTTGGCGCTACGCGCGTAACAGACAGACAGAAAGAAAGAAAGAAGGACAGACAGAACCACCTTCAGCTTTATTATTAGTAGAGATAGAGATAGAGATAATTTCATTTATTTCGAAAAGCGATCTATGAACTCAAAAAACAATAAAATTTGGTAATTTGAAGCAACAATGGTGGAGGATTTAGAATTTGCTTTTTGTTTGTTTTTCTAAGTTCTTTTAACGATTTTGTACAAGCAGTAATTTCCAGACTTATGGAAAAGTACGGGGGAAAAAAAACTGGAGATGCTTTATATCTGCAACCAGCCGTTAAAAAATGTTCAAACAGATTAATAGTGTGGCTGAAATACTCAAAAACTAGTATTACTCAAAAACTAAAATAAGTAAGTGAATTTGGAAATGACTGTGGATTTCTTTCGTTAAAAATTGTGACCCGCAAAAGAAATAAGACATCTTGCTGGAATTGCGTAATGTTTTCTCTCCAGGGAAGTAAAAAACTAAAGGTTATAGAATGTCATACCTACCAACTCTCCCGATTTGTTCGAAAGCATTCCAGATATTGATGCCTTCTCCTTAACCTCCTGATGAAGTACTAAATATCTCGAAAAATCTTCATACTGCAAAAACAGCGGTCTAATACTGGCAGCAGAGGTGCCAGTTTGAAACTGAAATGCACAGTAATAAATTGGAAAATTAGCAGTTTTGCAGTTTATTACTGTAAAATTATCAATTTACAGTTTATTCTGTAAAATTAGCAATTTTCACAGTTTAAAAACAACACAATAAAATTATTTTTATATTATACTGTAAAATTAACATTTATTTTTTGCAGTGCATTTCGTTTTCGTACTTTACGACGCACCATGAAATTTACTTCAATCTCAAATTGACGAATCATCTCTTCGTAACAAAAGCTCGATACGCAGCATTTAAAATGAAGTTTCCATTGTGTTGTATGAGCAAACGTATGTTTGGGGAAGCTCTTGAGGACACTGACTCAATGCTTCTGAAAGGCCGTGATTGGCAGACGCGAATTTCGTCTCCATTCTCTTTCGCGGCCTTGTCCTCTGAAGTGTCTGGAAGGAGAGTGATTCGATTTCTGAGATCTGTCGTCCGACGATTGGAAAACTTTCCCTCCTTTTTTTTGTCTTGAAAGGCCATTTTTTATTCTGTTGAACTACATTGCAAAAAATAACTGTTGTTTTTACAGTATAATACTGGCAGCAGAGGTTCCAGTTTAAAGCTGCAAAAGCACAGTGATGAACTGTGAAACTTCAATCTTACAATCGAATTGAAACTTATGTCTTTTGGGAAATATTTTAATTATTTATAAATTACTTTTGAATAGCATAGATTGTGTTAATCATTCATTTATTTGTATCAAATTATATACATATATGTCAAATTATAAACATTCAAAACCCTTGCATAAAAAGTTCCACTCCAAAAGCTTTTAAAAGCGCTTTTTAACTTGTTACTTGATTTGAATCAAAGAAATCTTCAAAAACCTGTACTATTTGAAAAGTTTAAAAACCGCAAAATCCACTATTATTTACTTGCTTAAGGCTACAGTGGACTTTGAAAACGGCGAAAATCCTTCAAAATATGGGTTTTCTGTTTTTGTTCTATTTTTATGCTCTGAAAATAGCTTTATTCAGTACAAAAGGAATTTTCTCGATTCGATCTTTTTTTCTTGAGTTATGGCTGAAATTGCTCTTTAAAACTAAAAATGAGTTTTTCTCGGAACAAATACTTTACTGCTTATTAAAACTTCGAAATGTTCCATGCGTCAAAATAATTTACGTATGATGATAAAACTTTTTTTCTGTGTATCCCAATGCATCATCTGTAAACTGTTGGAAACAGATTTTTAGCAACTTGGACCAAAGCCATGTTGTAACTGATATAAACTTGAAATTAACCCGTTTCCGTAACTTTTTTCAAAAATTGTGATGAAAACACTAATTTTTGTCGTTATTTTGATGTCGGACAAAAAAAGTGAAAAATTTTTTCCTACAATCTGTTCAATATCAAAGGTAGATGTGGAAAAAAAATATTTTTAGAATATTCGTTTAATATTTTGACGCATGGAGCGTATTAAGCTTAGTTAATTTTTATTAATAAATTTCTCTAAAATTGCTGCATTTCTCTAAACATGTGAAAATATTTATTTATTTTTTATTTTTATTCACATACCATCTAAATAAGAACATTTTAGGAAAGTAACATCAATGTAACTATGTTTAGAAAAAAAAATCCATAAAAAGTCCACTGTAGCCTTAAGCAAGTTTGAAATTAATTTGTTAAATTTATTAACAAAACTAACTTTCTTATTACAGTGAAGCACCATTTGAACATTTTCGTAGGAACTGTATTGAATAAACGTATAAATTAAAAAAAAAAAAAAAACGTATGCTAGGTAAACGTTAATATACATTGGACTCTGATGGGACCGATGGTGAAACGTATAAATGATAAAAACGTTCATGGGACGGATGGTGAAAACGCATAAATGATAAAAACGTATAAACGATGCTTCAGGGCCATGCTCCACATCAGCGTAAAACGCGACCGAAACTGAAGGCAGAAACCGAAAATCCGGGTACTTTCCATAGGAATACCATTGAATCCATTTTACGCTTCTGCCTATTTTTTCTGCTTTACGTCGATGTGGAGCATGGCCCTCACTGTACTATATTATTTTGTTGGTTTTTTTTTTTTGGCAACAGACGAACTTCAAAAAAGTCAGTACTGCACTGACATTGTGTAGAGAAAATAAAATAGTTTTTCATTTTTTAGTATAATTTATGGTATAATATATATGAACAGAATTTATTGAATTTTTTTGTCAAGGAAGTCTCTTTTACTTCCTTTCCTCTTTTTTTTTCGTTTTATTTTTGACGGAAGAAAAAAAGAAATCGATGTTAAAGTAATAGCCTAACGTTGGCTCTGCCATTCTCTGCCTACTTTTGAAAGAAGTTAAAATTGTCTTCTTACTGAAATTGCTATAACATTTTGATTAGTATTAAAGCGAAATGTGTTGTAATTGAATGAGCTTCTTTCCAAAAAGAAAGCGAATTTCTCTTGTTCGACAATCTTCCCTAAGGCTGTTGTAATTACGTTAACTGTTTGACTGACAATTAGATCTTAGTGATGTAATGGATGAAATTGGCTCTTTTTAATAGAGAAAATTGATGCGTTGTATGAAATCATCCTTGTCAACTAATAATTAAAAATGCTTTCCCCCCTCTCTTTCTTTTTGGTGTGTGTGGGGGGGAGGGGAGGGGGCAATAGTTTAGCATTTTTTATATTCTTATGAACTCTTGACCCTCTTTAGAACAAAAAAAAAACTTAAGTTAAATTGTTCAAGTGATTAGTACCGAAGGTCAGAACTGGTTTCGGCTTACGAACGCACTTTGGCGGCCATTTCAGGGGGTTACCAAAAGCTTTAGCTGTAAAAAGTTCCAATTCCAACTTAAAAGCTGATTAAAAGTTGCCATATATATTAAAGGATAAACAATGAATGTTTAAAAGTCATTTCTAAAACAAAATCTATGACCGCTAATATCATTTCAAGGAATGGAAATATTACATTTTTAAGAACCACTTTAATAACGTAAAAACAAGCTTTTTTTTCCACTCTAGATGAGCTTAACCAAGACCGTTTTGTCCAACAATGCTACGAATGAGCGCGGATTATATACAAATGTTTATGTATACACAGTAAACTCCCTATGATAGGCGGTCGGAAAGTTTGTTATTGGTCATTTTTAGCTGTAATTTAAATTCATTTGTTGTGTTATTGACTTTTTTTTTAAGCTATTGCATACATTTATATCGTCTTTTACCAATTGTTCAATTATCTGCGGTTACCGTGCCAACCTATTCCGCAGATAATCGGGAGTACTTTACAGGGGTGCCCACAGGGGGGAAATTATGGCGCAAGTTGCGCCATCAAAAAAATGTTTTCTTTTTTTTGGGGGGGGGGGAGGGGGGGATTTTTTTAAAACTTATTTATTTGTTGAAATTATTCATTAATTTATTTTTTAATTTAAATTAATTAACGGTTTTTTAATTTTGTGTGTGTGTGCTTGGAATGTCTGGAAGGGAAAAAAGCGATTCTCTTCTGTGCATAATTAGCTCTTTTAAAAAAATAATATAGAAAAAAAATAATAGTTATGATTTAAAAAATAATAATATTGAAAAAAATAAATGAGCAATATTAAAAAAACAATAATAAAAAAAACATTAAAAAACAAATAAAATAAAAAAGAGGGGTAAAAATAAAAAGCACAAGAGGGTTGTGAAAAATTTTGGGCGGAAATTTGCACCATTGAGCTTGGGGGATGGGCAGGGCACCCCTGGTACTTTATATGCCAGTGAAATTTTTAAGCGGTAGGTATTCGTCTTTTTGCCTCGGTGCGGAGAGGGGATCTCTGCAGCATTTGAGAGATGTGTCATCGTTTTTGGTGATGGCAAACCCTGCGTAAATTATCCTTGAAACAGACATGCAAGGCTCTTATTTTGTACAATCGTAATACAGTCAAGCGTGTCTTATCTCGAATTTCACGAGACAGAAGAAAAATTCGAGATACGGAGGTTTCGTGATACAGAGGTTGTGATACAATTCACAAAAATAAGCAATTGGAACAAAGTCAAATACTTAATAGATTGTTTTGCAAAGATATTGTTGAATAGTTTACTGTACGACGTGTTGTGAGTCCACGTTTTACTAATTGTGATGACTATATCAGTAGCAAGTTAATGCATAACTCTGTGCCTCAGAACCAGACTAACGTAAGTCCATTTTCGTGACGTTTCAGCAGAGGATGAAAACGATTGCCGAATACATGCAAAAGATGGCACTCGTGCCCTTTTAATGATGCTAAATAATTGTGAAGAAATCTGTTTTATAGAATAACGTTCTTATGGGTCGACGCGGAATAAGATTCTACATACGATGATGCGATAAAGTGAAAATTGCCATTTTTGAACTTAAATCGTTCTGGTTCTGAGGGATAAAACTAAGTGCGAACATAGTCTTTGAATGATTATGCAAAAGATGATTTTTGTCTTCACAAGTTATACCATTGATAAAGGTGGCTCGAGATGAAATTCAAAAATGAGAGTCGTCAAAATTCGAGATACAGAGGTTTTCAAGAAAAATCATTCGAGATAAACATGAGAAAAAACATTAAATTTATCCTGTAAACGCAGAGAAATTGAAAAATTTCGACATGGAGAGGTTTTCGAGATAAACAGGTTCGACTGTATTGCATTGTTCTGAGCTTGAAAACAAATCCTCCTCTTCAAATGAGCTAGTTCAAATGACCACCGTGCAAAAGTTGCTGGGTCATCTTTTTTGTTTATTTAGCTTTTTTCCTATTTGACCTAGTGTACAAAAAATCACGAAGAGAGAGAAAGAAAAAAAGAAGGGAAAAAGAAGAAGAGAAAAGGAAACAGAACTGCTCTCTTCCGACTTTCGCTCTTGTTGAAAAGCTAAAATGCAGATATTTGTCACCTCCAGCCATAATTATACCTGCCGTCTCGCTAACTTCTCTTCGCGCACGAGATTGAACATAAGTTGCTTTTGTTTGTTTGCTTTCCCGAAACGGAATCATTTAGCGAGTCTTTTGTTTGGCCTGCAGTGCTCGTTCCTCCCTTTGTGTAGATCTTTTAATAAAAAGACGTTTATTTAGCTGGTAAAAATATTCGAATGGGACTTTTCTGGTCAAGATCGCTGCTGGCTGTATTTGTGCCTGTTTTGCCTTTTTGTTTCTTCTTGATTTTATTGCACCGGCATGCAAATGGAATGGAATTTAAATTCATTCAAGCAGTGGCGTATCCAGGAATTGATTTTGGGGGGGGGTGCACATCGAACATCGACACTGTGATGAGAAAGGAAAAAAGTCAAGAAATATGGTGAAACTTTAAAAACGCAGTATTTCGATTTAATTTTTTCTATTGAACGTTGCTCAAAGAATTTTTTTTTTTCACAAAAATGAATATCATGCAAGAACAACAAGGCGCGGGTACATCGCTCATTTTCCTCTTACATTTCCACAATTACAGAATAACAATTAGTTTTGCTTCTTATTGTCGAAAACAGAAAATAATATGGCAATATTTCAGTGTCCATAAAGTATTTTTCATTGAAAAAACCTGAAGCATATTTACATGAAGGTTACATGTTTTTTTCAAAATTCGGTGCCACCATTTTTTACAGTCTTACAAAATCTTGGGGGGTGCATTGGTCCCTTGGCACCCCCCCTGGATACGCCATTGCATTCAAGTGTGTTCTTTTTTCATGACAAATAACTCAAACGTTTTTCCACCGCATTCACAGTGAGTTCTTACTACTTTTATTTTGGTTTCCTTGAAAACATTGAGGACCGGATGAGGGAGGCTGAGGAGAAGAATGTTATACAAATTTTGTTTCGGTCTTTTTTACATACTTCTCGTGCTATGCTTTTTTCTATTATTTGTGAATACTTTAAATTTATTTCCTAAATTTTATTTATTACATAGTGCAAGAGTGTTTACAACATTGCAACAGCTACCTACTTCGCTCCATCTCTAGTGCAGTGAACTTCATTTGAGGAATTTTTCATTTAGAGATATCATTTAAATATTGTTCTTTATCATAATTAAATTTTTGTATCCTCGGTTTTTCCCCCTTTTTGCATTTCTAAGCTTTTTCGATTTTAAATTTATAATATTCAAAAAGCAAGTTTGTTGAAACACATTTCATCCTTTTTCTCATTAATTTCCTAGCGAAAGTAAATTACTTTTAAATTAGTAGCTCTTTGCGGTTTGTAGTTTGATTCCAACACGTCTCTTGCTTTCATTGCACGTGTGTGGCACGATTTTCAATTACGAGGATAGATGTTCAAACATAAAGGTTGTCACGCTTTATTTTACGCGCTCTTGCAAGTTGATATTTAAAGAAAAATATGCCCGCAATTAAATTGCACTTGTTTCCCCGTTCAACCTTGAACTATAAATTTGGAAAATATCCTGTATCAGCCACGTTTGCGCATAACGGAACATAGTGTTTTAGTGACCTGTTCTATGTATGGTAGTTAGTGTAGGTTTACAGACGTGCAATAAATGAGATCCAAATTATTAATGGAAATTCTCAAAAACACTTCACTATTTTAAAATCGAGCGATTGTTTCTCTAAAACAAAGAGCGATGTCCCGCCCCTGGAAATATTATGGAGCACACCCAAGAAACTCCGAAAACAGTGGTGCCCGTACGGCCCGCAATCCACATGCGGCTTTGTAGTATACCCGTGTGGCCCCGTTGTTTGGTTTGACGTTCCAAGTCGAGAACGACGAAAAACTACAGTTACAAATTTCAAACCAAATATTCAGAAATTGGTTTCTGGAAAACAGCGATAAATTATTAAAATAATCAAGTAATAAAAAGAGCAGTTCTTGGTTTGTAATTTTCTTCATTTTTAATATTTCACCATACTTGAAATTTTCTTTTTAATGTTTTGAAATTTTATATGGGTCCTGGCTCGAGAGTAAAAAAAAAAAAAGTCTCTTCTGCCTCCTTGTATGTTTGCCTCCTTTCCGCTTCTGAAATTTCCATCTTGAGAATGTTTGCAACTTTCATCCCTAGCCATAATCCCTCCCGTCAGTACCCCCATTTAAGCTACCCATATATATTGTTTCTCATTTACTTCTTTTGTCTTTCTAACATATTACTATACCTAAAGTGTCGTATAATTTTAATCCTACTCAAAACCCGTGTTGGCCCATTGCGGTTTCCAAACGACGCTCTATTAGAGCTGTTTTTTTCTTCGTGTATAAATAGCGAAGTTCGGGGGCTCCCGAAAATAATGCATTGTGTGTGCGAGCCCTGTCGCAGGAAAAATTAACGCTGCTTTTTATTTACTGCAGCGAGTGCGAGTAGACGGTAAATATCGCTTTCTACGGTGGAGGAGGGGAAAAAAAAAGGCTCTACTCGCGCACATGACCGGAGACTTATTTTTTTTTTAAATTGTTGTGAGTGTTGGGTGCTTGAAAAAAACTGTTATAAACTTGAAGTTGTGTTCAAAATGAAAATTTTGAAATGTTAAACCTGCTGATCAGGTTATTTCAGTAATTATTTTATTTCATATTTTTATTTTATGTAGAAGCATAAGGTATAACACATAGCCCGGGAGCTAACTGTTGGAAAACTGCAAATCGTGATAAGAAGATGCCACTTGGTGGGAATGTTGTTTAGGACTATACATTGAAATTAAGACCCAGAGGCACTTTCAAAAACCGTTTTAATCCAAGATGGCGGCGCTTTTCAAAATGGCGGCCTATGCTACTGCTTTTGCAATTTAACTCACACAAAAGACGTTTTTATATCAAATTATATGTTTTTTAGGCCAAGGATTTCATTTAGTGTGTTGAAAAAAGCTAAATGTTCATTTTGATATTTATTTTTAAGAATTATATTGTTTACGAGAAGACTACATGTAGTATCCAAAATCTTTTAGAAAGTTAGCCAAATTGCGACCGAAGAAAATAAACTGGGAAACCTGGTGCGGTGGTAACCTAACCATGCTCAAATTAGTCTCCTAAGAACTCCACACACATCTCCCAGCGGTGCTGCTATTGTTAGAAGCATTCCGAGAAGGCCCGTTTAGTCTGTGGAGTTAGCGACAAAAACAGCCGAAATATTTCACTTCCGGATACCAGTGTGAAATTTAGTACAGAGCTTATGTACATATATAAGAACAAAAAACCGCCGGGTGACACTTGATCAGGGGTCATGAACTCCCGTGATGACGTCATCAAGATGGCCGCTTTTACAGGTAAATACGTTCGTTTAATTGCTTAAAACTCCATCATAGATTGAAATACTGCAAAACTCAAATGTATCATCTGAAAGCTCTTTGAAAGAGCTATTTGGAAAGATTTAATTTTTCTTTCTGAAATCAAGGTCCCACCTGTAATGACGTCATCAAAATGGCCGCTTTTACAGGTAAATACGTTTGTTTAATTCCCCTAAAACTCCATCATAGATTTAAATATTTCAAAATTCAAATATATCATCTGAAAGCGCTTTAAAAGATCTATTTAGAAAGATTTAATTTTTCTTTTTGAGGTCAAGGGCCCACCTGTGATGACGTCATCAAAATGGCCGCTTTTACAGGTAAATGCGCTCATGTAACTGTTTAAAACTCTATCATAGAATTAAATATTGCAAAACTGAAATTTATCACCCGAAAGCGCTTTAAAAGAGCTATTTTATAGTGCTTGGTTTTATTTTCTAAGACAAATAGTTGAAAAGTTATAACAATTTTAATTTGAAAATGTATAACAAACGTATTTACCTGTAAAAGCGGCCATTTTGATGACGTCATCACAAGTTGGCCCTTAACTTTAGAAAGAAAAATAAAAACTTTCTAAATAGCTCTTTTAAAGAGCTTTCAGATGATATATTTGAGTTTTGCAATATTTGAATTTATGGTGGAGTTTTAGGGGGAGTTAAACAAACGTATTTACCTGTAAAAGCGGCCATTTTGATGATGTCATCACAGGTGGGCCCTTGACCTCAGAAAGAAACATTAAACCTTTCCAAATAGATCTTTTAAAGCGCTTTCAGATGATATAGTTGAGTTTTGAAATATTTAATCTATGATGGAGTTTTAGGGGGAGTTAAACAAACGTATTTACCTGTAAAAGTGGCCATTTTGATGACGTCATCACAGGTGGGCCCTTGACCTTAGAAAGAAAAATTACATCTTTCTAAATAGCTCTTTTAAAGAGCTTTCAGATGATACATTTGAGTTTTGCAATATTTCAATCTATGATGGAGTTTTAAGCAGTTAAACGAACGTATTTACATGTAAGAGCGGCCATTTTATGACATCATCACAGGTGGGCCCTTGACCTCAGAAAGAAACATTAAACCTTTCCAAATAGATCTTTTAAAGAGCTTTCAGATGATATAGTTGAGTTTTTTGAAATATTTAAATCTATGATGGAGTTTTAGGGGGAGTTAAACAAACGTATTTACCTGTAAAAGCGGCCATTTTGATGACATCATTAAAGGTGGGACCTTGACCTCAGGAAGAAAAATTAAATCTTCCCAAATAGCTCTTTCAAAGAGCTTTCAAACGATACATTTAAGTTTTGCAATATTTCCATCTATGATGGAGTTTTAAGCAATTAAACGAACGTATTTACCTGTAAAAGCGGCCATCTTGATGACGTCATCACGGGAGTTCATGACCTCTGATCAAGTGTCTCCCGGCGGTTTTTCGTTCTTATATATGTACATAAGCTCTGTACTAAATTTCACACTGGTATCCGGAAGTGAAATATTTCGGCTGTTTTTGTCGCTAACTTCACAGACTAAACGGGCCTTCTCGGAATGCTTCTAACAATAGCAGCACCGCTGGGAGATGTGTGTGGAGTTCTTAGGAGACTTATTTGAGCATGGTTAGGTTACCTCTGCACCAGGTTTCCCAGTTTATTTTCTTCGGTCGCAATTTGGCTAACTTTCTAAAAGATTTTGGATACTACATGTAGTCTTCTCGTAAACAATAAATTCTTAAAAATAAATAAAAAAATAAACATCAAAATGAACATTTAGCTTTTTTTCAACATGCTAAATGAAATCCTTGGCCTGAAAAACATATAATTTGATATAAAAACCTCTTTTAAGTGAGTCAAATTGCAAAAGCAGTAGCATAGGCCGCCATTTTGAAAAACGCCGCCATCTTGGATTAAAACGGTTTTTGAAAGTGCCTCTGGGTCTTAATTTCATTGTATAGCCATTAGCAACATGCCTACCAAGTGGCATCTTCTTATCACGATTTGCAGTATTCCATTGATTTTTGACAGTTAGCTCCCGGACTAACACATACATTCCTTAAATTACTTCCCGAACAAATATTTATTGGAGAAATAACATCTCTTGTAGGGCTCGTTCTCTAGACGGAGGTTCAAGAATTTCAGCAAAAAAAAAAAACTTTTATTTTATCTTACGAGCTATTTAGAAGTTAGTCCGGTTCCCAAGTAATCAAGGTTCTCAAGTAATAAGGTTTCCAAGTATCAAAAGTTTTAATTTCAATTCAAAACGTTGGTGCCTGAATTTCTACCGTAGCTGATGAAAAGCGCAGAACATATTATTAGGAATTTTTTCTTGGTGAACATTTGTTAACCCCCCTCCATTTCTCCCCGTCTTCATTTTCTCTTCTAAAATACTGAGTTATTCCATTGTTTGATAAAAATAATGCATGTTTTTATTTTGATCAAGGCATTAATGATTTTTAAAATGTTGATGCATGAAGGGAGGGGGGGGACTAAAAAACACTTTTGCAGTATTAAAACTCAGTACTTAAGCGTCTCTTTGAATGAATGAAATAATTTCTGATCATGCTCAGCTGGTATGGCACTAATACCAATTCTTCAGCGCGATTAAGATGTCTACGTATAGAAATTGAATGATTTTGATGATTCCAAAAACTCGAAGGGTTTTAAAATATTTGCTGACGTTTTTAAATGAATGGAAGAAAAGCGTGATTGGTGGAGCGTTTTTGGAATTAGAGGAAGCCGTCCCAATAAGCCAAGGCAGTCGGTTCCTGCTTGTTTTTCTAAATGTGGCATTGTGGAATCACTTCTCTCGCTCTTCCAACCGAGAAAAATGTTCGAAGAGGACCTTTTTAGCAGTTCCCTTATTCACAGTGATGTTCCATTGTTCGAAAACCGAGCTCACATAATGTAAAGTGCACCCTAGAAAACCGAAGGGAGCTCACCCCTGAACTATCCGTGTAGCACGTGCCTTGATGAATGCATTTTGTGAATGAAAAGGTTTTTTTTCCCCCACTGTCTTCGCTGTATGGTTAAGTGTCTTGAGAAAGAAGGGGGAGGATGCGTGTCATTAACCCTTTCCCCGCACTCTCTCATTTAGCTGGGGAACCTGTGTCAGCAATTTGCGGGTTTTTTTCGTTGTTTAATTTTTAAAAAAGCGATCCGAATTTTTCTGAAATTAATGAGTTCATTGAGTTGCCGTTTAGAGTTCTTCCATTTAGAACTTGGTATTTTCAGAACCCCGCTCTTAGCGTACATGTCAGCTCTTATGGTTTTTTTATTCATAACTTAGTAACTATTGTATGGTTTGTTTATTAATTATGTAATGATTTTTGTTGTTGAAGACATCCGAAATGAGATAATTACTTTTGAAAAGGAAACGTTTCCCGTAAAACAAGTGAAAGAGCCCTAATTTCTTCCAATACTTTACTTTAAAATGTGTCACGTGACTTGATATCTGTGTTTCAAGAATTGAAGGCTACGCTCCCTCCACCTTTATTTCTTCTCCATGGTTATGCACCGTAAAAATTGTATTTGAATTCCAGAGAATGAAATACAAAGCTCCATAAGAGAAAATTACAAAAATACAAGGCTCTAACTCGCCTTTTCTACAGTATGCACAGCTAAATGGCTGTCCGAAATAAGTGAACTCCGGTTTAGCAGGGTCCGGGAATTAATGAGGGCTTTTCTGCATAATCAATTGTTAAAACAATTTTATTTGAGAACAAATGATGTTTTACGTAAACAAACATAAATGGTTTTGTGTCTACCTGCTCAACAACTTCGCCTGCGAAAATACTTCTCTGAGCCAGCTCTTGTATTGAAAAAGAATAGCTTTTTCCTGTTTCTCTCGTGCTCTATTCTGAACGTTGTGTTACAATCTTTCTGACTGATTAACATTCTCACAAGAATCTTTTTTAACTGCTTCAGAAAAATGTTGTATTTTTTTCCTAATTTTAATGATGCCGAAAGGTTGAAATTGATTGAAATATCTTTTCCCAGTAGGTTTGCCCAAATGCCGCTCCGTATGATTGACTTTTTGTTTGATTGAATTCCTTGCTTCATTATAATTCAAGTTCTGTAAACGTTTCCTTTTAGTTTTTAAAATTTTAAATTGTTTTGAAGAATCCGTGGAACTTTTGTTCACTTCTGAAGTTCGTTCTTTTAACATGGATCCTTTTAAACATTAATTGTATTATTTGTTTTGATTGACTTAACGTTTTTACTTTATTAATAAAAGAAAGGGTACCGCCTGAATTCTTTTCAAACTGCAGTTAATCCGGACTTTTCTTTACCGGACAGTCGCTTAGATGTATGCAATGTGTAAATAAAAGGCGAGTTTGCACAATAATATATTTTTGTAGGCCGTATTTTGTATATTTCTAATATGTGTTTTTGAAATTTTCTTTTGTGCAGTTTTATATTTCATTCTCTTGAATTCAAAATAATGTTTTATGTGTGCAGTAGTTTATGTACCTTAGAACAGTTTTAATCCTTACTTTCAGTTATTCGTACGACCTGGATCCCCTGTTGATCCTAATTAATGAGGTTCTGTAGATATAAAAATAAGCACCACATTCGATGTCTTTCAATGTTTAATGTTTGTTCAAGAGTTTAATTTATTAGTAAAATGTTTTCTGATTAGTTTTAGAATATAATTTTATCTAAATGGCTGCCTAGTTGCGTGTCCCAACAATCAGTTTTGGGGTACATTTTATGGTGGTTTTAGGCCCTATTTCACGAATAGTTCAATGTCCCATAATCTGACAGCAGGATTGTATTTCGACTGAAAATATAAGCTCTACAACGAATGTCAGAGAGCTAATGTTTAAATTCTTAGTTTTTAGCAAGAGGGAAAATTTATTTTTAAGTTAGGTGAGTTAAGAATTTAAAATGTTAATTTCACCCGAACAAAATTAAATAAACGTGTTACTAGTTGCCATCTTCCAACATTAGAGTTTTCAAATGTTCACCATTGTGACTCACTTTTTAGAATCCCTATATCTCTAGCGACCCCAACCAAAGTATTTTATTTGCTTAATACTTTACATAACGTTATCTAATAACGTTAAATTCGCAGTATTATCTAAGGCCCTGGTACCATCCTAGATATTCTTGCAAAGAGAGTTTAATAGACTAAAATCTATTTTTTTTAAAAAAACGTTATCATATGCGTAGTTTTCTGAAGTTGCAAAATCTGACAATTTTTTTATGAAACATCATCACTCAGCTACACAAAATTTCTTCAGTTTTTGAAACAAAATTTGGAACTTTGTTTCATTTGCTGGACTATTTCTTTCGAAAAAATGATTTTAAAAATACAAATCAGCAGCAGAGAAATCTCATAGATTATTTTGGACCGAAAAGTCGATGTGCGACTTAAAATCGAAGCTCTGACCGCAGTTTGAGAAACTCTATTCCTAAGGTTTTTTTTCCCTTCTAAAATGTCTTCCTCTTCTCCCCTCATGAGTAAAAGAAAGTCTATTACTTTTTTTTTTTTTAAATGCTTTCAAATCTTTTGCCTTTTGTGACCTCTATCTATTATTTAAAGAATTAAAGGAAAGTCTTTTATCCACTTTTTTAATACCGGTTAATGGAGCTTGAGATTTGATAGGTTAGCTACAAAATTTGCTCCTTTGTTCTTGGGCAACTTTTTCTTTTTAAAAGTATATAAAGTAAGCTAACCAAAAGGCATTCTTTTAATCATAAATTTTCATAATTGATTAAAAAAGAAAGAAGTTATGAACCAGCTGCCTCAGAAGGATTCATTTTCCTTTTTGCACTATATTTCTTTTACTTCTTGTTCAAACGTGTGTGGTTTCTTTGTTTCTGATTTTCATTTGTTTTAATTTCGGTGGTTTTGCTTAAGTTACTGAAACAAGTTTTCTCCCTTGTGCGATGGCCGTGGAGTATTTATTACTCATAGTCGTTTAATGTTCAAAATCATAGCAAATATTTTAGGGGAAAGCAACTTCTTATTGGAGGTAGATATGGTTCTCGAGTTTTCGTTTGACCAAGAAAGATCAGTTTAAGTACCTTTCTTGACCTAGATTGATTCTAAAAGAAGACACATTCCAAAAAACAAAGTGTTGTTTTTACAGTATAATACTGGCAGCCAAGATTCCAGTTTAAAACTGTAAAATGCACAGTAATAAACTATAAAATTAGCAATTTTACAGTTTATTAGTGCAAAATTAGCAATTTTTGGTTTGTTACTATAAAATTAGCTGTATTATACTGTAAAAACATCTTTTTTTTACAGTGCATTTGTTTCATTTAAAACGGGTGGTTTGGAACAAATGTATTTTTCCTTGTTTGATTTTACTAATACACAAACCAAATATCTTGGGTAACGGCGTCCCCCCCCCCCCCCAGGCTACAGTACTACGTTTTGTATTTTAAATTCTTGAGATCCCATAATTTCAAACGAATCGCTTGAGCCATTTACAATGATTTATAAATGTCTCCCTTTTCCACTGAAAGAATGACGGAAAGAATTACTTAATGAGAAAAGGGTGATTTAACGGTGCATTGTAACGGGTCTATGTTCTTACTTGCATTTCTCCTGGAGCAAGGTTTGTTTTTGCGCGGAATTTAATCAGCTCCGAGGTACTTTCTCTCGTGATGTTGGTGACCTTGTGGTCGAGAGCTTTTTTATCTTCTGCCTTTGAAAGAAACGGGTGGCAGTGAGACTAGTTTAATAAAGCTTCAAGCTTGTAGTTTTTTTTTTTTTTTTTAATTCTGTATTGGTTCTTTTCAGGTGTTCCGTGAAAACTTTTAAATATTGATTATATTTTAATTCTTCTCATGAATAAGGGACATTTTACCTTTATTTCAATTGGTAACCTCTTATTGCAAAAACAGTTAACAAATCTAAGATGAAACAAAGAAGTTTTTTGTGGTTGAAGTACTTTTTGAAAAGTATTGTTGTTGAAACTATGTAAATAAACAAAAATTGACAAAAAAAAAAAAAACTGAATGAACCCATTTTAATGCTTGAATTTCCTTTGCACTTTACAGCTCACCATTTTGAATTCCTATGTTAAACCGACTAGTGAATGAATTCCACAAGTGAATTAATAACTCTTTATTTTTATGTATATTTTATGGATTTATTTATTTTGTGCATTTTCTTATTAATTCATTTATTTTAATTATTTCAACCTCTTTTCTCCTTGGACAAACTGAAAGTAGAAACTTTTTTCTGCACATTAGCAAAAACAAACTCTAGAAAATGCTGTTTTACCCATTGGTCAAGAGGGGCCGGGGTTAACTTTGTTAGTGTTTTTTTTTTATAATTTCAACCCTCCAAAAATTGACACAGGATCGTAAAAGCTTTCCCAATTAGTGAAAAATAACCACACAAATCAATATCAATTGAATTTTTTTTTCACTGTCATATGCCAAATGCAAGTGTATTATATTTTTAATGAAATTGTGGGTAGGTGCTCTCTCACTGATCTTTCTACTAATATTCTTTTGAACATGATTTATTTATTGTCGGTCGTTTAAACATAATTTCAGCTTTTAAAAATTAATCTTATGTTTTGCTGCTAATCTGTCGGTTCTGGCAGCCGGGAAGCTACTTAACGAAAACAATACTCTCGTCTGTATCCATCGTCAAGTTTCGATTCCCAGCTCTGATAGTCCCCAGCCTATACGAACGCTATCATCCGTTCCTTTATAACTTGTCATTGCTGAGGCAGCTTGCGTCGAGAGCATTTGAACGCAGATCCATCACTTGGTTCTTAGTTCTTAAATTACAGAGCGGCTCTTGGCAGGACAAGCTGTTCGGACGGACTCCTTACAATCAGTGGGAGGGGACTCCGAGTGTTGTAGACATTGGAATTATTACCGCGTTTCTGTATTTCAAACGATGCCAACCCCTCATTTAGGACATCACTCATTTGAAGGACTGGCGAAGACGTAACACTGGGATGAGGTTGGGCTGAATATCAAATATTTCTCGTTCTTTCTTTCTCTTAGAATCAGCGACAGTTTGATTTCGGCAAAATTTTGAGCGAGTATGCGTTGTACATTTACAGCAATCGCTTAATTTGCATGGGAGCTTGCTGAAATTCAGAACACGTATCTTCAAGTTTGTGTAAATATTCATTTATTAGACGGAATTCTGACTTTTGTCTAATCAGGTGTTGATGGAGTTCAGGCGATCCGTGCTTGGTAGTAATCGAATATATTTTCATTAAGCTTTGACACCACATATTCCCTTATTCTGCTCTTTAAAAACAAATAATTATTCTTGTTTTGAATGCAACTCTTCGGAATAAAAAAATGTCAAAATTCATGCATTTCACCTGTATTTCGAAAATAATACTCTATTATTTTGCTTGTGAAATCGCACAATTTGCCCCTTCTGGTTTGGAACGTTTTGACGCTAATTTTCTCAAACCGATCTCTTTCTTATTATTCAACTGATATCTTTTGAATCGTTACCCGCTAAAGTTTATTAGGTAAAGATTTCGACAATTTATAATTTTTGTCAAATTTTTCAACTGTTGCCATTTTTTTGACGCTAAATACTTAGCGCTTATATATTCCGGCTTTGTTGATGTTGCCGATTTGAAACCGTAATTATCCAAAATTTAGTGACAACGCCAAAATCTCAACTATCTACATGTCCCCTTTATCTTCATGCCGTTCCCTCATCCGTGTATTGTGAGAAATACTGCGAATGCTACCTCCCAATAAAATAAATATTCACGTCCTGATAATAGTCCCCGACAAACTCGCCAAATAGTTATGCACAACAGAACTGTAGCGGTACAGGTTCGAAAACAAACAGATCGTTGACATCCGGCAAAAGATAAATTAATCTTTTTTTCGACACGCATTGAAGATTTTGTAAAGAGATTTTCATGCAAATTTGTATAACTCACCTTGATATTTTCTTATTGCCAAACATATAAATTGTTAAATATAAGATAAGTTGTTGCCAACTGGGAGAAAGAAGTTAAGGTCATTTTCCCGCCACTCATAAGAATTTTAAATTACGGATGAAACCGCGTCACTGATGCAAAAAGCTTTTACAGATCATAGATCTTCTTCTTCAGGATCAGACTTCTTGCCAGCGTAGTGGCAATTCGTAAATCCCATTTTTTTAAGAACCCAGTGCCTTTGGAGGCGGAGAGCTTAACTACTGCTGTTTTTGACATCTTCATTTTTGAATTTTTTTTCCCGCCAAAAACTTTTGCTATGAGAAAGCGGAGAATGCAAAATTAGTAGGGTATGATGGATGCGAATTAGTAGGGTATGATGGATACTAAAGAGTTTTTAGCTTTGCGATTTTCTAGCTTGTCTCCAAAACTACTACATGCGGTCTGTTATTGTAGTTATTTGTTTCTATTAAATGTCGCCGGCCTCTGTCTCATACTCATCAGAACTTGCACTAACCAAGTGTCTTTGCAATTTTTTTTTACATACTTGAACTCTATGCCTCCAATAAGGCGTTCTTCAAACTAGAAATTTACAAATTGCTATTTCGATGGCCAAAAATCATTAGCAGTGATGTGAATCGTACAGTAAATGCTGTTACATGTATTAGAACTGCATCATTTTCTTCCTCTTTATAAATGGAGACGTCATTCCATTTGACATAATACAAAGGAGTAAGAAAATTGCGAGTTTTGTGCTCTTAATTTTAGTTATTCGATTTAGTTGCCTAAAGCCATTCTTGGCAGGTATTAAAAAAAAAAAAAAAAAAAGAGAGAAAATCTCTCCACTCGTTTGCTGGTGTAAGCCCACCCTTCTCTCAATTTACGAGCTCGTAAAGTCCAGATGCTTGCTTTTTATGTTTTTGTTATTTTATGTTCCCTCTCCTACGCTGACTGGAATTTAGTTCCCCAATTTTTTGTAGAATCCTCGTACTTGTAACTGGCATTCAAACTACGCGGATGTTTGCCTAACTTGTGCCCGTTTCCCAGCTCCAGCTTTGGCGATAAATCGCCTCGCTGTTGAAAAAAACTTCTTAAGGCATTGGAATTCGTTGAAAAATTCAAGAAATGAGGGAACGAAATATAAGCTAAGACTGTAATAGCAGATTTTTTTTAAATAATAAAAATCAAATGCGGAAGACATATGAATCCAAGTAATTAGAAAAAAAAAAGACTTATCTTTGTTATCCGGACTAACTGGGACCAAATACGATCTGGATAATCGATAATCCGGACAATATAGGTAAATAGAAAATAAAATCCTTAAATAAGCTGACCCAATTTTTATTCCGGTTTAAAAGAACACGTTTTGTAACATAACGCAGAATTGTTACAAGACATTAAGTTGTATTAAAAAAAAATCAAATCATTTCCTAACAAAGAGTTGATTCACTGTCTTCTGCTTCAAACCTGCGTGGCATTTCGTGGCACGGTCGTTTAAACGCTTCATCATTAATAAATTAAAATAAAAAGCCAACACTTAGTAAATTTGCTTTCTCGCTATAATATTTTTAAATGATCTATGAAGTGGACATAAGATTTTTTTTAAAAGTCTATGACTGATTCCAATAAACGAGTAGCCTCTGTATATCCGTGGTGAAGGTCAGTCTTCAGCAACATTTTATCCAATTTTAAATTAACTTTTCTGCGCTCCAATCCGTATTGGACAATGGCCTCCCTAACAACTCTACTGCTAAGTAATCTGTCTCGCTCTTTAATTCTCTGATTTGTTATTTTCATTTGTTTTGCTTTCATGTCCCTTTCAACCTCATCTGACCATCTCTTCCCAGGCCCTCCATGTTTTCGTTGACTTTGGCGTTGACCTTTAAAAATCTTTTTTTTTTATTATTATCGGTTGTCGTTCATATTTTATACACTCGCCAACCATTTGGTCATTTTTGATCTGCATAATTCATCCTTTTCTTTGAACAGATTTTGAATTTAGTACTTTTCTATTGTTTCCAAACAACACCCTCTTTGATTGGTCCGATTTAGGTCATAAGATTTCTCGTATCCATTCTATTAACATTTTTTCATCTGCAGCAATCCCATGTGCACTCAAAAAAAAAAAAAAAAACTCAAATGCACTTTTTCTCTGTCCAAGAGTTGCAATGGAAGTTGCTTCATTTCCGTTAGCTTGAACCCCCTACCTTGTCTGTCCGTAGGCCCGTTATTTCTCGCCTGCATCAAGGGGAAGAAAAACCCTCCCTCCAAAAGGAAGATTTAGAATTTTTTTTTTTTCTTTCTTAGACCCTTGTCCCCTATTTGTTTTTACCTCCCTCATCTGTCTCCTAACCCTGTAAGGCGACGCTGAGTTATGCCCTTGTGTGACGTTTTATTGCCCCGTTTGTTTGGGGGTTGATTTTTTTTTTCTCTCTTCTTCCTGCACCCCTGTTAGTGGGACGTTTTTCTAGCTCAGACAGATTTTTCGCAGACTTTCTTTATGGGTGGAAAGATAAAAAGAAGATATATTCGAAGGAAATGGATAAACGCGGAAACCGAAAATTATTCTGAGAAAAAGAAACCTGTTTCTTTTGTTTGCCATTGCATGGAAATAAGTGGTATAAAGCATCTATGCAAATTGCCATCACGTTTCTTAAAGCTGTGATAACTAATTTAGTTTCCAATTCACTTTTTTTTCTGTCTTTTGACGAGTACTAGAGCGGAAGTTTAAAAGTCAATTCATTATTATTATTTTTTTTAAGGATGTAAGGGGATCTCAAATTTTGAGTAAAACGCGTGTTGAGTTTAATTTAAACCATAGATAGGCTTTCAGTCAAAGGTTTTTCTAAAAATCATGCTGTGTAACAGCACCTGCTATGCCTCAAAAGAGTGGAGAATTGCTCTTACTTTTCGTACTTGTTTTCTCTAAATTTTTACTTTGTGCTCTTATGAAAATTTTCAGAAGTTTTCGCCCTCCTAATGTGTAATTGGATTTGACTTTTCATACATAACCATAATTTCCATCTATAAAAATGCGTATGTAATTATTATACTATAAGTAACTTAAAGCCAAATAGACCGCTATTAAACTGTACTATTGCTAAGTTTGTTCTTTTGTTGGATAAATATTACCTGCGTACAATTTTCAAAAATTAAAATTTGTTATACTATTTCTTGTTATTTCTTCACTATTAAAGAGTTTGTGAGAATAAAAACAATTAACCTAAGCGAATAAATTGAAATTGATTAACGTGTATGATTCATTTAATACATAAATAATTTGGGAAACTTTACCATTTTGTGCACATGACTGTATCATATTTGGCTTTGATTAGCAATAAAAAAATACAAGTTAATACTGCTTGTTGTTTGAATAAATAAAAGACAAATTGATTAACATTTTAGTCTCTTTAAAAAGAAAATCATATTTATGTTTTACTGTATTTTTTATTTGATTTTTTTAAAAAAAATCTAGTAATTTCAGTTATTCATCAATCACTATAACAGAAATATCCCATCAAAGTGAAGAAAATCAGTCCAATTTAAATATTTAATAATTGAAATTAAATGACTTTTCAACACTATACCGCTTATTGGCTTTTCCCATTTAACTTTAACATTTCTGGGTTTCTTAATTTCATATTGCATCAAATACTCTTTAACGCTTTTTTATTAAATGTTATGTTTCCGCATTCTATATTCAAACGATAATTGTACTTATTTAAATATTTCGTCTAAGAGCAGCTTTAAAAAACAATCATTTACCGCTTTATTTGAATATGTTAATTTTAAAAAGACATTATAGTTCTGCTTTCTCCTTCATTGAAATTTAAAATTCATCAGCCGCTGCTCGTAGGAATTGGAGCAATGCCACTTAGTGAAGGGAAAAATTCTTTTTGTAATTAGAGAAAATTTCTACACTTTTAATGATTCGTGTACTGCTTTCATTTATTTACAATTTCGGTCAGATTTCGTTTTCTGGTAAATTAAATTTTAAAAGCTCACTCCTAGCGCATTGATTATTCGTTGTAATTTATGAAAAACTGGTTTTAAAAAAAAATTTCCTCGAAATTTTATTGCGTCATTTAAATGACGAACGTAAATTTTAATGATGCAAACGTTTTTGTACTGAGTTTCAAAAGCGCTTATTTGCCATTTTTTAAAACGGAAATTTATGGTCCGGATTTAGTACTAATACATTTTGCCTAAACAAGTTTTCGACTTCCTAGTTTTGACGTCATTATGTTTTATTCTTTCAAATTTAGAAATCAAAATCGACTTAGACAACATTTAATGTTTGTTCCGTTAACTAATTATCTTATCTCTAAACGACACTTGATAATTAAATTGTATGAAATGTCTGAGGATTCCCCGCTGCTTTTTTTTAACTTTCAATTGCATATAAAATCAAAAACCAACTTCATGTTGTTTGAGTTGGTTTTGCAAATATTTATAACGTAGTTGTTAAGACATTATCACTTGGTTTAACTTTTAATAGCAATCATTGTTAAAGTACAGTTTAAGACTGTTTTCCGCGTAATATGAACTCGGCATTTTCCCCATCATGCAAGTGATATTCTTGTTTACTCCATGACCTAGTGCCCTCGCACTATTGAATATAGCATTGAAATTAGGTAAAAAGTTGTAACAGCAACTTTTTACTTTTGATCATGGGGCATTGGTTTTACGAGTTCCGTCTGTGCCTATAGAACTTGTATGGTTGTTTTCCCTGTAGGTGTGTCGAAGAAAAGGAGAAAATAAGATGGCTTTTCAACTTGTAAAAGATTCGTGCATAAATGATGTTACCCCAAGCAACCTTTTTTTTTTCAACAAATTTGACCTCTCTCTCCCCCCCCCCCCCGGGTGACTCATTTTACCGTATCTCCTCCCATTTTCACATGTCATTCTGTTTTCCATAAGCACATTGTTATTAAAAAAAATAAGGTGGCATCACACTTCTTGTCACCCCCTTCTCTCTTTTTGTCACAAACTGTTACAATTTAACAAGCTAAAACAAGAAGCTAAAACGATGCTAGAAATTTTTAAACCTTAAACATATGAATTGGTTTAAAAGACTTCAAAAATATGTTCTTTGACTTTCAACTTCTATTCGAATCATGGGAAAAATACTTAGGTTTAGTTTATGGTTAGACAACCACTTTGCAACATTAAACTTTAACTGGGAAAAAAAAATAAATGATTAATCAAATTTCCCAAAGCATTGATTAAAAAATTGTAAAAATGCCTTACTATTTAAGTAGTTCTAAAACTTCGTTCGTCATAGAATTAAAAGAATTTCAAGCCCATTAAACTTTTAAAAAAGTTCTAAATTTATATATGGCGAAAAATAAAATATATTTTTATTTTCCATCAGAATGGTGCATTTACAAGTTTAAAATTGATTTAAAGCATCTTCAGTGATATTTTCTTCGAGATTGACAACTACTGAGTAACAATTTGCTCTCATAGATTTTAGAAGACCAAATTAGGTATGTTGTTGCCAAATGTAAACTTTGTGCATTTAAGAGTTGAATATTCACATAATCAACATAATATATTTGCATTCGACGTTTCGTTTTCGTTCCTTTCAAATTCGGTAGAGGCGACTGTGACCACCTCCGCATCGCCCTCCGCCACTTTTCTCAGCATGTCGTCTGCGCATTTCGGTGGTGTCTTCCGTGTGTGTACCGAGGAACCAGCTTATTGGAACGAGTCTGGCGGAGCTTCAGTTTCCACTTGGTGGACTTCTGGACAGCAGGGTAAGGGGGGTAATTGAAAGATAATGATAAATTTGATGCGAGCACTGACTCAATAAACAATTAGCTGTCACACGCCGGATACTATTGTCACCAGGAACGTCCGGCTTAAAAATGATATGCCGTGTGAGGCTACTGATCTCTCTCTACCATTTTTGAATATTATCAATGTATTTTTATTGTCCCTATTTTCGGTAGAGTTGCGGGTTAAGACTACAATGTAATGAAGATAATTCGCCTTCAAAGTAACCGAATTGTAACTATTTACTCTTTTTATCATATTCATTGTTTTCTTATTCATTTATTAATTTATTAGCTTACAAAGTTAAATTGAAAAATGAAAACCTTTCTCCGGTCAATGATCGTTGGGATCGTCGTCGACTTCTTTGCTATGTTATAGTGTTTTTAAAATTTTCTCAATTTATTCTGATGTTTTTTTTTTTTTTTCATACGAATCGTCGAACCATTGTTCTAGAACTAACTAAGAGAAAATGAACAACTTATGAACTAATTAATTAATTTTTTTGTTGAAAGTTATAGAACGACTTTTTGAGTTCGCAGAGAATCAAACAAAAATAATTTTTAAAAAATGTTGAAAATGCCGATAAAAAAACTATATTAAATTTTATTAGTTTTTTAATTTTTACAATTATATTATTTTTAATTAACTTGATGTTTAATATCCCATTTTGATTTGCAAACAGATAAAGAAAGACTCAATTTATCTTAATATATTAATTTCTTCCAATTATGTTACATTTAATTATGCTTGTTAAATGTTTATTTTTATTGAAGCAGTTATTACTATATTATTGAAATCGTGTAAAATGTCCCACTTTGACTTGCAATCTACCAAAAAACTACTTAATGTCAAAACGACATTCGTTATCCGGCTGTAGTACTGCATAGCAGTTTGACGCACGTATAGATAACGGGATTATATTAGAGGCAAAAGAAAAAAATAAAATCGTCTTTGCCGATCCTTCTGATTTTACATCCAGAGAAGCAAATCGGAATGCATTGGGCTAAGCCTTCTCCCCGCTGTCCCTCCTGATGAAAAAGATCGAAAATCCAAGACGAAGTCTGATGGGTTCTGATGAATAAGCAAAAAGGGGTACTGCAGGAATATTCAGTCGAACATTAGGGATAAGAGGAGGAGAGAGAGAGAGCCTGGTGGATGCGGGGTAGGGATTTTTTTCTTCCCCTCTGGCTCAGCTCTCTCGTATCATCCTCATCTCCATCCCTTGGGGTGGAGAACGGACCGAAGAGATAGTGTATGTGATGGACCTGGAGTGGACAAGGTGTCCTGTCCCGTCGATGGCATGTTTGCCAGATTTGGCTGTGAATGGAATTTTTCGCTCTCTGGTGTGGTTTTATTGCACATTGAGAAATGCAAATTGGCAATTTTGTTATTTTTATTTAGAGGTTGATTGCAGGAAAAGAAAATCAACAGAGCTTAAATTGCGGATCATTTTATCAGGCATCTGAATATATGTCGTTTATTACATTAGTTGCACTTTTGTTGTATTAATAAAATGTCCCCATGTTTTTGGAAACGGGATAAATATTTTCTAGGTATCTTTATTTGTAATTTTGCTGCAATGTGATCTTAATACTCATTCCCTACTTTTAGTCACACTCTATAACTACAGTTTTTAAACGAACAAACTTAGTTGAGAACCGTAGAGACTAATCCGTCCGCGGGGGGGGGTTAAGGGTTCGAACCCCTTCTGAAAATAGACAAAACTGTCTTTAGATGGTTACCAACCCCCTTGTGTTCTTGCTCTGACGTACTTCAAACCCAAAAATGGTTTAGGTACATTTACTTTTTCTCCGAGTAGTATTCCCCCCCCCCTGATATGTAGCTTTAAGCAATTGTTTGTAAAAATCTGCTACGGCATTATTAAGCTTCAAAAATTTTATTACATCTTTGAGGTTGTGGCTGATTTAGAGGTAGGGGTCTCGTCGCAAATTATTTTTGAAAGCTCCTGAGAACTGAACAGAACTTATTAAAATATTTTTCATGTTTCTTGTTAGAAACCCTGTGGGGCCCCTCGCAATTGCGACAGTCGGGGGGGCGACATGGTAAATGCGCCTCTAATATTATGTTCGGTGGTTGTTTAGTTATGCACTGAAAGCGTATCCATTCCATTTCAATAAAGGGAAGTATTTTTAAATGTCCAATGATTTTCTTTTGATATAATTTAGAAATAAGTTATTTCATGCCCAACGAATTTTGAAATAAAACTCCCTCCTCTACGCAGATCCTCTCTTACCCTTCCGTAAACAAGACGAAGGTAATGGTGTTTCCAAATACGATATTCTGTTCTCTCGTACGTATATCTATTACTGGCAACCCTGTGAATGTATCCCGAGCGTATTCTTAATACTCCATCGCTAGATGCGATTAGCCATTACATCATAATCCGTATTGTTCGAATGACGAGCTTTCGGATTTATCTGAAGGGGAAAAAAAAGATTCGAAACACATCTCTTTCTTGACCTTTACTTACGACAGAGAGAGGGATCTTAAATTCAGATTTTTTTCCCTCCCTTTCTCCTTCCAAAGAAAGCAACTTGAAAAGAAAAATAGAGCTCTTATCGTGTGTCGTTTTAAGGTATCATAAAATGAGCTGAAGAGATTTAAGCCTAAGCCTTCTGTTGTAGAACTTGCATGTAGTTCTTGTTAATATTCTCAATAATATTCCGATGTGGTTATTAAAAAAAATATTGTATTTCCTTTTAATTTCTCTTAATTATATTTCGAATGGATAAGTCGTCAACCCTGAACTCAGCTTAAAGAGGTCTTAACGTTGTGTTGTATTCCTTTTTAACGATCAATTATTCTAGCTGTTTTACTACAGTAACGCCTAATTTACATCCACCGCAGATCGTCAATCCGTCCAATTAAAATTTCAAGTGCATTTTTCGCTTTTCCCGACTACAGCAATAAATTGATCAGTTAGAGCAGAGAGGTCTTCAACCTGGGTTCCCCAAAGCCCTAGGAGTCCGTGGAACTTTGACAGGGGTACCACAACAAGTGCTCATTATTCGCCCCATCAAAGCGCAAAATTTTAACAAAAAATTTCGGCTTTATGAAGGATCGAATACTTACAGAGTCACTTTTAAAATTAAGTCTTAAATGTTTGGTGGAATTTTTTTTTTTTTTTTCATCCTTACGTTTTTTTATTCAAGCCGTTTAGAGCCTCAATTGATCTGACCTCTCCCCCTTTTATGAAGAAATCTTGAATTAGTGTTACAGTCTCTCTCTCTCTCTCTGTTTTATATTGTAGTGCATGGTAACGAATCTTCCTTACAGTGAACTTTTTTTCGGTTTTGTTAAATAGCAGCTTGATTGTTTTACTCTCCTTAAATAAAATTCACGGAATAAATATCTTTAAATATAGGGTTTGAAATCTTCATCCAATTCAAGTGCATCAAATGTGTCAAATGTATTTCATCAATGTTCATAGTTTTTAAAAATTTTAAAATATTATAAATTTAAACTCAAAATAAACTAAACTTTTTACTAAGAGTAAAATAAAAGGCCTCAAATCTGCAAATCTGCCTCCGAACGTATCTCACAATGTTAAGCATTTAATTTGAGATGTAAAGCTTCTGAACATTTTACTTCTATGATTTGTTTTTCATTATCACTATTCTCTAACATTATACCGCATCGCGGTGCCGAACAATCTCTATACAAAACATTATCATCCTGTTTAAGCATCATGTGTGAATCATAAAAGTGTCAACTGTTGCAGTCATTCTTCAACCCTGACTTAAATTCGAAGTTTCAGCTCCCAGTTATGAGCTCGCTATCATAATTGGAACGGCAGGTTTTCTGCGTAATTAGAATTCCTAGGGGGTAAAAATTCTTCTGCGTGTTCTCCATTTCCAGGAAATACCCCTCTCTCCTCTTCTCACGGTGTCTCCGCTCTCGGAAGATCCTTTTCTTTTGCTTAAAAAGAAGACGGGGACGCATGTGCTAATTTTCGAAAGCGATATTTTTTTCCTGGCCCCTTTTTAGTGTTTAGAATTCACGTTCTGCGTTAGTTCTTGGTGATTGTGACAAACTGGCAAAAGCTCTGTCTATATGTTAGTACAATAATGTAAATATCGAGATTGAGAAATTTTGCTGGTAATAGGTAGGGAGTAGAAGTAATGTTTTCAGTCACGACTCCTTGTTTTCTAGTCGCTATATTTTTTATGTTTACCTCAAGCCCGTCATTTAGGGGGCAGGGGGGTCAATTGCCCCCCTGGCTTTGAGTAATCAATGTATTTACATATAAGTAGGCGTGGTTTTTTATATTTTTCGATGAAATTGCATTGCGTTTGGACCCTTTGCCCCCCCCCCCTGGAAAAACTTGAAATGACGTTCCTGATTTACCTAAAATAGCAGTTAAAAACATTAACGTTTAAATTCCTGGTAAAACATAAAAAAATGTTATTTTTATGTCAAGACAGGGGCGGATCTAGAAATGTTTCAAGGGAGTTGCAATGAATTTTATTACTTATCCTTTACTATTATCTTGATTTACAAATGTTGACTTCATACGTTTTGGACTTGTACCTCAAAACGTCTCCTGAATCTCCCTTCTGCTAGCATCAAAGATGTCCAAAAATGCCTTTTTTGAACTTCAATATTGAAAATTTACCTGTGGGGAGTCCCTCAAGAGAAGGACGATCGCCCCATCGCCCCTTCCTTGCATCTGTCCCTGAGTAAAGGTTAATACTAATGAATGACATTATCATTACTTGATAATTCAGGTGGAAAGTAGCGATTGGTTGTAGAGTGATACTAATATTTTTAGTCACAACTTTTTTATTTAGTCACCACGTAACAGCTTTTATCTTCATCTTTGTAAGCTAAGCTAATGTCGCTAATGTGGAAGTTTTTTCTGACGGTATCAGTTGGATTAGCAAAAGTGATAATATTTTGCACACATCATATGCAATTCTAAAACAAACTTGCAGCGTGGGTTTCGATCTACTTTATTTTTCCGTCACTCGCGTTTGAATTTAACATTGCATTTGGTCGGTTGGCTTGATTTCACGGAAGGGTGTTTGTACTCAGGTGCTACTGTGTAGCAAGTTTTAGAAAAACTTTTCAATGAAAGGCTACGTAAAGTTGAAAGTTTTGACTCAAATTTCTTAAAACTTAGTCCTTTTACACCCTTTGTTATTACTTACTGCTTAATTTTTTAAAGCACGTTAAATAAAAAATTATGTATATTACAATTTCAATCATTTGTAAGAACAAGGGTATCATTCTTCACCGTAAGATGCGAATAAAAATCATCTAAGTTAACGTATATTTTCGATTGTGTTTGTAGCCTTTTATACAATTTCAGTACTCGATTCATTCGAATATTATGTGCCGGATCATACGTGGGACTCAGATTATTTTCCCATGGATTTCGTCCAATAATAATAATCTGTGATTTGAATGTCTTCTTCCGGGGGATGGCAAGGTTAACAGCCCGCACCCATTCTTCAGATTATCGCTGCGTAGAAGAGGACATTACCTGACCTCAACTCCGTCTTAATCGAACGATTTGCCGAGCGCCCCGTGACCCCTTCCCGATGCGGTCTTCATCCGTCTTCCATTTTTCTTGCGCACGCTTATCTTCCCGCAAAAAATAATTTTTATTGCCTTTCATTTGTCCTCTTCTTTAACGTTAAAACCAGCCGTCCATTTTACTGCCGGTGCGCGCAAGCTTTGCATTTTATTATTATTCATACGGCGTTCCCTTATGCAATGAAATTATAAAGTCTGGAAAAGATGTAATGATTTTTCCATGCTACTGGTATATGCAAACCAAACGAAGCGCACACGGAGAGATGATATTTATTTTTATTTTATTTTTCCGCATTTTTGTTGGTTTTTTTTACGAGTGTCATTTTCGATGAATGGTGCTTAGTTCCTGCCACTGTTTTTTTGTCAAACGGCAGTCGAGTTCTGTAGGGTAATGGCATCCTAAACATTTTTATGATTTTTACTCATTTATTATACCCGTTCGGTTATTTATGCGAGGCTTTTTTTATCCCTCGTGTGGGGGCTTGCTTCTGAGAAGTTCAGCGAAGCCTTTCCACGTGACGAATCTGTTATTGTTAGCTGCTTGCCTATTGTAATCATCTCTCGATTTGAGGCAGTCATCGCAGAAATGACTCCCTGTTTTCTGTTTATTTGTTGGGAAATTCGGTTTTTTATTATTTGTAGCGTGGTTAAGCGGGTAATTATATAGAGTTTAGATGAATGCTCTGTTCGCGTAATCACTCTTTTGAATCCTAAACATATGTAGAACCGGTTCCAAGCAGAAGTGGCTGTATAAACTGATTCGTTGTTCGATATCTAATTCTTAAAACTGACATATGATTTTCTTTTTAAAATGACGGTAAATCAGGGCCGTCATTTCAAGTTTTTCCGGGGGAGGGGGGGGGCAAAGGGTCCAAACCCAATGCAATTTCATCGGAAAACATCCCACGCCCACTTATATGTAAATACATTGATTTCTCAATGCCGGTGGGGGGGGGGGTGGAATTGACCCCCTCCCCCCCACCTGACACCCTTAAATGACGGAACTGCGGTAAACATAAAAAAGGTATTATTTTGTGCAATTGTTTTTTTTTCCTGGCAGCTGCTATGTAATCTACCAAATGGCGATTGTTAATAATATCAGTTTGAGGGTAGCTGTTGTGCATTCAGCTCTACGTTTTACTTTATCACAGATCTGAGCTCTTTTCCGAAAATTGATTAAATCGCATGATTTTTCTTTCTTGTTTTTATTAATTATTGTTTTTCACATGCCTGCTCATGTTACTAATTGCAAACAGAAAAAATTTTGTTTGTTGCCACCTTGCATTTGTTTGTCTTACAACAGGTGCCCATGTTAATTTAGGTGCTGGTTGGAAATTTCTTCAAAATTTGAATGTCACTCATCTTTAAAAAAATAATCTTTGTCAGAAAACATGAAGTAGAACTCATCACCATTACCAAAGTGCACATTTCATGAACATTTTCTCATTCAGTATCTTACCGAATTAACTCGAAGTTTTACACGCTACACGCACCATAAAGTTTATTCTATGAGATTGTAATTCGTCGTATCTTAACAGCAAATTAGCAAGTAAGTTTTGCGATAATGAAAAGTAGGCTTTCGAGTAAAACATGATATTGCTATCAAAATCAAAACTTTCACACCTTTTGTATGTCTTTTCTGTCCTTGAAAACGGCATATTTCTTAAACTAATATTCATTATCTTTTATTTTTAAAAAAATCATCTAAAAAGTAAACATACTAAAATAACCATTATACTTTCTTTTTCTGAAGTGTCGAATCTCCCTTTTGATACTTTACCCTTTTACTGCGCCGTTAATCTACTCTTTTTCAACATATGCCTTTTTTCTAATCGTCCCCTCTTTTAGAACTCCATTAAATCCCTGTGAAATTTACTACGCGTCGTATATTTAAAACGGCGAAAGAATCGTTTAATTCGACCTTAAAATTCCATTTAATCCCGTGAGTAGATTGTTCTTTTTTTTTATTACTAGTATTTCAAGGGTAAAATACTATGTAGAAAAATAGGTCGCCTTAAAAAAAATCCTCACTCTCACTCAGTTTCACTGCATTTCACCATCCATGCGAATTATGCATTCGGCCTTTTTTATAGGACGAATTCTGAACTCGAAACTGGTTTAAGTCGTCGAACCCAAAACATTTGCCGTCTATTCGGAAGTATTATTATTGTTATATTTATTTTATTTATTTACTATTATTATTTATTTATTTATTTCCAATTATTCCGCTAAATATGTGAGTGATTCGAATACTTGGCTTATTTTAAAACCGATTTTTTACCGCTTTCACACAACATTTTTCTAACGAGAATGGCTCGTTTCCTTGTTCGAAAATCTTTCACAAACTATTTCATTGTAAAACGACGTTTTCGTATATTCAACCTCATTCAAAATTGGTGCATTAAGTATTAATTTTCAAAGTTTAGAATTGATATTTTCTCATAATTATTGAACCTTAAAAATTGACTCTTTCAGAAAAATTAGCTAGCTTTTTAACTACTATTTAAGTTAGGAGAAGCAATGATCTATTTCATTTAACAATACAGTAAAATGAAAACTTATCAAATAGTGTTTGTGCTTGTTTACAATTGAAGTGAAAAACGCGCGTAAATAAAGCAGAATTTATCAAGAAAAGAAAATTGAATTTTTTTTATTTCATTTGTATTGTACGTTGTTTACGTTGGTTTTTTTACTTCAATCAATGCAGTAAAATCTCATTTCAACGAAGTATCCGTTTCAACGAAATAAATGTTCACACACACAGTGCGAGTTTAATTGACATTACGTTGCGTAACTTTTATTACAACGAAATTTCCGCTAGAAAGAACAAAATTGTGCAACTCGACTTTCTTTGTAACGGGATTAATTATCAAACGTGTCTGTTTCTCCTCTCTCTATATGATGAAAAACTCTCTGTAGATTATGTTTTTTTCAATGCAAAAAGTGATCTTTTGGATGAAAAAGAGAATGAGCAAACGTTCCCTCCAAGAAAAAAACCGTCAAACAGCAAATTTCTAGAAAAATATCTTCAAAAAAATTTTGCTGTCCAAATGAAGCCGCTGCCGGTCACTTTGTTTTCAGTGAAGTCTGACTGGATGGGAGGGGTTCCGGGTTCAAATCTCGGCTCGGGCATGGATGTTGCTTTCTCTCTCTCCCGTCTTTGTCCTTTCCTTGTGCGAATGTGTTTTTGTGCTGTGAATATATTTTTACCGATGGAATGATTGCCTACCCTATAAACGGGTCCCTATAGCGTGTGTGTACTGCGGATGTCGCACTTCATACCAAATTACGGTACAGAGTTGGAAAAGTGAAGCAATGCACTCAAGTTGCCAGCCTGGCTGGGCACAAGACAACAACAACAAACACAGCGGCTAATTAATAAGTTTCTTGGTAGAAAAAATTTGTAATCATTTGCTTTGTTTTAAATGTCGCCTCCGAGTTTCATTTTGTCTTGTTCAATTTCGTATTTTTTGTCACTTTTACTGTTCATTCTCGTTGCTTTTATCAGACATCTTAACATCCAAAAGCTCACTTTTTGCATTGAAAAAGTGTTTCTTTGCAATCTGGAAATTATTTGCGAATTCGTGCGAGTTAACGTTGGAATAATTTCTTTTTTGTACAAAAGATCTTTATTTATTTCGGAGAATTAATAACAATTCGTGATTAGGAGATATCCGGAGAAAGTTTCCCAGCAAAATAGCCTTCAGTGTGGAACTCTGACTTGGCATATTTATCTCCGCATCGGCTCATCCAGAAAGTATCAACGCCGCCATATGTCGGAGGGTCGGGATATTGCGGGGATAAATTTTATTCCAAGAATTTTAAAACGCGGTTCTAGAAAGGCGTAACTAATTCTTAAATCTCCGGCCCTCTTCGCTGGTACTTGAAATCCCGTTTTAAACCCACTCGCTTGGCAGTAATTTAGCTTTCTGAAAAAAGGGGGATCTCCGGTTTTGCATGGGCGTAAAGGCTCTGCTACTTGCACTTGAATTTATTTTGTCTTTTATGGGGATTTAGGAGTCCCTTGTGCTGAAATAAGCGTATAGACGTTTTATATCCCTCGGTTCATGGTTCGTGAACTTCGATTTTACCCCCTTTTTTTCCCGGCGTAGCTTTTGATGCGAAATAATATGATTTCGAAGCAATAGATGTCGGATTGACCGACACTCTTGGGGCCGAATACGTCAGGTAATCGAACGTTTCGTATAGCAGACGGCACATATAATCCGCAGCTGTTTGTTACAACAAAGTTTGTTTAAACAAAGTATTTGTCCCCACTAATGAAATAATTTTTATTTTTATCACGAGTTTCTATCCGTTTAACCATCGATTATGAATAGTGTTGTCAAAGCTCTTTTCGAATTTCGTCATGCAAGCGCAAATGATGCCATATTTTTCAGCATTGGTCAATTTGCAGCTTTCTACGAATATGTTGAAGTTTTCAAAAAATGTATTCATTTATTTTTCTCTTTTTACAACGAAACGTTCTAAAAGACATTCAGAATGCGAAATCATTCCCAAAATGTTCCATCTTATCACCAATCGACCGAAATAGAAGAAAATTCTGAACCTCTACGGGACTTTCGCTGTTGAGTGCAAGAAAGTTCATTATTCGGCGTTTAAATGTGAACAATGCATCTAAAGTCGCTGATCAATTTCCTCCGCAAATTGCAAATCCAGTGGCTAACCGCACTTGGTGATTGCAAAAGGAAAAGAACGCTCGTGCATGTCAATAAACTTGGCACTCTAATGCTTTCAATTGTGCTTTACTTGCGTGTTCGTTCTTATCGCTTAGAGCAGACGCCGATTTAAATTCTGAGCGCCTATTCCTGTTGGCTCTATAAGCACGCTAGGAGCTACAATGTGTTGCCTGAATATATTAACTGGACTATTATTTGATTTATATCCACAACAACTGCTGGTCGCTGTTTTCTTTCCGCATAAGTTAACTGCAACTAATATGGTGATGCTGATCTCCATTAGGGATAGATTTCCTTTTCAACATCCTTTGATTTCTCAATATTCAAGGTTTTTATATTCAAATGTTTCTTTTTTTCCATGTTTTACATTCGTCGTGCCTTGTTGCGTTGGGTTAATGGAGATTTAATTTCGAACATCAGAAAAACCGCGATGTTTAATTGTTAGTGACAGCTATTCATATTCTAAACAGGGACGTAGTGGGGTCGGAAAGCGCCGGTTGATCGTTCCGGTACTTTTCTACCAACCACAATGCCGTTCTTAAACATTGTTTCAAGTTATACTTCTTTTTATTTCATTTGAAAATCCTGAATTATCTCCTAGGGCGGATCTAGAAATGTTTCAAGGGAGGGGGATAGATTTTTATTGCTTATTCTTTACTACACATTTTGGTTTATAAATGTTGACCTCATATATTTTGAACTTCAATTGCGAAATGTATCCTGAAAATGGCCCTAAACTTCAAATCAGCTAGCGTCAAAGATAGTCTAAAAAGTGCCTGTTTTGAACGTCAATATTCGAAATTTACCAATGGTATGTCCCTCAAATAAGGCCCCTCCCTTGAATTCATCCCCGATTATTTCTATAAGCTTGATTTGACTCTGTTCAGACCTGAAGCCCTTTTTAATGTGCATTGTTAAAAAAAAATCTTTGCAGACCAGTAAAAAAATAATGGTATTTTAAGATATAAAAACTAAATCTAGCGCACGACGACAAAAGATGTCGCATGTAGCTACTTGTCAAATTTGTTTGGTATGTTATTATTTTTCATTTGAATATCGTTTGAAGTCGACAATAAGTAACGCGTGATTTAATGTTGAAACTCTCATTAATGATAGTAATGTTGAACGATTATATTTTGTGTAGGATTCAATCCTTTTCCTCGCCCCAAAGTATGACAATGATAATTTAATAACCCTCATCCCTTTTTGCGTTTCAGTCGAAAATACTGCATATCACAATTAGCACTTAAGGAGTTGCTCATTTTCAGTCCTTGAAGATTGTATTGGTATCCTCCAGTTTATTTGTCCATGGAAAAAGAAATTCCTGTGCAGTAATTTGTATTCAGCTGGGAATGGATTACTGTTAAACCCCTTGAGAAGAGTCACCAGCCTGTCACTTGCTAAAGAATAGCCAACATGCCAAGGACTGAAAGAAAACACTTTCCGAACACTGAGCGAGTGCAGATTCGCCGAATTACCGTTTCTTCGCCGTTTTTTCCTGGAAGTCCGATTCTTCTGAATACGCTCAAAAACACTCGAGCCTCGTAGGTTATCCGAGTTATCTGTTGGTAAACCGGGCACCTCTCCGCACTCCGTCAATCATCAGCCGAGGTTGTGGGGGGGGGGGGGGAACAGAGAAGCACACAACTCCCCGGAGTCATCTATCTTGTTAGTTATCTGCGCATAGGTGTGATTAAATCCGAAGCAGTACCCCGTCTTTATCACGTCGAGGGCTCGGGCATAAATGTTCATGAGGGAAGAAAATGTTAAGTACGGCCTCGCGTGACTGGGCCCTGCCAGAGACGCCCGTTGTTCGCCACTGTCACCGAGATATTTGCATGGTATGGAGAAGTGCCATCCATTCCCCTGCCCACTCGGGCCCGCGTTGATGGTTTGCGTTTGTTGGCCTTGGACGGATTCTGGCCTTGAGCAGGAGCGAAACCCGAAAGAAATCCCTATTTCGCCGCAAAACAAAGCAGAGGCACCAAAAAGAGAGGGGGGGGGGGGGTCGTGTGTTTGATTTTCTTTTAATCGTTCCATGTATGTGGCAGTGCAGTGACATATGCGTTAACCCCTGTATAGTTTCACCGCCATTCTCTTGTCAATGTTGCTACCGACACTATGGAGTCGGAGTCTGACTAATTTTGGAGTCGAAGTCGTTATTTTCCCTCTACCAGAGCTACGAATAAGGATAAAGGAGTCGGAATCAGTCTTCCTCCTTCGCAATCCTAGTTGCTACTGGGGCTCCGGACTCGGAGTCCGACTATTTTGGGTAAAGAAGTCGGGAAGTCGAAGGCTCTAAAATTCCAAGAGTCAGAATCTGTATTTTCCCTCCAAGTCTAATTCCACCATTACAACGAAGCCAGAGTCGAAGTCGGACAGATTAATAAACGGGTCGGAGACGATCATTGTTCCTCCTTCTCCGCAACCCTAGTTGCTTCAACAAAGTTGCATCGGTATCGGCGCTTTGGAATTAAATAGATTATCGGGACTGGTTTGTGCCTTGTTGTAATGTACCAACGCCGGCCTTTTCATCGCACAGAGAGTAAGTACTCTACCAAAGCACCCCTTCCTTTGTGAAATAAATACGCGTGAAAAATATTTTTGTTTCTCCAAAAAAAGAACAGTCCTGTCCTCACCAAGTGTCTGTGGCATTTCAGTGCGAATGTCCTTTGTGGACTTTCTTTGGAAAAACAACTTCATAACGCTCTTCAACCAGGGGCGTCCCAAACTAAAGTTTGAGGGGGTGGGGGGGATTTTCATTTTGCCGAATGATAAAGTATGAGCACATCATGATCGGAATTTTTAAAAAACAAAAATTGCAATTTTGCAATGGTATCTCAAAATTTGCCGAATCGTCAGACAAAAGTTGCCGAATAAGGACATTTTTTGGAGATCACAACGACTCCCGTACCTCCCATAGAGGTGCCCTGTCCTCAACTGCACAGTCGTGATACTTGCTTGTGCCTTTGCCATGTTATCTTCAACCTCGAGTTTGAAATAGCTAATAGAGTGGGAAACAACTGACATTTTGACAGTAATTGTACAAGAAAACAATCTTTCTTATGGTAACAAAAAAAATGTCGATTTTTAACTAGAAGTCTCCAAATCCAAGAACTTTTCAGCACCCCCTGGCGGATGTTGATTACCTTGTCTTCCTAATTTTTACTATTTACCCCACCGCCCCTCCTCCAGAAAGGCAATCCCATTTTGAAAAATAGCATCGATTGCTGCACAAAACAGCCTACAGAAACTCCAAATATGTCAGGTCCTTGTTTCGTTCCATGTATTTTTGAAGAACATGATCTTTGCTACTATATAATGCAGGTAAATTGTGAAGATTTTCAGAAACAGTATTTATATGATGGTATTTTGGCTCCATAACGGACGTATCTCGTAAGATACGTCCGTTATGGACAACCCGCCGTTACGGAGAAAATGCTATTATTTCAATATTTTTTTCTGCAATTCTTCAAAATGTTACTGCATTATATGGTAGAAAAAACCATGTTCTTCATTAATATCGTGAAAAAAAAAATAAGAATTTAACATATTTCTAGTCTTTTTAAACTATTTTGTGAAAAAGTGATACGTCTGTTGCCGTGAAATTGATCAGAAAAAAGCATACTCGAAGCTGCGACAAGCAATATTTGTGCTTCCAACGGGACTCTGTCGCCGCCCCGTATCCCGTCCGCGCATGCCGTCCGTGATTTCCTCCTCTTCAGCATCTTTTCCTCCCCATCTCCGGTCGTCCGAGAGCCAGAGAGAAAGTCTCTTCTCTCTCCGCGCACCCAGATCTGTCGCAATCGCCCATGCCCGCCCACTTCTTTCTCGCGCAGGTCATCACGAACTCTGTCCGGGGCGGGGCACGCCACGATCCTCTGGGTGCTCTCCGGACGGAATTAATTCCTTTCCGTCAATTCGACGCGATAATGACGTTCTTTCGCTGTGTAGTAGAGATTCGAATGCGTTCACTGTGCAATTGATGTTTCGTGTTTATCCCCCCTCCCTTTCTTTTGTTTTTTTTTTCGTATCACACTTATGGAAGTTTTGAATCTGTAACCCACGTTGACAACCATCTGTTCCGAATTTGTAGTGTTATAGGGGATTCAAAGTTGACGAACACCAACTTTTGTGTGTGTTTGCATCTGGAGAGGAAAACTTATTAGCCTTTGAACCTCAAGAATGAGAAATGAAATTCCTGCTCCCGTTCTGAGAAAAATACGCGTTACTTTGCAAAAAGAACAAAAGGAAATTCCCTCTGCCCGAAAGGAAAAGATGTTAATTAAGATACGCATTGCAATTATACCACCCCCCCTCCCGGCCGAAAGAAATACAATGTATAAGACAAACGCATAACAATGAGAATAAACTAAAAATCCCCCTCCTCCTGAAGAAAAAAAAGCCTTTTCATAAAAATACAAAGTTATCAAGTGCAGATCGATGTACTTAAAATTTCAAACCAATGCAGAAATTCTGATTGACATCTCTAGCCCTCATTATACTGAAAAATAAGGAGCTGGGGGGGGGGGGGGGTTGAGCACAGGTCTAGTGGAAAAAACTTTCGCTTGGATCATATGAAAGTTTAACTTTTAGCTTCCTCCATATGCTTTAGTGCACAGTAACAAGCAGGGTTGCCAGACGTCCCGGATTTCAAGGGACAGTCCCGTATTTTGAAATATTGTCCCGCGTCTCGGGGAACCTTGATACGGGACGGCTTAAGTCCCGTATTCTGGCTAGAAGAGGCATTTTACAAAACGAAATATTATTTTCAGAAAAAAATGAAGTAAAACAGAAAATCAAGTAGAGTGATAAGAAAATTGATTGAATTATTTTCCTGCTCTGAAGTAATGTTAGTGTTCTATTCATTTAGCTCAGAAATTATTATGACAATCATTTCGGCAAACGTTCGTTGTAAAAGTGGTGTATCTCCTTGTAAATGATTTTACTATCCCTTATTGTAGAAAAGCTCTTCTCAATTTTTTAATTGGATGTGTTCAGTTATTATTAGACACTAGATTATTTGAAGCAATTAATTTTAATCTTGTGAAATTTGCTTCGCTTCGCTTTTATACTGAAAGATGTAACTAAATGTTATTCCATTTAGCAAACAAATACGCATTTTTAAAACATGAAGATACATAATTTTTACAGTGAGCTTTTTAGCAACCTAAATACTATCAAAACTTAGAAAGAAATATTGCAGCAATAAAATCAAGCAGCAAATATGATTTAAAAAAAGGTTTTTCCCCAAAAAATATTGAATATTTATTTTTTTTTATTTGTTTTAGGTTAACTTCTTATAGTAAGTTCGAGTAGTAAGGCTTAATTCCATGTCTACTCAATCAAAATTTTTGTTAGCGACTCATTAAATTTTTTTTGCATTCAAATTTCCCCGTTGGTACGTCCAGCTGTTGGAAAAAGTCTACTAAACAATAGTCATCTGTAGAAGCGACTATATCTTTGACGCCGAGACAGGCCTGTCATTTGGGACATCAGGACGGTTGATCAATGGCTCCCCCCCCCCCTCTTTGGTTTTGGAAACTTAGTGCAGTTGCAAGTGTTTTTTTTTTTTTTAATTTACACTGAAATGCGGTATAATTTACCATTTGCCCCTCCCCCCCCCCCTCCGGTAAAATTTGAAATCACCTGCCTACGTCAGGAAAAAGGGTGTTAATAACAGGGAAATACGAATTTTCACAATAATTAGTGTTAAGCATTTTCCTATACTCATATTCATGACGAAAAATAACTATGCAATGGTAAGAAACGAAGTCTTTTTTCATATGATTATTGTGTCTGTGTTTTCTTAATTTATATTTGTGAAAAAAATTTAATATTAAAGTAAAAATTCAACCTTTAGAATTCATCTCTCAACCCCCCCCCCCCCCGAGCCTGTCCCGTATTTACAGTTCTTAAATCTACTGGCAACCCTGGTAACAAGGTATCTAAATATGAGAAACTTTAATTCTATGACAGGAATTCATTAGAGTTTTATTTCGGTTGGCGATTCTCAGTACCTAAAAGTGGATGACGGCGATAAATTGCTTTACAATACTAGATGTTTTTTTTAAAGGAAATTCGGTAGATCCATGTTTTGTTTTGAACAGATTTAAAGGTAGTACAGGTTCAAACCCAGACCTATAATTTAAATTTTTCCTGGGGAGGGGATCTAGTTAGATGGTTTATTCTCGGTAAACTTTATCGGAAAACAACAAAACCGCCCTACTTCTGTGGAAAAAATCTTTCAAAGCCAAGGAAGCAATTGACCAACTCTAAATGACGGGCCTGTTTTCAATTCAAGCTTAACAAAGGTAGTTGAACTATTTTTAATCATTATTAGTCAAGTTTTCGGACCGATCGCAAACTTAGAAAACTTTTTATGTGAGCGCCATCTATTGTGCACTTCGCGAACCCAACAGCAAGTATTTCCTTTGTCAATGTGACATTAATGTTTCCTTGTTTAGGAATGTGATAAAGCTTCCCATTTGGAAAGAACAATTTTATGTTGTTTTCATTTCATAGTCAAAAATTGGCGCATGCTTTTCTGTTGCAGTGTTCGAGCAAATTAAATCATGTTTCATGAAATAACTATCATTAAAAATTACGTTAATTAATGTTTATTCATATTGTATGTTTTTTTTAAAGTGTGCTTTGTGTAGGATTTAGTTTCCACACATTTTCTTTCTTCACAGCCACTAGTCCCAAGGTCTTCAACCATTCACACTTTGGGGGCCCTTTTTTGAAAACATTTTTTTTTTTTTGAAGGAATTTCTTGATTGAAGAACAGAAAAAATAGGCTTTATTTTTCGTAAATTACATAATAATTGCTGCTTCTTTATTGTTTCTCGATACTAACATCCTCATGAGATTATGAATGGTAAGGTAAATAATAAGGTTTTTTCATTTTCTAAAGTTTGAAATGTATATTCTATGAATAATAAGCAAAGTAATTATATCAAATTAATATTTTCCGAATGAACTGGCTGAATGTTTTTGAATAAAAAGTACTTTTAGGTATGAAATAATTTTATTCCAGCCTTAAAACATTTATTTATGTTTAATTTTACTAGCAACCCACCTGTAAGTGTTCGATCGCTCATAAAAATTAAGCTTTTGGCTCATTAATTGGTAGTTAAAGGTAGAGATCACTTTCAGAACCTCTGTCAAAATTCCAGTGAACCCCAAAGCAACCTGAAACCCAAACAAATGCACTAGATTTAAGGCTTATGCATTTTTTTATCCAGGCATGGGCAGCTATTGGGTCAGTGTCAATTACTTTGAGAAATTCATGTATTTGCATATACATTTTTTTTTTTTTTTTTGTATATCATATAATTTTAAATATATTCTTAAACTATTTGTTGTATTTAAGAATTTTTTATGTAACATCAAATCTTCCAATCTGTATGCTGTCCCCTTTTTTTTTTTTGCCTTGAACAAGAGTTGTTAAGTCGTTCAACGTGCAGTAATTCCCTGCACCAGATTATTAGGGAATCTCCGATCATAGTTTTTATTATTTCTTCATGGTAATTTGAGCATCGCTACGTCGTTCCTCTCTATTACTGCCGAAATGAATGCTATGAAACCACTCATTATTGTAAGAGAGGAGATATATTTTATCAACGGGTATTTTTATATCGTATTAAGCAAGCTAATGCTGACTTGTGACAATTTCCATTATGTGAAAAGTGCCGTTACAAATTTCCTCCGTCGTAATGACTAAGTGAAGCAACATTAATGGCTTTCCTCTGTAATATCATTAATTGCCTTTGGTGAATTATCTTCAGTTTGTAACATATTCGAAATGTTATAAAAAGGTAGAACAATAATAAATGCTTTTTTTTATTGTATTTGTTTACTGAGCGTGCCTGTTCGTGCCTGTTCGTGCCGTTCGTTACCTGTTCGTGCATTTGAATATTTTTCGCGTTTTGGAACCCATAAACGGATAAGGTTTTACCTTTTCAAATAAAAAAAGAATTGAGAAATTCCAACAAATCTTTTCCTCTTGCTCTTTTCTCAAAAGAGAATTATCCGAAGAAGTTATTTTTAAAGTGCAGTATTTTTTTTTAAACTGTTCATGAGTCATTAAACTTTATAAACGCTGAAGTTAAAAATTGTGCTTTTTTCTGTGTGTCTATAAAACTTGATTTTGTACATTTGGTGGTGAAATTCGGTTAATACATTTGTAGGGCAAAGAAAAAAAACTGAAGAAGAATTTTACGCCTCTCTTTTCTTAGAAAAAATAAATGTTTAGTTGTTAATTTTGATAATTGCAACACAGTCATTAGGACTTAGACCGGTGTTCTCCTTTGCGATTTTTAAAAAAATAAGTAACTAAACGTAATGTGTATTTAAAAAAATGCATATGTAATGTGAAATAATCCACAATTTTGTCTTTGAAGGTTGGCATGTTGCCAAGAATAGTGCATGCTCAAATGCTCAACATTTATCAATTGTCGTACCCCCCCCCCCCCGCACACATACACAAGGATATTTATTTATTGTGAAAAACCGAATTTAGTGAATGAACATTTTCATCGGTGATTCACTGGAAATATTCAGCCAATGTATTTTTGTTACGTGAAAATTGGCATTACATTTTAAAATTGTAAAAATGTCACTGTTTAGTTATTTTGTGGTTTGCCATTCACTTTTAATTCTGGTTTAAAAAAAATCCACGAAAGATTTTAGACAATTTTACTAGTCTTCGTTCTAAAAACGGTGGAGAAACGATGCAGTAGACCACATTCGTGCGCGGTTTAAATTCGTCCAAGAAAACAAGTACTACAACTACAACAAAAAATCAAGAATTCCTCTTCAACCCCAATTTCCTCTACCATTTTCCGATCTCAACAGGACTCTATAGATCGGTCAGGATTTTTCTGAAAAATCCTGGCTTGAACACTGCCTGGGGTTATTTCACCTTTATTTTTGCCCCCTCAACCATAGCTCTTGAGTGTTACGAAATGTTTCCAAGTATCTCCATAACTAGGTATTCACAATTCTTTCTCTTTTTTTTTTTTTTTTTGCCATTTCTATTTGGTTGGGGCTTCTTGATTCGAAAGCAGCCCCGCAGCCATCGGTGCGATTTGGTCACAAGTAGGCCTTCCTCGAGCACCCACGAGGGCACTCGAGAGGAGGGTTTGTTATTTTTAAGGGGCGGGAGGGGCAACGGATCAATGAAGTGGTGTGTTTTGAATTCGATTTATATTCTAGAATAAGTGCTCTGCAAAGCTTTCGACTCGTACTTGGTTAATCAGCTAATGGAAGAAAGTCTGAGCACGTAACATGCCACATACCTTTCGGAATAGAATGCTCACTAAATTACGAATACTGGAACATTAATACGTGATTTTGATGGGGCAGTGCAGTTGAAAGAAGCGACGAAAGGTAAACTCTGACTATATTGGCTTAATGTTCTAAATGTTCTTTAAATATCGATTTTCCTTAAAAAGCATTTTCAGTCAAGAGAATCTGACGAACTAAGAAATTTTTCTTGAGTTAATTTCAAACCACAGCTGTTCGTACCTTGTGCGAAAAAGCTCGCTGAGCTATGGGTTGAAATGGTAATGATGTGGCTATCGATTTTTGAGCACACATCGCACCGTTTTTGCTCAAACTCACTGAGCAAATTATTTAATCCTATTATTAATCCAAAACTATAGTAGAACTCTGATTATCCGAACTTCAATTCGCGGAATTGTCCAATAATTCAAACATGTCCCGCTCACACCTTTAGTTTTTTGGTTTGATTGATGTGTGTTGCGGCTGTGAAAGGCGACTAATTGATTGACGAGGTGATATGTTTTGCTCTGTGTTTTCTCCTTTTCTTGAATGAATACTGTACAATGTACATGGCTACATGTCATCGATAAAAAAAATTGGGCACTCACTGCTTTCTTATAAAACCCCTAGAAAACATCAGGACTACAAATGCATATGTAAGACCTATTACGATGCCCATCCCCCACCTCAGAAAAAAATCCTATCTGGATATCTCTTTCCCCTCTCTCTTGCCTACCCTGTTGAAAATCCTGACTGTAATGGAAGAAAAAAAGAAGTACTATTTTCTGGAGACAACGGGGTATAGATAATTTTTCAATTTCGCCTTATGCATCTTTTCTATACCTGAATGACAAAAAAAAAAAAAAAGCATGTCACAAATTTCTGCGCCACCTCCATCATAGCCATTGCAAAAACTCGAAAACAGCGGCTAACAAACAATTTTATCGTAATATCAAAAGCAAGACGTTGAAACTCTCCCATTTTCTCACAGTACATACTCGGCATGAAATAATGAAAGTTAAAGCAAAAGAAAAGGGGGCATCAAGAACAACTGCAGACATATATGTATCTTTCCTGCGTTACAATTCTTTTTTGCTTTTATGTTGCTCTCACCCCATTGAAAAGTTTGCTCACGAGGATTCTCTATCTAATTTGAGGCGACGCACGCAGCTCCAGAGTTGGATGTGTGGTTTTTTTAGGCGAAAAGTAAGTTTGAGGGATCCGTCAGTGGGTATCTATATTTTTCTCACATCATCACTTTTTTATATCTTTTCTTCTTTATTTATTATTTGCTTTTAGGTAGCTTCGCTCCCCCTCATCAAAGGATGCCGCCGCAATCGGGGACCGCCCACCAACATATCGAACGTTGTTTGAAGGAAGGTTGATCAATAGCTTTAATGGAGGGTATATTTGTTTTTGCTCGGGTTGAGTTGTCTCTTTTTATTTTACTTCTGGCCAACTTCCTCATTTTCTTGGAAAAGGCTGTGTGGGTGTGTTCCGTTTTTGTTACATTTTGTTTCCCCAACCCATTCCGAAGCTGTGAGATTTGTTTGCACTCCCCCCCCCCCGTCTGTCTCTCTTTTTTAATTTCCTGTATTCCCGAAAGCTATTAATCGAATCTTCTTATTCACTCTGCTTTCAAGTGCCGGAATGGCTATTGCGGAAGTCATTGTTCCGTATTGTTGTTTCCACACAGGAATTTGTCCAGACAACTATTTGTTCTTCTTGGGGATTCTTTTTCTTGGGAAATCTGTTCTCCAAGTTCTTAGTCAACAGTTAATTGCAGGAAGAGAGGAAAAAATGAGAAAGCGTCGAAGTTGCAGACTAGGTGTGTCTGTATATTCAGAGTAGATTTTCGCCGAAGCTTCCTTTTGATGAGTTTGCGTGGATTATATGAGGTGACTACCGAAACTGCAATTTTATAACAAAAGGCCATGAAAAGAAAAACAGCGGATGCAGTTTTTCTAATGATATGTTGTGCAACAATTCATAAGTTGGCATTTTTGATGAATATAGATTTTTTTTTCTTTTAGTTTACATAACGGTAGGTGTAGTCCCGGTAGCAAATTTTTTGTTAGTGGTCTGCGATACAGATTTAAAATAATAAATAAACAAATAAAATTAATTTAAATTTTGACATTTTAAATTCAAATTATGGTTTTCACAATCACGAATTGCGGTAGGTGTGATTTTATGTGTGTATGTGTGTGTGTGTGTAAGTGTGTACTGAGTGTATGTATAAAACTTGAACGCCACCGCCCGGGAGGAATGGAGTACTGGTCCCTTACCTACAGGGGCGGGTGGAAGTTGGCGGTCGCAGTGGCACCCAGTCAAAAATCAAAGGAGGGCAATTGACAACGAATGAGTTTTATGAGCAATAGTTGATTGCTTATTAAATAAAAGTTCTGAAAAATAACAAAAATAGAATAATCATCAAATATAAATCGACAGCGAGAAGTGTTTGAAAGTAAGAGAGTAAGACAAGTACATACTTCTTATGGGAATATGAGATGATGATGATATCCCGGAATCCAAACATACGAAACAAATCTTTCATTGTCAGAAATGTAACGTCAAAAGTTTTAGTTTTTTTTTTTCTTCAACTAAAAAATAGTTTGCATACTTGCTCAAGACTATGCGAGGCACGTCGCACTTTATTGGAGTTGTAGTCAGTGGTTGGAAAAACTACATATTTTTTGTAGCGAACTACAACTACAACTACTTTCTTATAAATGTAGTTAACTACAGCTACAACTACTTTTTTTTCAATGTAGCGCGCTACACTACTTTTGAAAAGTAGTCGCTACTTCGCTACTTTTCAAAAACATATGAGAAAAAAAATTGAATTTTCATTGTAGGAATTTAATTTTGAGCTTCAGGGGGGTTGGCAAGGGCGTAGCTAGGGGGGTGCAGCTGCACCCCCCAGATCAGAGCCAATGGGAGGTCACTGTGACCTCACATTTTATTTATTTTTTTGACAAACCATTTTGTCCCCTTTCCTGCTTTTCATTGCAACATGCTGGTGCAGACAAATAAGTTCGTATTTTATTACTCGGTGAAATTTGGAATTTCATTCGGTCATTGAGAGTCTCCCCCCCCCCTTCGCCTCCTCTCCCATCAATAAGTTTTAAGTCCTTGGCGCCACTTATCAGAAAATCAGCTTCATTCTTTACCTAACACGGATCCTTGTACCAAACCCAAATTTGTCTTTTAGCATGAAAACAACTTTTTTAATTTGAGTATGTGAAGAATAAAAATTTTAGGGTGAAATATTGTAAGTAAGCTTGCTTGTTTTTGAGGAGAAAATTCAATTTACCGAATGAAACTCGGAACTTTACTGAATGATTAAAAAATAAATAAATAAAATACAAGAATGCATTCTTATCTATGTCTACTGTAAGAGACGTGAGGCATCACGAAAATAAATAAATTAATCAATTAAAGAAAAAAAAAATAAAATAAAATGAAGAAGTTCAGCCTTGCAATACTGTCTCACTGTTTTCAAATTTCATCAGCCAATTTGTATCGGATAAGAACTTTTTGGGAGGTCAGAGTGACCTCCTATTGGGGTGCCACTACTTGCATACCCCTAACGTGAGTCCTGGCTACGTCCTTGAGGGGTTGGGTCTCGGTCTGGACACCATCCCTATTAATACGCCACCGATAAAATGAAATGAAAACGTTTTTCCAATTATGTCAAATGATGTCAAAAGTATTTAATAATTGATTTTTATTATTTTAATATATATCAATACTCCATCACTAAAGAAGCAAAACTAAAGAAATATGAAAAACATACAAAACGGTACTAGTATTCATTATGAAATATTAATAAATAAGCTATCTGAAGTGTGAAATATAACTTAGAATGCTTAACTTACTTCAATATGCAATTTTAAATTGTATGCAGATGACTTAGAAACAGAAAGTTTTTTGTTCAAAGTGCAAAGTTTGCACGAAACTGTAAAATTTCCATTTTCACTCTTTTCAACAACTGTGAAGTATTTATTATACGCCGGACAGGGCAGCTCGATATTGTCATCTTCTATCAAATTTGTATCCTCTTCTATTAAAATTGCTGCCATGTTTGGTGGATATTGGAACAATAATCCAATTGAGCATTGAGCGCTAAAGTATTCATTTACATGACACTAGGTGACCCGTGCGGAATTCCGCAAAAAAAAAAAAAAAATGTAAAATCTTGTACATTTGCACGACATCGCCATCAACTGCCGTCGTTCTGACAACTTTTCAAAGAGATCAAAGACACGTTCACTTTCACAACTACTACAAAAGTGATACCCTATATTAAAATCAAATACCCAAGGCTACTACTAAACTAAATACTAACGTTATCGCAAAACTACCATAGTATTTTGAAACAATAAAAGTTACAATTAAGGTTTACCGAGCTAAGCCTTGGCTTGAAATGTCGCATTTAAAATTGATTTGAATAACAATGGTATAACGATTTTAACAGTTGAGCAAAAAATTTAACTTTTTCAAACTTCAATCGCTTATAAGTCGCTTAAACGTGGATTTTCGAGATTCTCGTTACGCGGCGCTAGCGGAGAAACGTTCTAAAGAACGCATTTTTTTTAATCTTTCGAATGAAATCAAAATGGAGACGATACGACAATTATTTCGCTAGATAGAGTCAATTTTGTGCCCAAAAATTGAAGTTCGAATAAAAAACGAACCGACACTTTTTAGAGGGTGGGTCTAATTTTCGTCAATAGCCCGCAGGATAAGCTTCAAAATCATAAATTTTCTTGCAATTCGATAAAGAAATGAGCGAGTTTCGACCGGGTATAGGATTCGGCTTAGAGAAATAATATATGGAGATTCTCGGTTGCTATAAAACACTAACACTCAGTTATCGCTTATTCATAAATTTTCCTTCCTCAGCCATGCACTATATTCAATGCAAATATTGGCGGAATATGAAAATGGTGACGCCAAAGAAACCAATGCCGTCTAACATATAGAACGTATGGCGTCAAAATGATATGACTGAGGTCAGCTCAAATTTGTATGATTCATTTTTCTCACTGCTTTCGCTAATGTTATCGTGTACGATATGCGCCAGTCAGACTCGATTGAATCTTTTTTTTTTTTTTTTTCGTTTTTTTTTCTTTTTTTTTTTTTTTTTTTGCTCCATTAGAAAGTAGTTTTATGAAATCGCTACAAACTACAATATTTTTGTATCGCGCTACTCACTACACTACTTTTTTTTTAAAGTAGTGCGCTACACTACAAACTACTAAAAAATGTAGCTACTACAGTAGTTTCGCTACTTGTAGCGCGCTACTTCCGACCACTGGTTGTAGTTACAATCACGCCTTTACGTATCTTGCTTATAAAAACCTCTTCCAGCTCTGTCGCGACTCAACTGTCACATTTGGAAAAAGAATTCAGTACGTTAGTTTTCAGGGTCGCCTATCTTATATAGTAAGATAATCTCCAATTGCCTGTTATCTGCGACAATGTAGAAAAGTTGACGTTTTTAAGAATATTTGAAATTTGATCACCTGTAAAAAGTTGTATTATTAGTATTAGCCAGTATTTGTAAGACTTTCAAGACATAAAATTTATTTATTTTTTTGGTTAATAAAAAAGTCTTAGAACTGGCAGAGCCTCAACAAATCAAGTTGAACGATTGTCCAAGAAGCACAATAAGCACGAAAATTTATGAACATAATTTTTTGTTGCTTGTAAATTGCGGTTTTTGTTTGCTCAATGTTAAATTTCTTAATTTCAAATGAACAATATTAACTCTTTGTTAATTTAATTCTTTTGTGTTATTAACCGAATTCTTTAAGTAAAAGGTATCGGCTCATATCGACTCTTCATGATATCGGCTCATTTTTTTGTCTGCAGAACTCTACTTCCGCTATAGCGTCTAGTAAACGACCAAAGTGACGGGGCGTTTGACATAAATTGGTAGTAAAAAATTATAGTTTGAAACATTTTCTCCACAGCTTTCCAAATACGTTTGTGCTGCTACGAGCCAACAATTAAACGAGCTGTGTAGAACTGAACTTCGAAGTCTAACTATAGCTAGCTATAGAAAACAAGCAAACCAGGGGTTGGGTGGAGGGGCACGCAGTGCCATTGTTATTTTTTGGTATTTTTGTAAGGAGGTTGCGTTTAGGCTTCTCTTTCTCTTTTTTTTGGGGGGGGGGGGAGGGATGGGGTCTCGTCCTAAGGGTGATACTCCGTAGTATTTATTTTAAGGGATCAATCTTGGGTTGTTGGGGGTGTCCCTGAAAAATATGATGGGACTAAGAAGTTTTGACTTTCAAAATGTTCATTAAATAACTTAAGAGCGTTTTCAAATTATTTTCCTTAATAGATCACACAGAATTGTCAGACCTAGAACTTTGCATGAAATAATTTGTTTTTTCGCTATATTCTCTGTAATTTTCATTTTTTAAAATGCCTTTTACGTCTTAACTTGAAAGGTATTTAAAGGTCATGTTGATTAAGCATGACAGTACCGGTGTTGAATCCAAATCATCTAGTCCCGAATAAAATAGTTCTATATGTGACCAACCCCCGGACTATCCTGCAAATAACATTTTCATCCGAACCCCCCGCCATTTCAAGTGTTTCTTATTCGATCCATCCTGTGCCACCTGGAGTCCCTGTAACTAATGGAAACACCGTTCCTCTCTGCCCCCCGTGTGTGCAGCCCAAGAATGTTATAAAATCCTCACGGGCGAGGGGGATGCTCTTCTACATTTTGTTTTCGTTGGATTCTTTTGTTGGGTAACCGTTTTGCTCCTTAGCGAGGATTTCTTGTGTTCTTAAAACTCGTGATTACACAGTTCTTACTATGCATCCGATTTGAAGCTTTTGTATCACGTGATTTAAAAATATTCGGGAATAGCTTGGAAACTTTTTGAATGCCTTTTAAATTACTTCAAAAATACGATGTATTAAAAACAACTTTTTGTTCTTAAACTGCGAAAAACTGAAAATATAAAGAAAGTAATAATTTCAGAAAACATCCTCTTGGAGGACCTGGAAATCGCATCTGCAGAGAATTGGAGCTTTTTTCTTCATGAATATTTTAAAGAGTCATTTCAGTAACACTTTTATATGATTAATTTTTATCATATTGGAAAATATTGTCTAAATTAAATGCTTAAAGAATGTTTTCTAATGGAAAAATAAATGTGTGACGTTTTTTCTAGGATTCTGCATACTGTAAAGTAATAGTAATAATTATTATTTTGTGAAATCTTGCTTTGTACCAAAACTAATCTTTGCACTCAATAGATACCACAATAAAAGTATTTAATCGTAAATTTCACCAAAGCAAAATATTCTACTATATTTATCCGTAAACCGCAAAAAGAGTGCTAAATCGGAAAATTCTGTGAAATATTGAATGATATTAGCTAATACTGAACTGCGGCAATAATTAATGGAATGCCTTTAAAAAAATCAATAAATAAAAACCCTAAGAGCAACCGCCTTAAACTATGAAATTTGTAGTATGGTATCTTATCTGATCTGGTTATCTATTATACTCAGGCAATAGAAATTTTACTTTTTGAATCTTTTTATTTTCTTTAGAATTTTACTTTTTGAAAGCCCTTTAATGTATATTAACAAATAGTAAATTCAGATGCAATAAGTTACGTCCCGTAAGCCAGGACAAAAGCAGAACTATAAGCATTGCTTTTTATGACTTCATAGTCATAGTCATTAGTATCTTATGAATGTTTGTATGACAAAAAGTGGTTCGCGCACAGCAATGTGCAATGTAGCTTAATATAAAACAAATGGTTCTTAACAGCAATAATTCCCGTTCTGTTCAGAGCAAAACTATGTTACAAAAATAACTTTTCTTACTTTCTCTCGTCTTTGAAATTATATAAAAAATTGAGGAGCTAATAGGATTTATTTAATTTCTATATTATCAAAAACAATTCTTAAAATAAAAAATGATAATTTTGAATGGGCTTTTTCTCGTTTTCCCTTTCACAGAACGATTTAATTTTGTTCAGTTACCTATTTCATAATTTAGGTGAATCACTTGAATTCTAAAAGTATATTTAAGAAATAAATAATTAAAGCATAGTTATGAAGCAAATGCGATTTTATTTCACGCGTTTGGAAACCAATGTTATTGTTGACCGACAAGAAAACTCAAAGGTTTAAAACGTTTATATATTGCAAGTTTTTATTTCTTATCAATTATTGTCGATTCCAAGAAATATTATTCGAATAAAATAAAAAATAGTGTTCGATTAAACGGGGATCTTTAACATAGTGTCTATGGCATGGGCATGGGAAATATTCGGTTCCGAGATATTTTATTCGTAAAAGCGGGATATTCGTTTATCCGTTACGCAATTAAGTGAGACCGACAGTACTTGTAATTGATGTTAATGAAAGGTTTTCAAAAGGTTCCTCGTTATTCTGCTTTTGCGGACTAGCAAATTTTACTATAGTAAGGAGTTTCTTTCCTTTCCCGTGTTTCCCATGTTGTCTCGAAAACAATAAAATGTATTCAAATTTAACATGCTTTCTGACAATTGAAGTTCATTTTAATATGAGGTCGGCAATCAGGGTCCAGGTTTTTATTATTATTATTATTATTATTATTGAATCTTAGTACTTGTGATCAGTCTATCTCTTCAGTACGATTTCGGCTCCCCTCCTCAACAATAGATGTCATATTCGCGCTCGTGCGGTCGCTCTTTTGTGGAGTAGGCCTGGGACTTGCCCCTAGATGTCGCTTTCACCCCACAACAATGGCGACGAGCATCTGATGCATTTTGGTTTCTCATTCAGGAATGAGAATTAAAACTTCCAATCATCTAACCCTCACGACGAAATATGTTTTGTTTTTTCCTAAAGTGGTGTCCTGCGAAATTTGAGCATTTGTTTATTATTCGTGAGCGCATGACAAAGCGTTTATATATTAAGTATGTCAGCTGCGTTAGTTTTGCTTCCCAGCGTGGCTCATCTCTCCAGTGTTGGAGGAAAAGTGAGTTTACACCTGCTGCGATTGCTTGCTTGCATTTTATTTTTTCTTTTGATGCCTAAAAGTTAACACGTTTTATAATTCATAATGATATAAAATTCTTGATGAAATTTAGTTTCTTTTTTTTTTTTTTTCTTTTTTTGCTAGAGAGAGCTATACTGTTTTCTCATATTGCCTAAAATGTCACTCTTCATTTGGGAGAAAATTATACATATGTATTTATTTGAATAAATGTCAAAAGTTCCAAAATAGAACAGTTCTTTTGTAAAAAGAAGCTTGAAATTTTAATATTTTTGTTGTCTCAATCAATTAAATGCATGTGTGCTAAGAACTAACTCATATCATATAGTGCTTTTGTTGGATCAGCTATCAGAAATCTGAAATATGCTGTTCATATGCGAAGATTTTTTTAAGAATGAAGTATTTAATTTCCTCTGACTGATGGGTTTCACAAAAAAAAAAATCCTTACTGTGTGACTGCTTTGTTATGTTGATTTTTGTAAATTTAATAAGTAATTAACAATAAATTTTGTAGCTTTATGCTATTAATTGCATTAATTTAATGTAGCCATTGTTTAGTTGAATAAAATACCCATATTTGGGGCCAACCTAACATGGCAGTATTGTGGAGGCTTTGCAGATCCTAATTGCAGCATTACAACAATGTCAGGTTAGGTTTTCCCCAACTATAGTTATGAAGTGATATCTATGATGTAAGGAAAAACTGCACTTATATAATCAAAAGTCACAAATGAAATCTTCTGAAAGCCGGAACTTCAATGTTGTCTAAAAAAACTGCAAAATATAGGAAAAATAGCCCCCCATAGGAATTCCCATCAACATATATTTTGAAGTTTGTCCTGTTAAAGATAATTTGCAATGTTTTTTTTAGTTTATCGATGTGATAACTTCAACTATTATGCTCACAAATACAATATGTTACAATTTACATGTATTTCATGAGAGTTCTTTTTATGTTGCAGGTCAATCGGGTGCCAATGGTTCCACCGAACCATGCTTCCTCGTCACTTTCCCTCATGATGTACAATGCGGAGGCTTTCCAGCCACCACCAGCACACATGGGAATCCCTCCAGTTCACATAGATCCCAAGACAGGTAATTTCTCCTCTTTTAGTGCAACAGGAACTCCTCGAATGGATATACAAATTGAAGATGCTATTAAATTAATGTATTTCTCGTAAATATTGTAAAACTTGTAAATAGCTTTCCAATGAGACCAAAATTGAGAAGATCCAATAGTTATTTCAGGTAGAAAGAGCCGTTTTAGGACCCTGAAATGACCCTTAAACGGTTAGCTTTCAAAAAAAAACCCTACAATCCTTCCCAGATGCCCAAGCCCCCTGCCAAATTTGGTCCAGATCCGACGCAAACTGTGGATTTGTATTGTCATCATACACATATATTCTGTTTTATTTATAATGGATTATGAACATTTACTCGTATTTCCGATGTTGAATATCACAACTAGCTCAATTTTTAAAATTTTCAAAAGTTTCTTAGTCATAATTTGATACTTGGTTGATTCTATCAGGCTGCAAAAATTTTTGGAGCGCACCCAGACCATTCTAGTCAAAAAAAATGCTGTAAAAACCTGTTTTGGTTTGGGGATGAAACCAAATCAATGAATTATTTTGTGTCTCTCCTGTAAAATTAAAATGAATTGTACTGATTTGGACTAGAGATGAGCCGGGCTCGGCCCGAGCCCGAGACGGACTTGAGCCCTTTAACTTCAAGCAGCTTTCGGGCTCGGGCTCAATCTCATATTAAGATAATCAGTTTTTATACAAATACAGCGTTCACGGAATAAAATATTGGGGTACTTAAAAAGCGTGAGAACAGTTTTTCTTAATGGCAGAATTGCTTTGTTCAGGAAGAGTTTCAGAGAAATGACATCGATCACCTTATCTCCCACTCCCATACACCCGATATTTGAAAACAAAAATAATATATTTCTTAATTTTATCATTTTTGCATTATGCTTGGACTGTTACATTGAATATTGGTTTAGTTGTAAAAACTGCAAAATTGAACTGGATGCTAAGTTCTATAAAGTAATAAGACTTTTCCTTTTTTTAAAAAATTACAAATGGAATTTTCATTCTATTTAATTTTTTTAGGTAAAAGCATGTTACTTAAAATATAGAACAAAGATATCGCGTGGCAATTTTAATGCTTCTTTCTTTTTTGTGCTTTTTTGCTTTCTGTGATGTGAAAAACTTTTTTTTGAAATATTAAAAAATGTTTCAATTGATAATTGCTGCACATGAAAAATTAAAATAATAATAATAATAATAATTCAAAAAGATAGCACCCAATTATAATATATTTGAGATTGCTTTTAAAACATACCATATGGCAGTGCATCCCAAGTGGAAATTAAAAATATATATTGATGTTTGATACTCGGACTCGGACCGGGTCGGGCTCAAAACAAGACTATATTACTCGGGCTCGGGCGGGCTCGGATTAAAAATTCTCGGGCTCGGGCCTTCAAAAGTGAGCCCAAACTCATCTCTAATTTGGACATTAAATTTCTTATAATGTCTTTATGTATGAGCAGATTTTCAGTGTTTCTTTATTTTTTGGAAATGCTGATTTTGTGGAATAGTATTTTTTTTTTTCACTTACATAAAAGTACAAAGATAATAATGCTTTCTTTGATTTATGTCTTTTCATATTCTCTTTAAAATGGATTCTAGAAAAATAATATTTAATGCTTACATTTTTCTTATTAGGTATACCTAGAGCGCCTGTCTATCCAATTCCTACTCCTGGCCAGTATCCTCATCCTGTTTTCTCACCAGATTTTACACAACAGTTCCAATGGTAACTATCTAAATATTTAATGTGACTATAGATAAAAAGTAAAAATTTTCTTTGTGTGGAAAAGAACTGCCAAAATTTTGTATTGTTAAACATATAATAATAGTAATGCAAAGTAATAATAATAGAAATAGTTACATTATTTACACAGAGCAACGTTGATCAATCATTGTTTTTAATCCAAAAAAGCTTTAAACATTTTCGGATACTTAGTAGCAGGAACTACTTTTTAAAAATTTGCTTGACTACATCCATAGTTTATTTTGAGAAAAAATTAATGTATTTTTCCCAATTCTTATTTTTATAGTTTTACAGTTTCAGTGAAAACAAGATTTTTAAAAGATTTGTAAAAAGTGTAAATATGTCATGTTATTTTGTACCGCTATAAAAATAATACAGTAAAACCTGTAAAGTTGACCACTCTTGTAAATTTACCACCTGTCTAAGTTAACTGCTTTTATCAGACACAAAGTTAGTCCTGTATCATACATATCAACTTCAATAAGTTGACCATCTGTCTACGTTGAACAGCAAAGTACTGCACTGCAAGTGGTCAACTTACACAGGTTTCACTGTACAAGAAATTTATTTGATGTCACGAACTAAATTGTGAAATCATTTATTTTGCAGGCATCCTGGTGGGATGTATCCTATGGCTCCTGGTTTTCGACCTCCGCCTTACCCCGGAACGATACCAATATCCACTGCCAATTTGCCCAACAAGTTTTCACCTCCAACTCTCATACCTCCTCATCCTGGTATACCCACCAGTATGAGTCATCATCCATTATTAGGTCCTGGGCCAAAGATTGAAATGCCTGATTCACATGATAGTCGGTAAGTGCCTGCACTCAACATAAGCTTTGCTGAGAGGCCAGCTGCATGAATTGAATAGTTAATCATGTTTTGTCGCCTTAATGCATGATCTTAGACTTAATTTAATGTTGTTTCTCATTTATCAAATTTAATGCTCAACTGCATCATGATACTTTTTGACTTAAATTGCTTGAATATTTTTTCTCAAAACAATTTATTTTATGCTGCCATTTCTTGAATAAAGTAGCATGAATCTACTCTAATGCAGTGGCATGACATAAGGTTGCAAACCCTTGTCATTTTTTTTCTCTTGGCACATTAGTTATGTATCCTGTGCTGACATGAAAAGAGTTTTGGATACTGCAAAGCTCATACTTTCGCATCATGTCTAAACTTTTGTTGTTAGTAAAAATATACGCATTTTAATTTGAACCTTGAATTTGAGAGTTGAATCTTTCCCGAAAAATATTATCAATATTTTTCTGGGTAAAAAGCAAAATTTCTGTACAATATTTAAACAGAAAATTAAAATTTCAAGTTAAATTCATAAGCATTAAGACAAAAAAAATATCAACTCTTATACGTTATGTTTACCTAATTTCCAGTTTCTTTTCACTGTTTGGCTGCAAACATTCATACTTACATCTTTTGAAGGAATGCTTAAACTTTAAAAGTTTTTTTTTTTTTTTAAATACTTTGCAGTTTTGCTTTTTTTTTTTTTTTATTGTGGGAATATCAAAGATTCAAAAGCGTAATGCACAATAAAATTTCTTCAGAAAGCTTTTTGTTCCCTAGAATTCTAACAAAATCATGCCTGCATACTTCTGTGTCTGATCTCAAAATGTTTTGATTGCAACAACTGCATGCACAGTCACCTGTGCAATTTCAATTTCAGGCAACTCCCCAACATCCACCATAGTCAACACCAAAGCAGCAATAGTTCGAGCATCAGTCACCCCGCTCAATCACACAACTCGAACAGCCTGGACGACGGCGGTTCGGGGTCCCGCTCCCGCAGCGAGATGAAGAAGAAGTCCCACATCAAGAAGCCCCTGAACGCGTTCATGCTCTACATGAAAGAGATGCGATCTCAGGTGGTGGCGGAGTGCACGCTGAAGGAGAGCGCAGCTATCAATCAAATACTCGGCCGGAAGGTGAGTGCGCCCTTCTGATCCCATTGCATGTTCAGGTTTGTTTGCCGTTACACCAGGGCCAGTGCCGTATTTACGTATGGGCTTAATGGGCTATAGCCCAGGGCGGCACTTTTTCCATGCAAAGTGAAGATTATTTTTTTTATAGACAGCAGGGCGGATTGGCCGCGAGAATTACATCAATTAATTGAATTAAATACTGTTCTTTATTTTTTACACTGGAATGCTGGTGGAATTTTTCATACAAAAGTATTGAACCGCAGCGGAAAAAAAGAAAAGATAAGACAGGACTAAGACTAGAAAGATGAGAAAAAAAAGACTGCAAGACAGAAAAAATTATTCGTTCATTAAAAATGAATTCTGTTCCGTAGACTTAACATTGATCCAACAAAATATTCTCGTTTCCCTCGTTAAATCCAAGTTCTCATTATATCCGTGCTCGTTATAAACGAGTTCGACTGTATTCTTTACACATTTTTTAAAATTATTTTATCGTTTATTTATTTTTTGATTTTATTTATTTTTTCTAAAATATTTAAATGAAGCCATGATCCATTTCAATAAAATTTTGTACACCAGTAAGTAAATAAAAAAGTTTTTTTTTTCTTTACAACTCTGAAATTCAACACCTCAAGGGGGGGGGGCGGCCAGTTTCAAAAGCCCAGGGCGGCCTCACGTCAAAATACGCCTCTGCCCAGGGCTTAGTTGGTATGAGAACCTATGATATCTCGGCTCTTGTACTTTTTCTACCCTGTGAATTTTGTACATATTAAAAGGAATAACAAGGTCTGAATTAAGATGCAAGAAATCATTCCCAAAATATTTTTAAAAATTCCAGTTAATATTTTGATCATGGTGGTAAACTAGCCTTTGATATTTCCTTAGTATGAACACTGGAATAGTATACTTACATCTTACAATTGATGTTGTTTACCACATGTTGAACTCATGGTAATCGAGCAATTACCATGAGTTCCAGAGAATATTATTTGTCTAACTTTTCTAGTATCTGAAGTAAAAGTTATATTAGTAATGTTATAAGCTAAAATGTCACATAATGAAGAGATATATCTAGATCAAAGCATGGAGGGTTTTTAATTTATATTAAAATATGTAAGTTCTTGTTATTAAATTTTATATTATTGATCGAGTTCAATCTGTATTTAAACTAATTCATTATTTCAGCTAAATATTTTAATCTATCAATATTTATTTTTAATCAGATATCCCTAAAACATTGTGAATGTTTCAGTATTGTTAGAGTCAAAATAGAACAATGGTTAAGACTTCTTTTGAAATGAAAATTTGAAAAAGTTTGCTGCCAGTGGTGTATTTGTTTTTGCTATGAAGAAACCTTTATTAATAGTTTTGTGTACCTCTAATGATTTGAATATTGTTTTAATTGATAATTTGTCCTCCCATAGTGGCATAACCTAACGAGGGAAGAACAATCAAAGTATTACGAAATGGCAAGGAAAGAACGGCAGTTACACATGCAGCTTTATCCTGGTTGGTCAGCTCGTGATAATTATGCTATCAATCAAAGGAAGAAAAAGCGGAAGAGGGACAAATCACAAGAAGGAGGTAATTCAGCTCTATCAGCAGCAAACTTCTTGTTGACATGTATCATTTTTCGTGGCTAAATTTATTTTGATGTCCTATTTTTATGCTTCAATGTAAAAATGAAAACAGCAATTTTTCTCCCATGTGATTATATGCCATATTTTGCCATAGTAGCATTTATGAAACTAGCTTGAAAGTTTCTAAGTGTTTGTCATTAAATTATCATGAAATTTACGAGTTCAGTTAAAATAACCCATTTGAAATAGATTTGCAAAATTAACACCTAAACAAATCCTTGCAACATTAGTACCTAAAACTTTTTTTGAATTTGCAGAGATAACTTTCAACTTGATTAAGTTTTGTTTTAAAGCCAACTTTTCTTGCAAAGTAAAGAGAAATTAAAATATGTTCCTACAGCTTTAATTTTCTAGTTTTGTAATGATTCTGATTTAAAAAAAAAAAAAAAAAAAATGCTGCAATATTTTGCTCTTACTTAAAAGAACCGTTTAACTATATTACATATATCATTGCCTCTAAGAAACAGTAAGACATCAGATTCTAGGAATAGCAGTAATATAGCTTGCGGTTTGTTTGAGGCAAGGATATATTTTTTATGAAGTTGTAAGATTTTTTTTCTGCTGCTAAACTCTATTTTTGTTTCATTCACTGTGTGTAGAGCTGGTTGTGTCATGAATATAAATGCTGCCCATCGTACAAGAGCATAAAATAGTTTTTTTTTTCAATTTAAAGTAATATAGCTTGGAAAAAATCTAGGTAGTCTGAATATTATTTGCATTTGAACCAAACTGTTAGGAGCATAGCAAAATTTATTGAACCCAAAATATCTTTTGAGCTGTTGGCAGAAAATTTGTTATTTGAAATTCTTTTCTTTCTAAATCCAATAGGGAATACATTATGGACCTGTGTTTCTCATACATACTAAAGTACTTAAAACATTTAATGTTTCAATTAAAGTCTGAAAAATATCTCTTTTCATAACCTATCTCTCTCTTTATAAGGCTGCATTTATGTTTGATGCCAAGTTGTTTATGTTTCACTTCATGCTGTCAAAAGCATCCTTGTGCGGAAGATATCTTCAATTCATTTTCATGCAAAGTAGCTCTCTTCTTGCTCACCAAGCTGCTGTTGTTTTTCACTCTTTGCTAGTTTGCGCATTATGTTCTTTGAAAATGAAGGTTTAATCATAATAATAATGATGTAGTCAATTTAACTGAGCTATTATTAGCTGTCTATTAGAAACTTTTGTTGCATTAGTAACAAGACTTTTAAATGTATTATAAATTTTTAGACTGATAGTTGCTCTGATAAGGGTTCTTAAGCAATACAAGTATAAGAAATGTATGAATACATTACTAAGTATAAAAGCAATAAGTGATTTTTGATATTTTTTCTAAGTCTATGTGAACATTGCTTGTAGAATTGCAAAATGCTGCAATTAGTATTTGTTTTTTTATTACAAGCACAGTTGAATATTTATTTAGTAAATTTTTCTATTGGTGTGATTGATTTATTATAATCAATTATTATGGACCAGTGCTTAAATATCAGATTGATCAATGTCATTTAAACAAGTTTTCTGTATGTTGCCCTTTCTTTTAATAAAATGAAAAGTAGCCCAAAAGTAATTTCCCACTTGTGATGTTTTGTATTTTGGCCTGTTCTGAAATAGTATCGCAAGCGATTTTTATATACGTTTGGCCTCATTTTCTGTTGTTCAATTAATTTGAGGAATATAGACTTTTGTACACTTTAAAATTATTTAATTCTACTTGAATGTTATAAAAATCATTCAATTTTAAAGTTAATTTTTCTTTTTGTGTTGCAGATGGCAATAACCCAAAGAAATGTCGAGCGAGGTTCGGCTTAGATCAACAGAGCAGTTGGTGCAAACCTTGCAGGTATGTTTCACAACTTACTTTTATTATTGTTGTAATTTTATAAATTATTGCACCTTTCTTCGACTTGAGTTTCCAAATCATGTTCTTTTAGTGGCTTTAGAAAAATGTTTGCGATATTCTATAACAAAGTAAATTACTGAGTACTGAAAATGAATTTCTGCTCTTTTAAGTTAGTATTACAATCACTTTATTTGGTTGTACTTCATGTATAAGTGCTCAAAAATGTGAAAAATTTGTATTTCAAAACTGTTACATACATTAAAACAACTGACACATGAAACTAAAGACGAAAAACATGTTTTTTTCAGTTAAAGATGTTTAATATGTGAGCCTTTTGTTATGCAGAAAACATCCAATTCCTAATTCAGTTTGTTCCACTTGTTGTGTGATTTCTTTTTGTATGTAAAAACGACATCATTTATCAATTCGGTTTTCGTCATGCAACAAAAGGTTCACACATCATTTGTAAATTTAAAATTTAGAAAAAAAAAAGTTTTTTTTTAATGCAGTTACATTTTCTTTAAATTTATGTAAGAATTAGTATATATTTGTAACACCTTTAAAAAAAATAATTTTTAAAATTGCTCATTCCTTTTTGCGAACTATACTCTGCCGTGCTAAGGACCGAAGTCATATCTGCATTTTTTATAAAATTTGAGCTATTGTCACGAGATGGTTCCTTATAACATATTTTACCAACATACAATGTCTTATGTTCATTTGTGAAAGGACAATACATATATATTTTTTTTAATTCTGAAAAAGTGGAATCTGAATCAAATAAGGAGATGTAGAACTTTAAAAAGTAGTTTATCATTTTGAGCTCAGCTGCAAATACTACTTATGCACCTAGCAGAGCAGTGTTATAACTAATATTAAAGGCAATACAGTGAAGCACCCTTTATACATTTTTGAAAAGGAATGTATGAAAAAATGTATGAATGAAAACACCTATTATAGAATTGATTGTAAAAAGTTTTTAAATGATGATAACGTACAAAAGAGAAACTTATATATGGTGCTTCACTGTATTTACTTGTCTACTTGTGTGAAGATCATTTTCATACCTGCACGAATTGTGTCTAAAAAGTTCGGTGCGTGGTATGATAAAAATATAAGAACAGAATTTTAATTGTAAATACCATTATTGACTTTCAAAATACTCTCCACCTGCCACAACACACTTCTGACAATGTTCGTATAGTGCTGAAAAACTGTTGAAGCGCTCTTCATGTGGAATCGTTCTTAGATTAGCCGTCACATGGTTCTAAACTTCCTCAACTAACACAAATCTTGCATTTGCCCAATTCTTCAGGGACAAGGATACCTTATGTGTCTTTGCTAATGTCCAATTCTTCTGCTGTCAATCGCTGATCTTTTGTTAGCATTCCTTGCACACGCTCAGTGTTTTCTGGCGTCCTGCTCATAGTGCACCCTTGAATGTGGTTCTTCCTACACAGATTCCTTACCATTCCAAAAGCGTACAAACCAGTCATATACACATTTCTTACTCACAGTATCCTGCAGTATACCTGCACTAACCTCTCATGGGTTTCTGTCGCCGTTTTACCCAAATTGAAGCAGAACTTAGTGTTGTGTCGTTGCTCCATAATACATACTACTCAGATCACTGAATTAGATTGAATGCAATAAGCCCTGCACTAGAAGTATTGCGCTAGTACCGACAGATGTCTGGTCCAGATATGTCTGTGTGTCTACACAGTGATGTGTGTTTGCTATCATACTTTGAATACCCACTTATGAGACCATTCCCCAAATTTTTCAGACACACTTCATATTTATTTGAAAATATACTCTTGTTGTTTCTTTTAACTTTCATGTGTGCAAAATTTTTCATCTAAAAATCTCTTCTTCCTCCCCAGGCGAAAAAAGAAGTGCATCCGCTACATCAGCGGCTCGGACAACACGGGCGAGAGCGAGGACAACATCGGCAGCGTGGACAGTGTGGGCAGCCTGGAGGCCCCCACCCCCGACTCCAGGTACAGCGTGGACGGAGGCCACCTGAGCGACGACCACGACTCGGGCAACGGGGACGTGGACGACGAGCTGGAGGTCTCCTCCGAGTTCAGCCTCTCCAGCCCCCCAGTTCCTAGGCCCTCCCCGGGCGGCGTGCAATCACCCCCCTCCCTGCAGAGCCACCACCCCCTCAACGTGCAGCACCTGTCCAGGCCGCACCAGAGCCCCCACAACGTCAGCCTCCCCACCCCCCCTTCCACGGACTCCTCCATGACGAACGCTCCCCCGCCCCCCCTGCTGGCCGTCACGTGATTCGTCGGGGGGCCTAGACTGTACTGTGCAAAAATCTTTCGTTCGTTCATTGTAGATAATTTAAATGTATTTTCTTCAAGTGCTCCTTTTTCATCATACTGTGAATACAGAGCTTCAATTTTTTTATTCTGATCGGCTCAATGTTGAAAAATCCTGTTTTTGTTCTCATTGACTTGAAATGGTTGCAATGTATTCACTGTTCAAAAGCGTCATTGCGTGCTGAAGCGTTTTAGTCTGTTGGAGAATTGTTTTGAATCAAAAATGTTGTACAATCCTTTTTATTTCAATAAGTGAAGAACAATGTCAAAAGTTTTAATGTATTCCTTTAAGTATTTTAACATGTAAAGATTTTATGGTGCTTTCGTATTAACTGTATCCCAGCTGCAGATTTGGTGGTTAAAACAGATTTGAAAGTTTATTTGGCGGTTTTAGATAACTGCATGCAGGTAGGTACAAACAACAACAGCTCTAAAATCCCGCCAAATTAATCACCAAATCTGTTTTAACTGCGAAATCTGTAGCTGCAGTGAATGCGTAAGTACCGATTTTAATACCATTTTAAGTTTGATTTCTGTACAGTTTTTTCTTCAAAGTATGTTATCTAATTGCTGTTAAGTTTTGTTTAAAATATGTTTTAATCCATTATTATCGTTGACTGATCAAGTTTGATTTTCTTGTACAACATTAAAAAGACTGATACTAATTTTACAGAATATGTGATTTAACAGTTAATAACCAAATCAAATAAGTCCATTTCAACAGCGAAAAGATTAAACATACTGTGAATATATTTTTTAACCGAATGACATAGGCTAGGGAAAATCACAGAGATATATTTTTTATTGAATATGTATATACAAAAATGGTTGAAAAAATACTAAATTTAGATTAGATTTTATTTCATCGTGTCTTTTTAAGTAATACTATTGAGAAACATTAATATTGTCTAATTCATTACAAAGAACAATTTTGCATTTCTTTCTTTATCTTATTTAACCCATTGATAGTTCATTCATGTTTTTAAATTTTCAATGCATTTTATAAAAGCATTTTTGATAACTTTCATAAATGTTACTTCGGCCAAAAGTTTTAAATCATTTTGTGGCATTTGTTTTCCCGTGTGAGTGCAAAGCTGCTGTTGTAGATCTCTCTCTTTATTTTAGCACGTGTAACTGAATACTGTGAACAAAATATTTAAAATACTTATACATGTATGTTCAGAAATTAATCACAAGAAAAAATCTGTAAATGTCTTAATTATTTCAATTGTTTATTTTTGTCTTTATAGGAAACTTTTTTCGTAACATTCATTTCATATTTATAATTACTGGAAAGCAAAGTTGATATTTTTATACACCTCTTAAGTAAAAGTATTAAAGTTTTCATACAGCAAGTGCCAAATGTATCTAGTGTAAAAAAAGTTAGTTTATGTAAAAGAAATGAGCATATGTATGTTATAGAGAAAATGAACTTCTTGTATGTTTAATGATATACTTAAAATTATTTCTGCATTTTGTGCTATCATGAAATTGATTCCCAAATCAGCTTTTTTACTTTATTGTCAACATTAATCAAATTTATATTATTATCTTTGAATGTGTTCTGATTATTTTAGCCCCATGCCTCATGCATATTTTTTTACTTCAGTTTTTTGTGAATGCAAAGCCATTTATTTCATATAAAATTTAATGCAAAATAAGGGAAATCTTAAGAAAAAAAGAAATGCTGTAAATCATGACTAGTTATTAATTTTGATGTTGTATTTATGGTTTGAATTCTTTTTTTTTTTTTTTTTTGAATGCTCACATCTCACTATTATGAATTATGGTTGAATTGCATCATTATATTTGCTAACGTATTTTTTAAATATCAATGAGTTTTTCTTTTGAAAAGTTCTTATAGACTACATTCAATTTATACTTAAAGATACTGTCGGCCCCGCTTGAACGAGTACTGTCGGTTCCAAGAAATATTATTTGATTAAGCGGGGTATTTGATTAAATGGGAATCTTTAACGTTGCGTCTATGGCATGGGGAAACATTAGTTTCTGGGATATTTTATTTGTGTAAGTGGGGTATTCGTTTATCTTTTACCCGATTAAGTGGGGACAACATTACTCACTTTTTTACGAGAGTGTTAAAAATGTTGAATAATAATTCTTTTTAATTCAAAGTACTTTTTTTTTTTGTAATAATTCACCTAAAAAGCAGTATCTGCTAATTGATTTGTAAAGTTCAAGAATTGTTTCACAAATTCACTCCAGTATTGCTTATTTGAAATCATTATTTTCAATAGCTGTAACAGGAGGGTTTGTGTTCATGTTTATATATGCAAGTAGCATTTTTTTTTTTTTTTAATACAAAACTGATCATACAGAATTCTTGTTAATAGTTATTAAAATCATCTTCGCTGTTATGTACATTCTCCCAATATTTTAATTTTAGATCTGCTGTCATTTTTATTAATCTTCCAACATTTATATTTGTACAAAATAAAAAACATTTGAAAAGAAAAGCTCGTGTGCACTTTTGACCTGCATAAGAATGTATTTTAAAGTCTTCTTGAACATAGATGATTATTTTATACATAATTGTCAATCACCCATGTTTTTAATCCCCAATTTTAATAGGAGACTAGAATATTTACTTTAAAAATAATTCTTTTACTGATGTCTTATTTGAGAATTTTAGTATCTAAAATCTGGGGAGGAGGGGGAAGGACGCTAATATAATTTTAACCTATCAGGGGTGGTAGTTTTCAGAGGCTACCCCTGATTTCAGGGTTTTCCAAATAAGTATTCAGGGTTTCACAGAATGCTTCTCCATGATTTGGCTCTTGTTCATTTTCGCCCTTTCCTCCTTAGCGAGAAAACAAGCTGAACGTTACACATGTTCATTTTTGTATAAGGTAGAATTTTTTTTTTTTCACTATCTAGGTTACGGGCTTTTACATGACAGAAATTTCAATTCTTAAATAGTTTCCTTTTACATTCTTGAGGCTTACAGTCCTGATTTTCTCAAACAAGTTAAATGAGTATAAAATATTTATCTTCCTATTTGCTATTTTATGTTGATTCCATTAACATTTGCAAATAATGTGAATGCCCCTCCAAAAAAAAAAAAAAAAAAAAGACATTTTCAAAAACATCCCTCCAAAAATTTCTATGATGCAATCTGCGCTATCCTTCTCTACATTAAGGACATCCCTGCAAATGAAACATAGAGCATTAGAAAAATTTCAGGCTTCATTACATTTCTTCTTTCACTTTCAGGGTTTTTAATGATGAGTCACTATCACCCCTGAACCTATGTTGACTTTAAAAATTCATACTTATACTTTAAAAAAATATATTTTCAAATTATAAAGTGCTGAAGACATATGTATAATTTATTTTTCAACAAGTCATGTAATCTGCTTCTTACTTGGTGAAATATTAAAATTTCAGTTCAAATACAAAAATATATATAATTTTTTTTTTTTAACCTAAAATTCGAGAAAAATTCAAATCTTGTAACAATCGAAGCATAAACATTAGAAAAAAAAGACAAATAAAATATTGAAATCCGTTTTGGAGAAACATATTGTAAATTAATTTTTAATTGTGCAATGGAGAAATTATATTGCTTGCATATGCATTTAAAAAATAATTATGACAAGATGATATAGCATATAGCTATAAATCATTCATGACATTCTCCAAAAAATGCTTGTTCACAGAAAAAGAACATGTGATGCAAATGTTACTTACATAACACTTGAAACTAATCAAAACTACCTTTCATTTTCATATTTTGTTGCAGTGTTCAGTTTGTACATTTCATTGATTTACTACTTATTGTACAGAGTGTCAGTATTTGTGTTCATTACGAGATCATAATTGTAAATATGTATTCATTGTTTTCAAGCGTTCAATATTTTGTCTATGTCAAGTTGTTATATTTATTTCGCAATTGACTTTTTGAGTGTTCTGTTGGCATATGCAACACTGGCAGCTTTGCACTTTTTATCATGACAATCATCACTTTTACATTGAACTGCCAAGACTGTAGAGATGCATATTCTGGTATAAAATGTGAGACCATTTACATCAGACCATTTTAAAGAAACCAGAAATTTGAAAAAATGTCTGAATGTGTGAGAACCAATTTTTACAGTGAGAATAAAAACAGATTACATTTTTATTGTGGACTGTAATTATTTCCTTTGCCATCATTTTAGTTGTACAAAGCATATGTTGACACTATACAAAAATCCTATTACAATAAATGTACAACAAAATATCAAATACAAATACAACAACAAATAACAGGCTCTGGGCCCAGCTGGGTTGGTCCTGGTTAATTTGCAACATTTATAATATAAACTATCTTATTACCCGGCGTTGGCCCGGTTGCTTATTAATACAACATAGCTAATTATAATTGTTTTTAACTTATTTCTTGCTAAAATGAAATAGGTGAGCCTTGAATTGATAATTCATTGTTAATCGTCATCTTTGTTGGAAAATACTCATATTTAAATGTGTTAAATTTTATCAATTTGTATTCTTAAAGGCTTATCTCTATTACTCTATATATTCAAAATTGAAAGAAAATGGCCATTTTGAGACAAAAAATTTGAATTTTGAGCTTTTTGGATTTTTTTAAAATTTCAAAACCCTGCTTTTGTGAATTCTAGTGCATTAAGGAACCTCTGTACCAAGTTTGATGAAAACCCGACGCAAACTGGATTTGTATAAGGAACAAACAAACATACTTCCATTTTATACATAGATTTAGGTAACTATAAAAAGGAATTTTTTTTAAAGAATATGGTTTATATATATTTACAAATATCTTTATTTTTGAATCGCAGCTTGTGTGTTACTCTGTCTTTTCAAATAATAAGCAGAGCAGTTCATGCCATGTGCTACCATTAAGAAGGTGGACCATAAAGGATCACTTAATGTGACCTAAAATAGCCTAAAGCTGCTGTTTGTGGGCTTCAAATTTCTTGAAATTACCAGAAAAGAGCTCTAGATTTGCTTACCTGAATTTTATTTAATAATGATCCAACCTATTTTTAACCTGATATTTTACTAATGACTCCCTTCCAATCTAGAAGTTAAAAAGCCAACTTGTTTGCTACAAATACAAGATTACAAAGCTTTCAGCAAGAAATTTAAATTTTTATAAGAGTAATAAAGTATATAAAAACTGTTGATTCTGCTTAATTGGGCAACTACAGAAAGGCACTCTTTTATAAAAATAAAACCATCTGAAGCTGAAAAATTGTACACTCATTCCTTAAGTTTCTTGTTTAATCCAATAATTTTCACGAATAATGAAATTGGGATTGGTTCAATGTTAAAAAATTTTCTTAAGTTTTAAGTTTAACAAATGAGAAAAAATTTTAAAAATTGTTTTTGTTCTTGTGTGTAAAATGGCAAAAACAATCAATTTGAATCCAGCTTCCCGAGATACGTGAATTTCTCACCATGCCAAGCAAATGTTGATTATTCAATTTAGTTCAGGAGTAACAATAATTAGTTATAAATTATTATTAAAATAAACCATTGTTTTGTCAGTCCCCCCCCCCCCCCAAATAGACTAATAGGTATTGGATGTACTAATATTCGTTGAAACAGGATGAAAGGGAAGGGGAACATGATGTGGTCAAGCGTTTCATTTAAGGGGGAAGGGGGACTAAGGAAAATCGATGAGTTTCCATGAAAGTGGGTGTGGTTTTTCCTGATTTATTGTGATTTACATTGAGCAACCTTTGACCCCCCCCCCCTCCCACCTTCCGGAAAAGTTCAAAATGACAGACCTGGTTGTGGTTTATGACTTAAATGTAAACCAGGGGTTCCTAAAGTGGCTCACAGGGACCCCCAGGGGTCCATATAAACAAAAAGAAAAATTTAGGGGTCCACGAACCAGGATCATTAGCAAAAAAATGTGAGCAACAGCCTGCATCAAAAGTTACACTTTATAACAAATGCAATAAACAAAATTCGTAACAATAATTAACACTGTACATTATTTGCACAGTTGTATGAAGAAAATGATGAGAATTTCAATAAATTACTTTTCACTTTAAAGTATATCATGTACACTTCAAAGTACACTGGATATTAAAAGCATCATGCTTGACAAAGTTTTTATTATTATTTTTTTTTACTTTTTGCACTGATATCTTAGTGGATTATCAATATTTTTGATGACATTGAAGAATTGAAACTTACAGGAAGAGCTGATTGGAATAAACACTAATGAAGAACTTAAGGTGGAGTTTAGGAAAGGGTATCAATATTTCTGTTTTCAGAAAGACATAATCGCATAATCGCAAAAAAAAAAAAAAATCTGAAAGCTTTTACATCTTCATACCTCGCGCAAACAAATTTCAGTTCAATCACCAATTTTCTTATAAAAATAACAAAACAGAATGAAGTCCCTGATTGGGGAGATTCAAAGTTATGTCTCAGAAAACTAAAGTCCAATGCTAAAAATTTGCTGTCGATACATCAATTTCACCCCTCCCACAAAAGTCTTTTTTTTCCCTTGTATACCTATTCTACGTGAGAAGATGTGTACCTGGTTTAAGTTTTGTGCCATTTTTACTATGAAAGTATGAATAAAAAAATGCTACGTTTTTCTCTTAATCTGTTTTTTTTTTTTTTTAATTTATATATATATATTTTTTTTCTCTGCAGTAAAACTGTCGAAATAAATTTTTAGAAAGTTTTCAAGCATTTAAGGAGTTTTTGACTCTTTAAAAAATCAATATTAAGAAAGTTCTTAAACTGTTGGTAAATTTCTGATAAATCTTGTTATATTTACATATATCTTGCTTTCATCTGTCTGGTTGTTTTGGAATATCTATAATGAACTTAACTATCGAGTTCGCGGTTTTAGAATTCTTCAGTTCTATTATTTCAGTTCCTGACTAGTTTTGGAACTACCCTTAGGAAAGGGGTGCATGGACCAAAAAAGTTTGGGAACCCCTGGTGTAAACAATTTGTAATTCAATTACTATTAGCAAATAATCTGTGCTATTAAAGTGGGCAGAAAGAACATAATTCCTTTTTCACGGCCAGGGGCGGGGGGGGGGGGGGGGATTATGGCGTTAGTTATCAAAATTTTTAGGGGGGATTTTTTAAAACTAATTTATTTATTTATTTGTTTATTTTTTGATTCAAATTAGAAAACTGATTTTTTTTCAATAAAAATTATTCATTAATTTATATTTTTAATTTAATTTTTTTCTTTTATTACTTTATTATTTTTTTTTTCTGTGTTTGTGTGATTGGAATGTGTTGAAGAGCAAAAACGTGAGACAATTCTGCGCATAATTAGTAAACTTCTAAAAATTAATAATAAATAAAAAAATAATAGAAATAATTTTAAAAAATAATAAATAATTAAAGAAAATGAATATTTAAAAAATAAATAAATAAAAAATATTAAAAAAATAAATTAATTTTAAAAAATAAATAAAATAAAAATAAAAAGCAACAGAGGGTTGTGAAATATTTGGGGCGGGGGAGGGGGAATTTGCGCCATTGAGCTTGGGGGGGATGGAACACCTATCCGCGGCTCTACAAACCGCTGAAGGAAAAGCAGTTATGGGTGATTCTCCAAAAACCTGGCATTTTCAACTCACAAACTCTATAAAAATAAAAATGCTTAAAAAAATCTAAAAAAAATCGTACTTACTCTTTGTTAGGAGCTTATTAAGAGAAAAATAGAGGGAACTCACTTTAAGTATGCCAGATTACCAGTGCTTTAAAAGTAATGCTAGAGTGGCATTTTTTTTGTTTTTGCGCCAGGAGAGGGACATTTTTTTTTTGCGCCAGGAAAGGGACATTTTAATAAAAAAAAGGCTGATATTTCTAACCGGAATCATATAGAAGGTAAATAATGGTATTTTTCTCTTTTATCCTCTTAACTCAATTACACACTGCAGGCAGAATTATTCTTTTTATTTTATGTAGAACAGAAATGTTGGCCAGGAGAGGGACATCGAAAATGTTACATACCTCATTTTGAACTAAGGAATAATAATACGAACAGCAGACACATTCTATAGACAAAATACTCTATGAGTCCAAAGAAGTGATGAGAATAAACAGTGTTATAGTACTGCAGATTCAAAATTCCTTCTTTTTGCCTTTAATAATAATTGAACCAATTTGTAGGCCAGGAGAGGGACATGCAATCTGGGGACAAACTTAAAAATGATGTACCTGTTTATATAATCATTTAAATAAGGTAAAACAACACTATATTACACTCATAACTATACATAATTCAACACTACAAGTGGAATTTGTGCAATGTTCACGTAAAATTTTAAAATAATTTATTTACATTTTAGAAACAGGGTGGGACACGCAAAAAAGGTGACTTTTTGGCTATTCAAAAATTTTTGTAGAAAAAAATAAATGAAAACTTGCTTTAATATGAATTGAATAACATCAGAATAAGTATTTCTAACAATTAAAAAAAAAAAAACTTTCTAGGTCAAATAATTTTTGTGCTGTCCTACGGGGACATCATATTGTTCGGATTTTGGAGAATCACCCATATACAGAAATTGTCTTTAAAAGTGATTTTTTTTTTTTTTTTTTCAACTGAAGCTTTGTAGGAATCTCGCCAAATCGACACTAAAATCGGCTGCACATTTTCGAAGACAACTTGATAGGTGCAGGCTCTTGAGCCATTAAACCTAATAGAACTAACTAAATAATCTCCATTTACAAGGCCATTTCCTTATTTATTTCGCTGAAATTTTTCCTTGATAGTGCCAAAAGAAGTGTAACTATAAAAATTATACTGCAGGGAAACAATGAACATACCTAGGTGTAAAAACACATTTCTTGTCCCAAAAAGCCTTTTACATTTTGTGTAAATATAATTGAAATATGTAATTGACGACCATATATTTTTGCAGACATTTCATTATGTATTTTAATTTTGTTACATTTTTTTAAAATTGTGTTTTATTGACTGCTCTTTCCTGACCTCTCTTTCTACTTCTATATTATACTGCATTTACTTTGGTGACTATCATCTTATTAGGTGCACTATAAAAGGAGTGTTTTGGTTTTGTGCTTAGTAGTAATTATTAGTCGCTGATTTTAAATTGAAAACTTTCTTTAGCGGTTGACATAGTTTTGTGGGCTGATACTACAATTAGCTAACTACAAATTCGAAAAAAAAAAGAATGTTTCACTTTTGTCGACAGTTTCTGTTCAAAAGAAGATAAAAATAATTCCAGGAAAAAAATTGAAAAATTACAGTGTGATAATATCTCAATTAAATCTTCATATTCGGCAAAAAAATTGAAAAATCATTCAGTTGTTAAGTTTTCTTCAACCAGCATAAATATTTGAAAAATGAATGAAAATTCCTGTAGCCCCCCCCCCCCCCTTCGCGATTTATGACGAACTAAAAATAATAAATGCCTTTTAAAATTACTGGAAGAAAGTTTTCTTTTCTTTCTTTCTTTCTTTTTTTTAGAAAGGTTAGCGAACAAAAAATAGTTGTGGAAAACTTTTTATACTCCATTTTTATTTTTTCAATCTTTTTGAGGAATATTCAACTGAGATTTTCTTTGTACTCCAGAGAGAGCTCTAATGATAGAAAAAAAATTATCTTATTTTAAAATTTTCAATTTCATTATTTAAAAATATTTTTCTTTTAATTGTGGAAAAAAAATCTGTTTTGAACCCATAATGAAAACATCAAAAAAAGTGTATAGTATTTTTTTTTTTTTTTTAATTTGAAATGTAGGAGTATTAAACATTGAAAAAACTAACTAAGCGAAATTACAGGAATGAAATCGTCATTATTTTCCATTTAAGATCGAAAAAAGCACGACTGTTATGCTTGGTGTTACATTTGCTCAAAAGGCCTATCTTAAAGAAATCAACGGTGAAAATGTAATAAAGTTATAGTCACTGAATGAGAACATGCCTTCTGTTCTGTTTTCCTGGAAACTAAAATATCACCAAAGGAAATTTGAACTTTTATTGTGGGATGAAATGATACAAAAATAATTTTGCCATGTTTGTGAAATTATTAAACTCGGTTTTGTTGATATTCAATTTTATTTAAATATCTTAAAACTCGTGTTGGTACAAAAATACTGAAATTCACAATAGATTCTTATAATTTCGACAGATGGCGCAACGTTCAACGTCAAGCGGCATACAATTGAAAATCAAACTTTAGGACTTATAAAGACATAAAATAAAAAACAGAGGATGGAATTATAAACCAGCTTCTTCTTGAGCTCTTTTGGATAAGAATTCCGCCACTGGTGGCAATTCCATGGTTTTCGCTAAGTAGCCTATTAGTTGAGGGTAAGGTTCCAAATTGAGTCCATGACGATACTTCAAAGCTGCCAGAGCGAGAGTCAATCCAATATCACACCAAGTAACCTGGGGGGAAAAAAGTTATGAAGTAAAATGAAAATTAAAAAAATATCATGCAAGTCGGCCATTTTTATTTTTTTATATTTTAAAAAACTCTGCTAGTTCCGTCTCTTGGTCAAATGCCCCCCTCCCCCCTCGATTTTTGAAAAATCAATGTATTTACATACAAGTGGGATAAGTTTTTGTTGCTTTCCAGAGGAATTTGCGTAGGGTTTGCACCCTTTGACCCCTCCCCAGGAAAAAAAAAAAAACAGTAGCCCCAACCACAAGAGCCACATTGCAATCCCCTGGCTTTTAGAAATATAATATATCATGAGTGTACGTCCACATTTTGTTTTTTCACATGTGTTGACTGTTAACTTGAGGAAAGTTTTCTGTTTTTGGTCCTCACAACAGACGACAGCAAAATTACTATTTGGGGGAGATCAGATTACACAATTGTATTTCGACTTAGGGCAGCTAGAGCGCAGAGTGAAGGAACAATGACGCAATTGATTAAGGGTTAAAAACTATTGCTAAAACTAAATAATGTCCAAGTTAGTGGATATAGAAGTACAGAATTTGTGCCATACATGCACCTCTGTCAATATTTTTAGTCAATTTATTTTCACAATTTGTATTTCAAGTATACAGGGTGTCCACTCCAATCGTGGACCAATAGCTAATTTCTAAACCATTAGAGATAAGCATATAGTTTATTTGGGAAAAAATCTCCAAATTATGAAAGGAATTTTGGGTCTATTCAATGTTTTTCAAAAAATCAAATTTTGAAAGAGTTACGAAATTTAAATTTTTATACAGCCCCCCAGTCCAATCAATCATATTTAGTAAAACATTCTTGACACTGTAACGTTTAAAACTAAAAAAGAATCACTGTTCTACGACAAAAATTGACCGAGTTATGACGTTTTGAAAAATCAAGATTTTGAAGGATTTTGCATACGGTCCCTTAAGAGATCTCTCGATGACGTCATGAAATAATGCAAAATCTTGATTTTTCAAAACGTCATAACTCGGTCAATTTTTGTCGTAGAACAGTGATTTTTTTTTAGTTTTAAACGTTACACTGTCAAGAATGTTTTACTAAATATGATTGATCGGACTGGGGGGCTGTATAAAAATTTAAATTTCGTAACTCTTTCAAAATTTGATTTTTTGAAAAACATTGAATGAACCCAAAATTCCTTTCATAATTTGGAGATTTTTTCCCAAATAAACTATATGCTTACCTCTAACGGTTTAGAAATTAGCTATTGGTCCACGATTGGAGTGGACACCCTGTATATATATATATATATATATATATATATATATATATATATATATATATATATATATATATATATATATATATATATAATTACAGTTATAATATATAATACAGTTATATATAATTTACAGTTTTGGCGTTGCGTTTTTATTCCTTTGGAACAGTGATATAATAAACTATCAGATGCATTCGATCAGAGTTTAATAACGAAATATATTATAAAGATATATATATCATATATTAATATTAACTTTACCGTGATAGGATTTATTTTTACGTAATTGATCTAAATTCCGACCAAAAGGTGAAGATTTGGTGAGCAATAAAAATAAATAACGGGACTGAAATCTAATGCAAATTCAACCCTGAATTTGATACTGACAGAAATTATATTTATCGTAAAAATGTAATTAATATTTCTTTAAAAATTAAAAAAAAAACCTAAGCACGTCAAGAGAGTTTAATTTGAAAATGTAGACAAACTTAGTGAATTAAGACTTAAATACAATGTCATTTTCAAAATGTATAATAAAAAACTAGCATTTGGCACACTACATTTTTTATTTATTTATTTATGTTTATTTTTTTTAAGGGCGAGCTTTTACCGTTCTATATCAAGTCTTTTAGAAGGGATTGAAACAAAAAGTATGGAAATCGAGTGAATAAACTCGTATCGATAATGGTCAAACACAAACACAACATTTTCGAGAGTTATTATTATAATTATTATTTTATTTTTTTTTTTTGCAACTGCATGAAAGGAAGTTATAGCCGATTCATCCAAGAAAAAACTTTTGAAAGATTATTTAAAAAAAAACAGCTGCTCATTTACGGGTTGGTGTAGCCTTCCTTTTTTTCTAACTCTCTTCCCTTTCTTGTTTGAGCAACCCCACTGATTTTCAAAAGGCTGCGCAGCTGATTACTACTTAAGAAAGCATAATATTGTACATTGTACGGCGGTATAGCAAGGAAAATTTAATTCAGAATAGTTCGTTGGCGAGAAAATTCCTAAACGTCAGATGATTTCCCTGCTACGTTTTACGTCTAGAATTCCATGGGTTTCCACTGGTTTCCTGCGAAAAGAAAGTATCTTAGAGAAGTAGTTTCCGGAATCGCGTCTTTCGGAGGCGAAGTGCCATCTCTGGATACTAGCAAAAATTGCAGGTTGATAAGTTGTACGACACTTGCTTGCAATTCTGCCTTAACTTTGGCCATATTTTATTCTAGGAGCTTTTCTGGTCAATCAGGAAGGAGCCAAGCAATTGTGATAAACCTGACAAATTTTCTTAGACTGTTTTCAATTTATTCCAAAAACTCGACAGGCCCTTTAATGGGAAGATTTTGGATTTCATCAGAAAGATTAGAGGTTAATTTTAAATCATTGAGTTTTCTTTCCTTGTCGGTCAACAATGACATCGGTTTCTAATCGCGTAAATAAAGGCTAAGCTGCATTTCCTAAAAAACGTTATAATTCGATTTCTTTGCAACATGAAATTCTAAATATATTCTATCAGAAGCAGAAAAATGTTCTCTTTCTTTTGGTACTATTCTTTTAAATTTTTGAGGACGTTTCATTTCAAAAGTCGCAAAAAACGTTTTAAAGATTTTAAATTCATATCTTCGTTAATTAATGTCATCCAAAGACGCGACCTATCGAAGAACACTCTCGATGAACTCTCTTTTCAAGCAAAAAAAAAAAGATTTTTTTTTTTAAAGCAGTCTATACGTTTAGGCGCTAGAGTGCCTAAACGTATGCTGCCACTTATAAGAATTTTTTTGAAATAATACCATTGTTTAAACATTATTTTTCGATAAATTATCATTTTTATTGTTAGCATAGGTTTCAATGTCACGCTTCAAATTTTCTTACATAATGAATATCATTACAACATACTTAAATTTCAAAGATTAGCTATTATCGTTTAAGCTTCCATTCTACTTAACCCCTTTGATTCTAAAAGAAAGCTTATGTTTCACTTTTATTTATCGCTTGAAATTGATAACCCCTTCCTTGTCTTGTGAATTGTTAAATTCCCTTTTATCTCTCTCTACCTTTGTTAACATCGATAAGCACCTTTTATCAAAATGAGCAATGTTCCTGCCGAAAGGAATAACAATCAAAGTGTCAATGGAACGTGTCAAAATTGTTATCTTATTTGTCTTCAATTGATAACACTCCCTGAATGTTCTGCAATAGTTATTTTGTTATTAATTCCATAGCAATAGAGTAAAATATTAGTTTTAAAGCTGATCGGTTATTAATAGTTCTGAGGAGACATCATAATTCTAGCATAATACCTTGATGGGCCCTCCTTAACATTATGATTCTACAATAATTCTTTGATCTCTCTGATAAAACATCATAGTTCTTTGATGGTCCCTCTGATGAGACCGTTGCAGTGTATTTTTGAGGGCTCCTTAGCTTGATGGCGACCGCGGTGCTAGCAACTTTTGCTGTGAAATGCATGGGATTTTTTTACGACGTATGTTGTTGCTGTTTCAAATAACCACTCGGGTACTCGAGCCCGAGTAGACACATCTACCCGATTTAAGGTGGAATAGGTATGTCTTCCGTTTTTACGAGCAACATTAAGGTGGAAGTTCGATTTAGCTCAACACACATGCCATAAGGACCCGTTTATAGGACAGGTATACATTCACAACACACACATTCACACGGAGAAAGGACAAGAGAAAGCGAAAGTACATCCATGCCCGAGTCGAGATTCGAACCCGGGGCCTACCCATCCCGATCAGAATTCTCTGACAAGGTAGCCAGGACAGTGCATGTAGTTTTCTTCAAATAAAGTGAAATTAAATCTTAAACTGACCTCTTTACCAACAATGAAATCATTCTCATCTTTTCTGTTCTTCAACATTTTTTCATATCCTTCCAAATAAGGTGGTACGTCCTCAGCAATCATTGTCTTGATAATGGAGCTCTAAAGAATGAATGGCAGAAAAAAAAAGCATGTCACTATGATATATAACAGAGAGTGTAAAATCTGACTATACTGACATCCAATGACGTACATAGCATTCCCACGAAGTATGGGGGGGGGGGGGGACGCACGAGGTTTGAAGGCGCACGATCCAGGAAAATAGCACTATGAGTTACATGAGAAAAATATTTTTTTATTTAATAAGGGGAGGGGGCGAACTTATAAATCTTGCAAGTGGGCGCACCTAAGTTTTTGTACACTCTACTGGTGGCATCCAATGACTTTCAACCTTTATAAGTTTAGTAAGGTGGCTCTGATAAGTTGAGGCATAACCTTGACAATGTTTACTTCTTGTGGAGTTCAGTGAAAAAGGGACGTATGATTGACGTGTTATGGCATTGGCATATTTTTGTAAAACTACAAATTAAGAATTAACCCACCTCAACTTTACTTCAGTTACCCTTCCATTTTACCCTAAAAAGAAGTAAACATTGCCAAGGTACTTGTATCAACTTATCAGAGCCACACCATGAAGATGAAATCACCCAAATCATTTAATAGTAAATCACAAAAACAATTGCAAATCATGAAAAGGAAGAATTGAATCATTTTAGCTGAACTTGTGTTTGTATGCAAAAACGTCGTCATATCAGTTTTTCATCGAAATGTAATAATAGTTCCAGATCAAATTTTTCTCAAAATATTACCAGAGCCCTCGGGTTTGCCAATCATAATATGGTATTTTACATCATTTAAAGTCAGTTTCTACTCCCCCCCCCCCTCCCTCACCTCAGAAGGTCAGTTCAGCGTAGAGTCAAATTGTTCTGCTTTCTTGACAACTCTTCTTATTTTACGACCCCCTCCCCCCTTTTCTGGAGATACTTCTTATTTGAATTATATTGCAAGACTTTCTTATGTTTGAAAGAGAAAATTGTTCTTTTCTCTGAATCTGAGAGAGGGACAAAAGTTACTACTTAAAAAAATTTAAAATATGATCAAATTGAGACTCAAAAATTTTTTATTACCGCTCAATCAATAATTAAAAAAATATATTACACCTTTCCATTGCATTTAATAGTCTGCAAAACTGAAGTTGCACTTCAGAAACTCTTTGTCATTCTGAAATTCATAATGCATCTCTTATTATACAGCTGTTGCTTCATATATTTTTTTGATGCAGGTGTAACAACAGTACTCAATGACTCGTCACTAGTGTTGCGAATTTCAAAAGAATTTGGCGAAAACTGGATAATGCACTTGAGAAAAACGTGAGTGTGTCACAAAAAGGCAAGGGCACAATAACGTTTCCTAAATATTATTTAAATGCGTTTACTTGAAAAAGAATGTGCTTTGAAAGAAGAGTCTGACTATATTTTCACAATTAAACGTCTTTAGATTATGGAATCTTTCCTCTATCCATAGGTAGCTATCAAACGAAATTCAATAGCTTGGTCATAAAGACAACTTATAGAATTATGAAATGAAGCTTTAGTACTTCAAAATGCCCTAAACCCAAATATACAAGTGTACTACCCCCCTTCACCAGTGAAAAATTTCACCCCGCTGCCTTCTAAGTTCTGGCTGCACAAGCGCATACTATAAAGGACTACCAGAAAATTAATTTTTTATTACTTCACACGTACATCTTGTTCAAGTTTATATAAAGGTTACTTGCAATACACCGCCAACTCGTTAGTCCATTGATCGAAATGAACGAGTTGGCGGTGTATTGCATGTTTCTGCCTTAGCCCTTGTTTAGAGGCGGTTATTTACTGCTTTATGAAGGTTACTGTTCATTGTGCAGTTTGTTAAGGTTTCGTAAGCAACTTATAGCACACATTCCAAATTTCAAGTGGAATAGGAAAAAAACTTCATTTGAAAAACGTTAAATGGTGCAGTATAACAAATAGTTTCCTCTTATTACAGTTTCATAAAAACTGAACAAATTTAATTTTAACCCCCCTCCCCTGGCAGTTGGGCAGTCTCAGAGAATTACGTGTTAACTGGACGAGATACCTCGTTAAGAACCGCAAGGTGGTTTTAAAAACAAGTAAAAACAGATAAACACTCACCCTTTCTTCTTTGCTGAGTTTATGGATTTGAGCTCGTCGAATTTTGGCAAACATGTGCCACAAACCGTCCATGACCAGATCGCAGAAAGCAAACTCCAACTCGGTCTTGCCAGCAAGGCCTGGAAGCAATGAACGGATTTATCAATTGAGGTACTGCCATTTTGTTTACCATGCCACACACATACCATTCAAAAATTTGTTCAAGTTTTGACTTTAGTTTTTCCGTTGCCGAAAATATTAATTCCATAAAGACAAGAATTAAGGAAGTTGATAAAGAAGAGAACATTGCTCTATCGTTACAAAGTCTACCTTCAAATTTTTGAAAATTTACTAATCATTAATTGTATTTTTACGAGTAAAGTTTTGTAGCAAATGAATGACTATACAAATGCAACTATCATTTAATCAAGGGAGGCTGCAAGGGAGGGGCGATGGGGGCGATCGCCCCTCCCCTCAGAGACTCTTCCTCGGTAAAATTTCAATAAAAAAAAAAAAAAAACACTTTTTAAACTATTTTTAATGTTAGGATGGAAGAGGTTTTTGGTGCTCTCGTCTGGAGATGTTTCGAAATTGAAGTCCAACATTTTTGTGGTTAGCATTTGTAAACTAGGATATGTAGTTTTGGGTAAGTAAAAAAAAAATCAATCAATCAAAAAAAATCATTTGAAATATTTCTGGATCCACCCTAGCATTCAATTTCCCATGACATAATTCAAAATTTTTTTCATGTTTTGACTTCAGCTTTTCCGTTTCCAAAACGATAAACTCCTCTAAAACAGAAAGTAAGGAAGTTTATGAAAGTAACCTGGCACTATGCTGCTGCAATGTCTACTTTTAAATTGTTCGAAATTTACCAATCAAAATTATATTATTTCTTCCCATACTACACATCTATAGGGAACTTTAGGGCTAAAGTAAAGAAATCTTCGAAAAAGGGAGGAGTTGGGCTGCGTGTGTGAATGAAAATGCAATATTGTTTTTTCCTTTTTTTTACATATAAAAATAAAGTCTAATGTCTTTCTTGAGTAGATGTAATTTTTATGCACATGAGTGCTCGTATTTTACATTTCGAAAAAAATGGGAGTTTTATTCGGTAAAATTGGGAACTTCTCCCTTCCAAAAAGTTTAATTACGGTGCTCCCTTATCCCCCTTTTAAGTATTGAGTTGTAAAGCTTTCCCCGAGTATAACTAAGAAATTTTGTATAATTATATTCTGCGTGCATCATTGCTATCAATTTTTTGCGTATGTGCCATTCGCATTAGAGATAACTCTTTTTAGCCTTCTCGCTCGAAATAGGATACATTTAAGTGAGCTCTTAGTTATTTAGCTCAGTGAAAAAATGAAATCTGGAGCAAACAAGTGGATTTGCGGTCATATCATTGTTAATGTTTTCCAAATGAACCTTTTTTTAAAACTCTTTGTTGCTCAAAGGGTTAACTCTTTTGCTGTATAACTTCCTTTCACAGATATGACCGAATGAAATGCCTCTAATAAAAGCAGCAGTCAGGATTTATCCCCTTTCTCCTTATTTAATTATTGAGGAGAAGAGACGGGACTCTTAGTGTTTTTTTAATTTTGTCAACATTTGTTATTCTTAATTAAAGATATCACGCATTAAATTACACATTTTCATTAAACTTTAGCTACAGTCAATAACTTGTTATTGCACTGTAAAAAATGAATGTTGTTTTTACAGTTTAATGTAGCTAATTTTATAGTAATAAACAGTAAAAATTGCACAGTTTACAGTAATAAACTGTAAAATTACAAACTTTACAGTAATAAACTGTAAGTTGTCAATTTTATACTAATGAACTGTAAAATTGCTAATTTTACGGTTTACTACCGTGCATTTTGCAGTTTTAAACTGGAACCTCTGCTGCCAGTATTATACTGTTATTTTTAAAGTATAATACTGCTAATTTTGTTATAATAAACGGTAAAAGTGTGGTAATATACCGTAAATCTGCTACTTTACAGTAATAAACTGCAAAATTGCTAGTTTTGCAGTTTATTACTGTGCGTTTTCCAGTTTTAAACTGGAACATCTGCTGCCAGTATTATATTTTGAAAGCAACGGTTTATTTTTTTGCAGTGTGCTAATTACAGGTATCGTTTATTAAACTACACAATTTTATTTTACACTTGTTATTGTTCGTTAAAGTTATCCTTTTTGTTTATATCTGTTATTGTTGATTAAAGATCTTCACCAGTGGCAAGTCCCTCACGGTAGGGGCGATCCCCCTCCTTTGAGGGACTCACCACTTGTAAATTTTCGATATTGCAGATCAAGAAAGGCATTTTTGACTATCTTTGATGCTGGTAGAAGGGAGGTTTTGGGCTCTTCTAACGATACGTTTCCCTAATGAAGTCCTAAATAGGGATGCACCGATAAGCAAATTGGCCGATTACCGATTAATCGGCTGAGCCGATTAATGATAAGGATAATTGTTTTTCTACTACCAATTTTACCATCCCTGTTTTTTTTATCTCTTATACAATTCCAAGTTTAGAAATAGTAAGTAATTTATTTTTGGGAGAAGATTTTTTTTTCCATTTTCCTAGTTTTCACAAAATAATTTCAATATTTTATCAAATTTCTTAGAACCAATTTTCATATTTGTGTCAATAATATTATTAACACATTGTTAGTTATGTTAATTGGAAATAAAAATTTAAAAAAAAAAGGAGGAGAGAGGGAGTGTGTGGTGAACACTCCAATTTAGGAGTGCTTTTAATTCATATATTTTAGTAATTAGTAGCAATTCAATTCAATACTTTTATTCTTTGAAAATTAAAGGTTATCTGAAATCACTGTGCTAAGGAGAAAACTATCGCCACATGAAAAATGTTACATCATTGTCTATGTATATTTATTCAAAGTAGGAGAATTAATTAAAAAAAAAACTTTATATCAACTGTGAGGATTATTATTACTGTTAATAAAATTTTTCATCATAGTTTCCTAGTGAAAGTATACTTTAAAGAATAATATCTGAAAAATATTTTTCAGCCGATTAATCGGCCTAATTTTGCCGATTATTTATAATCGGCAAAGTGGCCGATTATGGCCGATTAATCGATGCATCCCTAGTCCTAAACACACACACGTGAAGTCAACATTTATAAACCTAGATGTGCAGTAAAGAATATGTAATAGAATTAAACGCCCTTCCTTGAAACATTTCTAAATCCGCCCTTGGTACTCGACCTGAGTACTTCTCGATACGACACTATTCAATACAATCTAGGAATTCTATTTCCATCCATATTAGTCAACAGTGAAAGTTTTGGATAGGGAGCACTATTCTTCCTAGCACACTTCGTCAAATTATGCACGCAAAATGCGTGTGACATCATTTTTTGGCGAATCATGAGATTCATCTTAAGTCGCTCGTTCTATGTGTTTTGACATCATAAGTCATGCTTTCATCTCAAGGCGAAAGGAAGGAATTTATCTGACTTAACGTTGAATCACTACTGGAATTTTAACTCGGGAAGTCATTGGCACATTGGTCGTACACTCTTGCGGTTTCCATTTCCATGTGTAATTGGTGTCAGTTGCCTCTTTTGTCGACAAAACTATTATGTCTTCTTTCTTTACAAGCCAAAACAAAACCGAAAGTTAAAAGGGTTCCTTGAATGAACTTTCAGAAAGGAAGTGTAGAAAGTGAGTAAAATAAACAATGATTCAAAAGTCATGCACTATTTAAAACGAGGGTTCAACTGTTTGATTTCAGAAATTTGAATGTTTAAATATTTCGTAAATTTAACTGTGAATCACCATAAACTATTACAACCGTAGTAAACAACGTACATCAAGCACAAATTAGTAAACTGTTGTAGACACGTGTTTCGGGTCTTCAAAGAACTCCTTTCTCAATGCAGCGAAGTGTGATCTTTAGGATGAAAAGTCGTCCAAGAAAAGAAGCACGGTAGGACAACAAACAGTTTGAATAATAAAAATTGGAGATTAATAAAAGAAACAAAACAAAACGAAACTCAGAGCCGGAATTTATTGCATAATTTCTATCAAGAAAAAACTTAGCCTAATTTTTGCTTGATATACGTTGTATGTACTTTGTGTTGCACATAGGTAATTATTCATTTCACACAAACTATTGTGTTTGTAACGTTGTAAGCAGTAGCGTACATAGCCTAAGGTGCGCTCCCCAGCAAGATTTGTAAGTGCGCCCCCCACCCCCCTATTAAAATGTAAAAAATATCTTCCCCGTGTAACTTTTAGTGCTATTTTTCTGAATCGGGAGCCCTCAAACCTCTTGCGCCCCCCCGCGCCGCGGGGGTTGCGGGGGCGCTATGTACGCCACTGGTTGTAAGGATGCGGCTATTCTAAGACAATCCTATATCTTACTGCATCCGTGCTTTGGTTGTTTCCGGATTTGCTTTTTTTGTTAATAGTTAATGCTTCTAAGTAACTTTTAAAAGTTTTGTTTTTTTTCTTCTCTTCCTCCAAAAGAAAATTAACCGAATTTCAGTGGAATTTTCAGGATTTTTGCTTTATTTTCAATTATTGTTATTAGTATTATTGCTCTAAATTTCATGATTATGACGAGCAAAATAAGTGGATAGCAAAAAAAGAAAAGAAAAGAAAAAAAAAAAAAGAAGAGATCAGATTAAAATATGGCATAGACATAATAATGATGCAGAATTTGAACACACCCTTTTTTTTCCAATATTCTGAGCAGTTTTATTTCAAAAATATTTTTAAATTGAGGATTAAAGTGAAGACAACACTCTGTTGAAGAAGTGTTAAGAAGACAATGGCATTTTTCTTTCTTTTTCTCCTCTCATTTTTTTTAGGGGAAAGAAACTGAGATTGAACTGACTCGTTTATAGGATCAGTTTTAAATACTGATGTGCTTTTGATTGAATTTTTATCTGCAAAAGGTCAGCGACTTCAGGAACAAGCTGATGAAAGAAATTAGATAAAACAGAAGATTTAAAAAAAGATACGTACCGGACAGCTCTAAACCATGTCGTGAAGTGGGATTTTACATTAAACTTTGTTCATCCGTGGAAAAGAAACACATTTCCACGGATGAAAATTTAATTTATGCAGATCTAAAATACAAGGCTGTGGCGTTCGGCGGAGAAGCGGCACGAAATCAAAAGCGGATTACTTCAAGTGTTAGGGGAAGCTTTTTTGTGATTTCCACGATTTAAAAAAAGTTTTTTTTTTCTTTTCAAATTTTCATTTTAGAAACAAAGTAAAAACCAGACAAGGTTTTACTGCAGCTAAGAACAATTAAATTTTCGCCACATAAAAGTTGAAACGAAAGTAATTATCCGTACAGGCCTGTCATTTAAAACTTTTTCAGAGATGGAAGAAGGGGGTGGAGGGTATTGACCCATTGACTGAACTAAATACGTTTTCTGAAGGGCATCCACATTAGGTGTGCCGTGGACGGTGGTGCTCGAGAATTTTTCAAAGTTTTAATTTTCAAGCTAAAAAAGTTCTATTACGTTTCATCTCGCTCTCATTCATTATTACACGAGTACAGAAAAAACACCTTATTTTATGGTGCTTGAAATATTTGATAGTTTCTGTCAATTACTTCGCATTCAATCAATATACATATTCTCATGAGGGTTAAATTTTAAACCTCTTCCTCTCCCCCCCCCTTTTATATTTCTGTGCCCTTTTGACTTTCAAAACCTGACACCACAAATGTATACATTTCCAAATTACTTACCGTGTTGTCTTGCTAAATAACGACAGATGCTTTGGTGTTGGGCAATGACTCGGCCATCCACTTCTAGAACTGGTAACGTGCTGAAAGGAGTGCCTATGCAAATGAAAATACAGTCAGTGTTCATCGTTTATTTCGTCTCCAGCAACAGCACTTTCTTTTTTTTTTTTCATTTTATTATTATTATTATTATTATTTCGTTATCGTCAGAAGTACAGTTTGATATTTTTCCCGGAGACCTCGGACTCATTTGTGCATACCTCAGGTCTCTACTGATTTTGTCAAAATAGGGGTGATGGTAATAAGAGAGATAAGGAATGTGAGGAGATTTTATTTGTTGGGTTCCTTTATTCGACGTGTTGGTTTAGCGTTGATGTTTTTTGCTTTTTTAATTTATTCCCTTTCACCAGTTCTGATAAAATAAAATAATATCGGGCTATACTAAAATGCAACTTAACTTGACACTGAACGTCACTACGGGCGGAGCCAATAAGAGCTCACAAGCAGTCAGCGATCTCTTCTAATTCGCCAAGTAGGTTGTGACGTTTTATCTAGCTCGTTTTTCATAGGCTAACGTCACGCTGACGTCACAATGCTGTTGTCAAGAAAGGTTGCAGTGTAGTATAGGCAGAGATGCTACCATGGTGTATTTTTAAAATGAAGCTGGCACCCCTTTTTGAAATAGAATCGTTCAACGGTGCTAGGCGTGCCCTTCGAGGTTGCACAGTAATATAAGAGGAATCGAACACATTTTTTTTGGCATGATAAACCTGATTTCACTTGAATTGTCACAACAAATTCCTTTATAGAGTAAAAGCATCTGAGTAATTCCACGATAAGGTCAACCAGGTGGTCACATTTTCAAATTTAATATTTCTAAGCAAACGTGGTATCATTTTAAAAGTAAAGAGTTGTATATTTTGAAATTCATGTCTAAATTTTGATAACTGAAATTTTAAGTAAGTTACAAGCGGTCAAACTAAGGTCAACATCTAGAGCGTTTTCAGACTATATTTGAAGAAACTCTGTTTTTCCGAAATTTACATTCTAATATTATGAATTAAGATGAATAACCATTTAAATATTCAATGTACAGCAGGTGATGTTGCAAAAATGTGTGAGAATATAATTCATTTTGATTTGTAACAGAATTTCCATGGAGCACATTAAGTGTTTTACGTCCGACACCAAAATGTGCGATTAATTAGGCTGTGCCAGTAATTTTAAAGCTACATACATCTAATTTTGTATACAAAGCAAGATCTTCCGTCTCATCGATGCAACCTATTTACATTTTGTTACAAATAAATATTTTTAATTAAAATCTAGGTGTCGGACGTAAAGAAATTTTTTACGTCCGACACTGTTACATTCCTTATATAACGCTTGTTTACAACTGTGTTCTAAATATTTTGTGTTCTAAATACATATATATACTATTCTAAATATTTACCCTTTAATTACAAAGTTAAAGTGAAATATAATTAAAAAAATTACTTTGACTATACTGTGCATACATATACTTTAAATATTATACTTAATAAATAGTAAATTTTGTTTCAGAATAATACTTTAAAAGTTATTTTTTTCTCCTCATGACACATTTATATTAAGACAATTACAATTGTTCTGGGAACTTTGAATTAAAAAAAAAAGTTCATTTACATATTATTGCTCTGAAAAAAAAAAAAAAAAACCCCTCAAAAATATAGTGAAATGAAGTGAGTTAATGTATTTTCTGATGGGCCAAGTTCCCAGTTCAAATAGATATTTTTATTTTCAAACTTGTCTGCGTTTGAACAGTCTCATAACATTGAATTAACATGGGACTTCTTTGCGACCTTCCATGGGAAAGGGGTGGTTGATGGTATAGGAAGCGCTGTGAAAAGAACTGTTTGCCGCCACGTTAAAGCAGGAAAAATGATGGTGACAAAAGCGGAGCAATTCGCTCAAGTTGTTGCACTCTTAAATCTAAATTTACACATAAAGTATATTCCAGCAAAAGATATACACATAGATACAAAGCATTCACGTCGGCACTGGGAAGCTGTTTTGCCTATCCCAAACATCAAATCTGTTCATCTTGTCAAATCAGTTGGACACAATCAAGTTCAAACTGTTGAAATACCACGTGATAAGAAATTAAGAGCAGTATACCAATATTTTCTGTGTCAGAATCTGATAATTCTGAGATTAAAGAATCTGCAGATCCTGATACAGTAAACATCAATGACTGGGTTGTGGTAACGCATGATGCCAAGCTTTGTTTGGAATGTATCACAAAAAAAAAAAAAGAAAAAGGAAAAAAAAAATACATTGAAGTATCAGTCGTGCATCATTCTGAAGGCCATTTTAAATAGTCAAGAACTGATGACAAAATATTTTACAAATTACAAGACATTATTAAGCGTATTCGTCCTCCGATCCTAACTGGAAAAAGGGAACCGTTTAAATTTGATGAACCCTTTTAAATGTTAAAAAATAATATGTGTGCCCTTGGAATAAAAGTTAAGCTGTTTTTTCTCATTTAAAACTGTAATCATTGATATGTATTTACATTTAAGAACAACAGTTTACGTCCGACACCAAGGTAAAAATATTCTCAAATTGATTGTATCTTTAATTATATAAATTAAAAACTGTGAAATATGCTTTACTCATGAGTATTCTTTTGAATTTAGTTGTTTTTAAAATTAAAATGTAAGCCAATTCGCAGAATTTCAGAAAATTTTAAGTGAATCTCCAATTTTACTATTTGTGTTTTTACGTCCGACATCAAAACTCTTTAAATCTTCTTAATTTCTATTTTAGAGACCTATTTTAAAAAACTAACATGATTTTTTATTCATCATGATGTAGCGAGTATTTTGAATATCAACTTAATCATTTTAGATCAGCTTATATTTGGTAAATGGAGCTAAAACCAACAATTTTTCCTTCATTTTTTATGTCCGACACCATGGAATTGCCCATCTTCTTTTAAGGCGGATGAAGCTACTGTCGAATTTCGAAGTCTCAAGGGATCGGATAAAAGCTTCGAGTTGGAGGAAGTTCCCACAGCTTAATCAAGAGTCTTGAGCACTTCCAGAAAATTGTGATTTTGAAAATAAAATATGATTTTGCATGCATTTTGATGTTTTATTTCCTGTAAAAAGCATTGAGTATGCAAACATCTTTTGCTTCCCTCCCTCCTGGAAAACGTTAAACTGACCGGCCTACATTGCTGAATGTAAAACAAATCTAGTAAGTTGATAGTTATTGAAGCTGTTCCTTCTTTTGAAACAGAAAATGATTTTAATACTGTATTTTTGTCGAATTCCAATAAATTTTAAAAGAGAATTTTTTCGAATACTAGGCAAAGAAGTGGAACCATGCATACCATTGAGTAATGGTTTCTCAACTGAAGTAAAATAAACAGTAAATTCTAACTGAATTCTTAATAAAATGGGAAATTAAATGAAGCATACATGCCTGTTACGTAAAATTAAAACTCATAACAGAGGTTGAAAATAATAACTATTTTATGATGTGTTGCGTTGTTTTTAAATAAAACGGCAACATCATCAGAAAACGTTTGAAAAATTTTCCCCAAAATTCGTTTGCTTTAATTTTTGGTTGTCTTTCCAAATAATTTAAATCGAAATTTTTCATGCAAATCGCAATTTTTGGAAAGTAATACAGAAATCAGAATTAATTTTTCGGGTGTAACAGTTACGGAATGCAAAAGTAAATATTTATTTTGAACGAAAATAAAAGAATGTTCTGTTTATTAATATTCAATGCAGTCTGAATAAATCGAAATCATAAAGCGGGGAGCTCCCTTCCCTTCCATGCACCGGATCGGTTTCGACCGGATACGTTAGTTTTCGCCTTCTCAGCTGATTTTACAGTAAACCTACCCGAGAATAGACAATTTCGTTTCGACCATTTTCTAGTTTCTACGCTGTAGTAGACAGTAACACGTGTTTTATAGTGTGTGATAGTATTCTTATGCATTATTTTGGTTTGTAATTTGAAAAGTTTCACTTCAAAACCGACATGTTAGCTCACTTGACCTGTGGCTCGTTTTGTGTTTCTGTTATCGCTGGCATAGTCGTCGGTATTTACTTCATTATCATTCACCATTTTCATAAAGCGGCCCCCTTAGTTCCTGACAATTCTACGTCCTTTGTCAATGATACTGTATTGAACTTGAACACGTCACTTCTTTTGCCATTAATTTTGGAGAGGCAAAATTATTCATCAATCATTGAACCATCATCATTCTCAAGTAAGCATGTTTGTTTTTTGTTTATGATTATTCTTTTCTTGCCAATGTTGTCGCCAGCGCGAGAACTCGCCAAGTATAGCCATCTACTCATTCTGCACTAAACTCGTTTGAGTGATGAATATCTATCTGCTCGCAAAGGAAAGAAAATCTTTCTCTTTTCTGATGCGCTCGACAACTTTGCTTTCTCGTATTTATTAATTTATTTTTTAAAATCATTTGTAGGTTTTAAACCTCCTCCAATGTTTCTTGAAAATTTTGTTTTACGCAGCATATATAAAACAAAGGTGAATTTTAAAAGAATTTATCAATCGCAAACAATTTAGTTCTTATTTTTTTAGTTCTTTGGTGGACACATATTTTTTCCATTGCGAAATAGGTGTAAATAAAATAATTGCAACACTCTTTTCATTACATTTCACAGTTTTAGAGCTTGGATACACAACCTTGCCGTGGTTTGAGAAATTTGCGAAAGAGGTATAACATTTTAATTTTCCGCGAACGAGGCAGATATCTCATTGGTCAGGACAACAGGGGTGATTGTGTTCCGGTATTTTACCGGATTTCCGGTATTTTCATGATAGATTCCGGTATTTTCATATTCGAAAATACCGGAAGTAAAATATTTTTAATTATGCCTTTATCTTCCCACCTCCGGATTTTTTTTCTTTTTCGAATTTTCGATGATTATGCCGATAATTATTAATAATATTCATCAAATAGAAATGTTCAGATGTAAATTCTAAGTGTTTTTTTTTACCTTACTAAATTACCTTATTTGCATTCGATATGAGAATCGAATTTTTCTCATTTTTGATGCTTATTCCCCTTAGTTAGGAGACAAATAAATGAAATGTAACAAATGCAACTTTCATTGCTTTATAAATGCTTTCGCACAACAAATAGCAATTCTGTTAGACTTTTGCTTTCGCCTTAAAATATTTTTTTGAAGATAATTGCTCATCACCAGCTCAAAAGTAACTTTATTACTCATTTACAATTTAATTAAATGCATGTACAATATTTTGACTAAAAACTATTTGAATATATGAAATGTGAGTTTATGAAAGGAAATTAATTATTACTAGGTGTGCTTAGTAATAGGGACCTTGGTTTTAAAAAAACACTCCACCTCCCCCCCCCCCCACTTTTTCTTTAAAACTTTCAGGTATTTTTTTATGAACTCATAATCACCCCTGCAGGACAAGTGGGTGGGTCTTTGCTTTACCTCTTTCAGCAGCCATTGGCCACAGATTGTCGCGCATTTTATAGTTTGTATGAATCAGAAGTGTTCTGCCGTGGGCAGGTAAAAGGCAGGAACTGCAAATTTTTCGATTTTATTTTTTTTGCATTTTTGAAATCTATGTTACATTAGTTTTATGGTACAAACATCTTTTTTTGATTTCCGATGAAAAAAAAAACTTTTTTAACCAATGGTAATTAGCAGTAACTGCGTTTTTCGTTACTTTGGGCAGGTAAACGGCAGTATCTGCATGTCCGCAGGATGAACATAATATGAATCGCTGTGCAAAACTTGCATCAAGCCGCAAAAACCGTTTTCCTTTGTGCCTAAACTGAGCGAAAGTAGGGGTGCCAGGGAGGTCATTGGTTGCATTTGAACATATTCTATAACTATCACCAGGGCCGACGAGAGGCATGCCTGCCTAGTTGTAAACTTGGGGCCCTGTCATTGCAGGGCCTGGCTTGGAATCAGAATTAAAATGTATTTGTTATTGTAGCAATCCAAACTCCAAGCCTTATTAAAATTAGTTAAATGAACTATTTTAACTGTTGCGAAAAAAGTCGTCTGCTTTTCTTTTTTCAGTTTTTAAGGAATTAAAACTCGGTAAATTATAAAACTTTGAGCGAGCTGAACCAAGGGCGGATCCAGCTTCTGGTTAAGGAGGGAGTCATTTTCAGAAAGGGGGGGTCAAAGTGCAATTTTTGTGCAAAAATGGGGTGGTTTGGCAGTTTTTTCGTAAAATAAGTCCCAAAAATGCAATTTTTTGCTATATTTGATCGGTTAAGGGGGGGGGGGGTCATGATCCCCATGACCCCACTCTGGATCCGCGCCTGAGCTGAACTTACTGAAACTTTCCTCACCATCTTGAAGGCGCGAAGCATCTCAATAATTCGAATGATTTTTTTTATACAGGAAAAAAGTAAAGGCGTGAAGCGCCTGTTAGCGAGCCGCCTTGGCGGGGAGTAGTTTCTTGACATTTTCCTCACTACTTTCAGGGCACGAAGTGCCCGTGCAACGCCGGGCCACGTTCGTGGTACGTCTTGAAATCGAATGAACATTAAATTATATCAAATAAAACTTCAGAATGAGGTAAAAGTTAGAGAGGGGGGACGTTATGCATCAACATGCCGCAGGAAGCTCATCTAGCTGCCCTGGCAGCTAGTATTGTATAAATTGCGTATTGTAACGTTCTTCCTTAAATGTTTCATTTCAAAAAATGTATTATTTTGTTTTTGAAAATAGGAAAGAAAACTTCCTTCTTTTAAACTTTGGTAATATTTCTGTTGGTTTCTGTAAGCAACAAAATTGATCTTATTTTCTCTTTTGGATTATTTTTATATCATACTTTTAAGGAATTACAATTGGATTATAACTAAAATTGAGTATTCTTTCTGCGATCTCAATTTATTACCAATTGACCGCTTAATTTTATACCACGGACAAAGCTGTGCGGGTACCGCTAGTACTTAAAATACAAGCACGTTTCTTTGCATCGAAAATTAAAAAATAAATAAATAAAAAGAAAGTGTTTTGTCGCCATGAAACACTTGTCTGCAAGTTTTATTGCAATTTGGACATTTTAAACATGGTTTTAACGTTTGTAATTGATCTCAAGGTTGTGAAAAATAGAATTTCCTACTAAATTCTTTTTTTTTTTCTCATAGATAAAAGCTGACCGTTGTTCTTTTAAAAAATATATTAGTGTTTATATGAGGGGCCATTAATTTTTTCTCAAATTGGAACGTTCAACATTTTTCGGAAAGCGCATGTGTATTTTTTTAAAAAAGGCGTCAATTTTTAAAAAAGTTTTTCGCTTACAGCAAAGAAAATGAACTATGACTTGGGAAGTGTATTTTTGGCTCTCAATTCAGTTAAGTTCTTTCATTCACATTAAACACCCCCAAAAAGAGGCAAACATTGTTAAGATCGCAGCTCAAGTTACCAGACTTGCACTATAAATGCTACTTCACTACTTGTGGATTATGTCCCCCAAAATAAGGTGAAAATGTTGAGTAACTAAAAGCTAAGTTTTTTTCTCATCTCAAAAAAAAAAAAAAAAAAAAGTTACGATTTTTGAATTTGATTTGCAATAATATTTCATCAGTACCGATGAAGAGAAAGCTACTAATCATTTCGATTTTTGTTCCAAATGTATTAAAAGGCTTTTGATATTAGGTATCAAGTTTGGCCATAGTAAATGAAGCTCGTTTTGCTATTGAATGGTTAAAGTGAATGAATAAATCAGTATTGCAGTAAAATATAGAATGTTGATAAAGAACTATTAAATAATTGAATACTAAAAACGGTAGGAGGAAAGAGGATTAAAATAACTACCTATAGAGATATTTGTATACTATATACAGCATTATTTTCAAACCCAACAGACGCTGTGTTTGAAACTACTTTCATTCTAATGTTTATGGATAATATTAAATTATTTGCAGTTCAAGTACCTTTTTCGGCGTCTCCTGCTTTGTCCTTGTCGTATCTGACGTCTTCATAAGGCACACCTGCGTATTCCAAAATAGCCCTTGCCAACTCAGCTGCTGTTGTAAAAGTATAGTCGATCAACTTGTATTGAGGCATCCTGGAATTGTTGCAAAAATAATTAGGTTACAAAAAAGAAAGCACATCCCTTTATTCATGACTGGTGAAAACATTGGTCAGTGTTAGCAACGTGATCAGGCCCGTCTGTTAAATTTTTCTAGGGGGGGGGGGGCAAAGGGAATATATTCAATGTAAATTATACCAAAGAACAGTGAAAAAAAGCCTACTTGTACGGGGGGGGGGGGATATTGACACTCACCCCGATCCCCAAGTGACAGGCCTGAACCTAAAACACAATTGACTCTTGAGATATAGATTCTCAAAAATAGTTTTCGTATCAAGTGACTATAATTTTGAAAGAAAAAAATACCTGAAAATTCGAGAAAAATCTAAGAATGGCGGAAAAAACCATATATCTCCCCCCAAGGCCTGATTAAGATATTAAGGGGCCCTATGCTAAACACTTTTTTGGGGCCCCCTGTACTGAGACTTTACAATTTTACGCATTGGATAAAACAATTTTAGCTATCGATTAGAGCAATTCTAGCCATTTGTGGGCCCCTACATTGTGGGGGCCCTAGGCCTGCCTAGTCGGCCTATTCACTAAGCAGGCCTTGTCTCCCCCCCCCAACCTCTTCTGCATGATGATTCATGATGGTTAGCAGTAATTTAAAAGTTGAAGCAAAGCCATTTTTTATTCAAGAGCACTTTAAGACGTTCGTCCTTCTCTTTTTCAGATTCATTTGCCATTAGATGCTTGTTTTCTTAATCTTATACTATTTTGTAAAATGTTTGTTTCGCATCCAAAATAGCAAAAATTCAGTAAGAAGTCGTGAAAATTATAAGAAATATCGGGAAAAAGACCGATTGAAAAATCGGTTTGGAAGTTATGTTTTGACTGTACGTAGAATTCTTTCCCTTTGAAACTATCTTGCGAGAAAGACTCCCATTGGGTGATGAAATATTTTTTAAATTTTAAATAAATTTTGAAATGTATGAAAAATAATCATTCTTTGTTATAAAAATATGGATAAAAGCGAAACTCAACGTTGAACGGGTGGAAGAGGATCATGGTGCAGTTTTTGTTGCAAGTTTTTAGGGGGGGGGGGGGGCTCGGCGGGGCATATTTACACTGCCGTAGGCGGTGTACACCAATCTGCCGTTGGCGGCTAAGACCCCTTCTGTGCTGGGAATCAATTGCTATGTTATAACTCCTAGCCTCTTTTATGTGGGGGCCGAAGGAATACCTTTCATAAATAGTCACAATGGGGATACTTTAATTTTGTTTCAGATTTTTTTAACAGAAAGAATGTCCTCAAGACTTTCAGACAATTTTCTCTGACAATATTCAGATGATTAATTGTTAAAGTCTCAGCGAGGACCTGTTTGACCATAACGAGCAAATTTAGTCCTTCACAAATTATCATCAAGGTCAAAAATTGCCAATTCCTGTTTCAATCTTTTTATTTTATGACAAGCTCATAATTGTTTCTAAGCAACCTTTCCTCAAGACATATAGGCCGATTCAGTATATAATAGGGTAGAGCAGGCCATGGCCCTTGCCCCAGGCGGCAACTTCTGGGGCAGGCGACAAATCCACCATATTTTTGTGTTTTTTTTTTTCGTTGAAACTCGGTATAAAAACTTAAGGAAAGAAGGGAAGGAATTTTAAGAATTAATTCGGCTCGGAAAACTCGTAGATCTGGCATCAGGCCCATTTATCACGGCTATCAAGCAAACGTTCAATATCGGTTTGAAGCTCCATGAAAATATAGGCTAGAGCAGCTTTTCTCAACCCTTTTTGACCTACGAATCAGCAAGAGCTTTTGAAAAAAAATTCGTGGATCAGTGATTTTTTTTGTAAAAAAAAAAAACTTTGTCGCGCCCCTGATACGAAACAAAAATGAAATGAACTGTTTGAAATTTTCAAATTGCTTTTTGAAAAGTATTAAGTATTTCGCATAATAGTTATCTTTCATTTCTTATCTGAAATTCAGATTGATTGAAAGAAGAAGAAAAAAGAAAACTCACGATTTTTTTTTTTCAGTCGAGTTAAAAGCCTGTTATAGTACTACAAATATTTTTTTCCTTGATTTTTTTTTCTAGCTTTCGACCAGTTTTGTAAAAAGGTAATAGTCCTCATTGATAATCTTTAAATCCTAATAATGCCTTTTAACATGTAGCGCAAATAGAAACTAAATAACAATAACGATCATCCCTGCGAATATCACATTTTCAATTTCTTACAAATGATAGTTAGAAAAATCAATACATTAATAAAAAACCTTAAAATAAGATAGCTAAATTATAATTTACGGGAAATCCCCCCTTTTAAAATTTAAAAAAAAAATGTCTGTGGAGTTCATTTAACTTTTCTAAATCTCTTCAAATATCATTGAAATTATGCAAAAAATTATGCTTAAAAATATGTTTTCAAAGTCTCCAAGTACTAATGATTGCAAACAATGGTTATACAAGTCAAGGAATACCTGGTTTTCTGCAACTCAGCACACTAGAAGTTTCCCGATGTTTGCTTGGTGCCAGTGGAATCCGAAGATAGAATGGAAAAATTGTCAGTTCGATTCGTTTGAAGCGTCACCTAATACGAGGCTGGCAGTCAGGTCTCGCACGGGTTTTTAAGTCTTTACGCTCCACAGGTCAAGGCGTACGTTGAGCCCTATTTGTCGAGAGTTTGAACTCTTTGCTAAGATTCTTTCCGAAGTTTGCCTTTTTTTGTGTCCGGGGATCGTATACGAAGTGAGAGGTTGAATTTTAAGGATGAACCGCTTTTAGAAGGTGGAAGAGAATCTTTTCAATGGGGTGCATTCTATAAAACAGCTGATATTTATCAAGTGCAATAAATCAGCAGTTTTTGTTAATTTTTCTTCCTTGCATTCTTTACTCATTTTATACTAATCTAATATTGTCCATGATATTAAGCATGTTTTCTCACAGTATATTCCAATGTAGACATAGAACATTTAAAAAGTAGCGTCAAGATATACTGCATCAAATATTTCCGAAATATTAGCAACGAGATCAGCAGTCTACATACCAGTAGAGTCTCGATAACTCGAAATTTCAAGGGACTATCTGAAAGCTCCCAGTTGTTGGTAGTCGAGTTAGAGGAAGTTCTCGGAACCTTCTTCAAGAGACTGGGGACGCAGTGAACACTTCGAGATAAAGGAATATTCCAGTTACAGGGCTTCGAGTTATCGAGACTAACTCTACTGTAATTAAAATAAGATACTAACCAGTTGGCTACACTTTGCCATCAGGCATTTGCAACTTATTTGGTCGCAGTTCAAAATTAACCACAATATATGTATGCATTAAAAGAGGGGTCAGTAATATTTTCATGAATTCATATTTATCGATTTGTCCTAGATAATATTGTATAATTTTTATTGTAGGAAAAATAAAAATGGGTTTTCATGGCTACAACTTTGTTACGAAATAAATATATGATTGATAATTATTTATTTTCAGTTAACTACTAAGTGTTCGATTGATGTTTTTTTTTAATAAAATTTTCAAATACATCGAGTTCTTGATTTTCGGCCAGGTCGTTCACTAAAAATTACGAAATCTGTTTCTCGGTGACCCGTGGATCCTAAGTTGCCGAGACCTGCTGTATACATAGAATCTTAGTATTTGAATCTACTCTCTTCAGGTTTCCTAAATCACTTAGATGGTGTGACGCTAGCATATATTTTTTTGATGCTGAAGTTATATCTTTGCTGTTCGTTGCCCTTCAACTCCACAAGTAAATCACACCAGGTTTGTTTATTGGGAGGGGCTGGAAATTTTGTGTGAAACTCTGATACAGGAAATAAAAGCAGAGTCAATAAAAATTCAAACGGAACCCCCCTACTCGCTTCCTCCAAAAAAAAAAAAAAAAAGCACCAAAATGTCCAAAGAATACAATTTGAGGTAGTCTTTGGTTACATTGGAGCAAGGCTTCCCAAACAGTGGTCCACGGACCCCTTCGGGGTCCGCCGAGCTTCAGTCGGGGGTCCGCGGTGAATCACGAAAAAAAAAAGGGGGGGGGTTTAAAGCTTTAAAATTACTTTTTTGCTTTTGAAAACCAGAGTTTTCCTTTTCGAAGTGTGCAGTTGCCTTTTATGCCATACTCAATTTTGAGACAGGTTGCTGCAAGGTCATGCCGTTTTCTGCTCTGACAAAATCGTACTGTCTGTCATCGTGTTTATATGAATATTTGATAGACATGTTAATATGAATATTTGAACTTCAGGCTAAGCCTTGGAAACTACCTTCCAAGATACTTTTAAGACCTCAATTTCAAGAACTTTACCGGAGACGGTCCCCGAAACTTCACTCCCACATGAATTCACCGTTGATCGTATGGATTAGTGCTCTTACAACTATAATTTCGAAAAATTTCTGGGGAACAGTTACTGACCTCCACTTTCCTTAATACCATCATGGTTAGTAGTCTACGTTTGAAATTGTAAATTTTAATTTTTAAAAATATCCGGGGATCTTTCCTTGGGAAACGTTCTCTATTCCCCAAAACTTCCAGAATAAGGCGAAAAAACGCAATTTCTCTCTACGCTTTCTTTGGTCTCGTCAAAGGGGTTCATCATGAGGGTTCTGAAAGGGGCTTCAACCTTTTAGCTCCCGCCCCGTAGATACGCCACTGCTAGAACATCGGAAGTATAACTACTGAGTACATACACCAATGTTTGTTTCAAGCTGGTTCATAGGCGGACTTACGGGGGTGCCAGGGGGTGCGCCGCACCCCCAACATTTTTGGTTGGGTTTTGAAAATAAAGAAATTAAGAATAATACGCCAAGAAATGCACTTGGAAAAGAACATTATTATTCAGTGCTGTATTAAAGAATGAGTGTATACCCCGTAATTGGGTATTTATTGATACATCATTACAATTTCTTCTACTTTGAAACTACCATGGCGAAATTAAAAAAAAAAAAGTGACTATTGTAATAACTTTATCAGTAAAATCTGCCCTGAAATCAGCTGAAAACCAGCGTTTTTTAGGTAAATTTTCAAAATTTTCCATAGAAATACCCCCCCCCCTCCAGACTTCTTATTGTAGTGGCGCAACCAGAGGGGCCCCACAATGATCGTGCTCCCTTCCTCCCACCCTTTCTATAGAATGCTGAGTTGATATTTTTTAAAAAATATTCTTTATTATTGAAGAGAAGGAAAGAACGTGTCTTGGGAAAAGGGTATTTTGGTAGCCTATTTATATTGTAATCGAGATAGGCCTTTTAGCATTCAAATTGATGAAATTTAAGATTTTTAAATATGAGTATTTTCCAAAAATGATTACGATTAAAGTAATGAATTATCAATTCTATTTCCTTTTAGCATTGAAATAAGTAGAAAACAATCATAATTCATGTGGACTTTTTAAAAAGAACCACGGATTTGAATTTCAAATTTGCAATGCGACGACAGTTGCGTCTGTAATGGAGATAAGCCTTCAGAACGAGGAAATAGATTTATTTCTGAGTTATAATAATTTTTACTTTGTAGGTGGGAACAATTAATAGAAAAAAGTTAATATTTTTAATTTGACGGGTGAAATTGATGCAATTTTTTCCCTTCCATGTGTATATATTTCATGCCAGTGGACGCGGCAAAGCACAGACAACATTTATCTTTAATTTTCACCTTTTGATAAGACTATTTTTCTGTAAACGTTTAACTTTCTGTAATATTTTAGTTTTTTTCAAAGTTTGTACCTAAGAGACAGATTGATGCAAATTGTTTTATACCCATATGAATAGAACTCTTTCAAACTTTTTTTCCCTGAATGCTATGTTGTATTAATAAGCACACGGGCAACGCCGGGTATTTAGCTAGTTAGAAATAAAACTGTGCATCTGAATTTGAGTTATTTGTTTATTTATTTGAATATTTAGAGGATCAAACTAAACAGGAACTATTTAAATCCATAAATTCAATTCAATATCAATTTAAAATATTTTATCATATTAATTTTAAAAAATCAATATAACATTGCTTTTTCCAAATAAAAAATTCTTTAGGGGGTCACAGTGACCTCTCTTCATGGCTCCCGACTCTTTAAAAATTTTACGTAGCAAGCAGTAATTTGGTATACAATGTTTGAATAGAGAATTATTCTCTATTCAAACATTGTATTTAAATATCATTCTGAATGATATTAAAATGACTCCCCTGAAAGGAAAAATGAAAACCCTGATATTTGATTAAAAACCCAGACGGGATGGGTTTTTTCAAACTCTGCTTAAAACTGTTTTCTGGTTGCACCACTGGCTTGTTGTCACGGGTATCACTCCCCACCCTCCCCCACCGCCCCCCCACCCCACCCACCCGCCCCCCCCTCCCCCATAGCACTCCCCCCCACCCCCCCCCCCCCCCCCCACACCCTGACCCGCGATTTCTGCTACTGTGAACCCCCGGAATTGGCGGTGTCTAGTAAAAGTGACGCCCTATGAGTGGTTTACACAATTAACACTTTTACAGTCCGGCGACCACACGTGTTAAGATGAAATGGTGATTCATTTTGCTAATTTACTTCTTGTAGGACTAATCATAGCATTCGTACGTGAGGGTGGAAAAAAGCTGATTTAGTCAGCCTTTGGCTTTTTTACCTCTTCACAGAATATTGACGTTAATTCACCATGAAGGTATTTAGGTATTAGTTCGGATCTACGCGGTATAGATACTGTCATGTACCGTGTACAACCTCATTAGTAAATCTAAGGACTTGTTATGTGTAAGAACAAACATTCATGGCTTCGTCAAGGAGTTGATCACCACGAAAACCGGTACAGCAAAGTTGCCATGGTATCATATGGGGATGGTGGAACAGGTAGTGCCGGGGGGGGATGTAAATACGTGACCAGGATGTATGATAAACACATTTTTTTATAATCGTTGCTTTTCTATTGCAGACTCCTCGTTAATTTATGCTTCTATTAATAGAAATGATTTCTACATCTTTAATATGATTCAGAGTAATTGGGTGTCTCCCACCCACAACACCCTACCACCCCACCCGTTACCCACACACACCAAACACCAACACAAAACGTTGATCAGCTGACGTGGCAGGCAGAGAGTTCTTTTGTTGATATTTCTGCCGAATGTATTACTCATTGATTGTGTTTCAGAAATTGCGTAAAATTGTAAGTTAATTTTGTACAGACTAGTTTTTTTGTTTTGTTTTTGTCCTCGCACCTTGTATAGACACACATTACATTTAAAATATGAGCACTTGTGGATATATAGAGTCTGTTTAATATGCGCAGAGGTGGCTCAAGTGACTGTATGGTTAATGATCGTTGAGGTATGCTGTAAACTTCCGCAATTTTTCTCGAAACTCGCATATAAGGTTATAAGGTACTCTCTTTAGAGCTTGGGTACTCCTGAGCTACATCTGCACAATGTTGGAGATCTCGCGTATTTCTTCGTGTACAGTACTTTAGTCGCCTACTCCTACCCTAGTGGTTGACTGTAGAGTTATGCAAAAGCTGCGTATGACTTGTGTATAGTAATTCGATTAGAATTTGGAGACAGTTTGTCACTTAACAGGATCTTGAGATAATACGCAAAAACTCCCCCCTTGCCCTAAAATATTATCTATTGTTCGCGTATTTTATAACACTAGCTGTCTCACTTCGGAGATAGTAACTTTAGTAATATGGTTAATAGTGAAAGATAGTTTGACAAAATATGATCATGTACATGCGTTTTGTTTTCAAACTTTTTATGTATTCTCTCTAAAGTCAATTTGACGAACATGATCTGCGGAGAATAATCTCTTGTTCCGGGTGGGATAGTGTTTATTGTGAATAGTGGGCGGTTATTAATTATTCGGAGTAATAGGCAGAGGTAAGAGCGCAGCTACATGGTTCAGAAACACTGTGTCGTATAGACCACTAGTTCTATTGTTTTTGTCTCACTAATACCCTGCCTACAGGAGCTGTCGTTGTCAGAATCGGCCGAGTACACTGATCTCTCTCACGTGCTGCCATTTCCGAGTTTGCTTCCTGCAGAGACACTACTCGCACACTCTGAGTAATAATCCCCCTCACCCCAACTCCCGCCTGCCTCGCTCTCGCGCGGTTGTCTTTCAAGAATGAAAAGACGACCATTCTGTTTAGGGAGAGAGAGCCCTACAGTTTTGGCACGAACACAGAATGAAGGATGTTATCTTGCTGATGTCATCTGTCTGCAGGAAAGCATGAATTCACTTCACAGTTGTGCCACATCTGTCATCTTACTCACGAAGTCACGTGGAACTCGCTCACTCGACTTACGTAATCCGTAATTGCATTTTCCTTTGTGTTCCTGCTCACTTAATGAAATCATCCTGTTTTACTAGATTAATACTGCTGAAACTCAGCGTGGAGTTATTGATACACGTTGTCAGAAAGAGAACGCTTTCTATGTTAAGAATGTTATTGTGACACATAGCGCAATATAAATTGCGCACACAACGTCAAGAGTCGATTTCCTATGGTTATTGTTATATCCACGTCATATAGTGAGTAAAAAAATGGTAGTTCAGATCAGCTCGGTGAAAATCGAGGATACTGTATAGGAGATTTGGTACACCGACACACGTGAGGTGAATTGAACACTATCGTCAGTTATTTTCCTAAACACAACATATGGTTTTTTGAAGAATATACTTACTATCATAATGAGTTTGTTAGCAATGTATTGAGCATGAAGCATGAACTTCTTACTATACTTACTACATTTACTGTGGGCCGACAATCTAATCAGTGTGGGACTGTGAAATAAGCCGCTCCGCACTGATTGGCCACACCACTTGCTACAAAAAGCTGCCACAATTTGTTGTTCATCAGAAAGAAAAAAACTACGTTTTCCTAAAAATTGCAAAAAATAGATAAAGAAAAAACTAGTTCCTCTCTGAGCTGACTATGGAACATTGTTTAGGATTTTTGAAGAGTCTTTAGTTCATAGTATGGAGTAGTGCTACCGATATCATCTACATAAACACTTCAAAGAATCGTACTAGTTTCGCATCGCTTACTCACTCTAACGTTATCGGTTTCCCAATTAGGAGTCGAGTGAATACCTATACACTCTCAATAGATGTGGTATTTCAGTTAGGAAAGCGTACATAAAGGGAGGGAGTCGACTAATGGCCATCTATTTATTGGTACAAAAAGGTGGTGGTGAAAATCAATAACAAAACGCCAGAATACACTGACACTCTTTGCGCGTGACTGATGAAATATTTTTCTAACATGCAACTTCATGGTCCATCTTGTATTGATAGATTGTAACGTGAGTAGTGAACTAGTTCTAGTTTCTTACATCTATAAATTATTTTGGTATATTTATTTGATTTTCTATAGTTGTAAACAGAACGTCTAGATGAACGGTCCTTAAAAACAAAACACTCGAAAAATCGACAATTTTTGAGTATGTTCTAATATCTCTGGCCAGCTTTTGAGTATGACATTTCATTTATTCGAGTATTATTAATTCTTGAAAAGGGTCTCATAATACTGGCACGATATTTGATTGCTTTGGTCAGTCCGGGATAGTGTCAATTCACTCTGGGTGCCTGGAGGTGAACTTATCTTAGTTTCTTTTTTTCCCACTCCATATCAATAAAAACCTCTTTGTTGCAGACCAACCAACAAAAACGTCTCCCCCATTTTTTTTTGTGATAGAGAATCATCACTGAAAGAGTTGTTTACAATGTTGCTATGCTGGCTAACATGCTTCAACTATTTGGTTACATCGCTATTTTATGAATATGTTGTTGTGAACATTGAGAGATATTGCTCTTAATTTTGTTCATTGCACTGGTCTTGTACTACCTGCTAATTTAATACTGTATATCACAGCGACTCTGCAGATTGTGTTTCACGCGAAGTGAAATTGTGTGAATGTCAGGAGTGTTTCGTTAAAAAGTTGATTGCTTTGTCTAAAGCTGCGCAGAGAAAAGGGGTCACATCGAAATCTGATGAATGATATGAATAACTACTTGAGAGTGGGTGTGGAATGATTAGGGAGTGGTAAGATGAATTATATTTTGATGGTAAAGTATTGTGACGAAGGGTTGATTATGTGGGGGGTTTTCTTATCACTGAAGAATGGCCACTCCCCGGGCAAAGTCTATTTATCTTTTAATGATATGGTGCATAAGACATCAACATTCTAAAATTAAACAGGATATTGTTTGTGCTCTTAACTCTAATTTATGTAATTCATAAAAATATAGCAGTGTTGACATGTATAAGTATTTGTGAGTACTAGAGCGAAACACTACGGAGATTTTAATAACCAGGGACAGGAGACGGTGGAATATTATCGGTATGGTAACTATGACCCTTGTGACCAAGAACATGAGCTTAGAGGGTGGGGGAAGTGCTTTAACCGATGGTGCGTGTCAACTCCCTATAGGGCGGCAGATATTCATTTCGGTTCTGGGAGCGTTTTTATTCGTATTAGTGGCGGTGGTGTACTGTCGTTTATCGTTCAAACCTTAGAGTCAAAACAGGTCTAGTGACATTTCTTCTTATTTCGTTTAATTAGGTCTATGCCCGAAAGTCATTGTGTTCGTAATTAATGTTGAAACACAGGGGTTTTATTTTTGCTGTTCCAATAAATATTTCGTTGAAAACGCATTGTGTTTTCATTTTTTGTTTTTTTGATGTAGCGATGTTCTGTATTTAGTAGTCTCAGGTCAATATTGATATTAGTAGCCGCCTCCTTTATAATCGAGTCTGATATAGGTTATTGGTGGTACAATCAATAATTTAGATGGTGAAATTATATTGTATTTTCTCTGTTTCGTACACAATATTCTTTTAATTGTGAAAATGTATTCTTGTGCTTTTTTAAATCGATCGAGATTTATTCGAGTGTTGCAAATTGATCCATTGTTAGCGCTGGTAAGGCAATTAATTCCGTAATGTTTAGGGAGAACATGCGATTATTTGACTGTTTGAGCAAGTAGAAGATAATAGATATGTAGAAACCAGAATATAGATATTGCCATATACAAAATATATTGAGTTGTGACAACACTCAAAAAATATACTTGGGTCAAATTTCCTATTTTATTTGAATCGGTGACTGCTGTCAGTAAACAGGACGTTGTGTGTCATTCTGTAAAAGATGTGCATGATGAGATATGATGCATGAGAAAATTTTAGATAATTTCGAGAACTACTGACAACTATTTACGAACCTGCACCAAATATTTAAAAGACATGTTAGAAGTAAGAAATATCAACCGCCTTGTTAATTAGTTCTTGATATAATAGCGAATTGCTAAGACATCTATTTTCTTTGCACAAATCTCTAAATGATTGAAAATTATTGAAAATATTATTAATAATTTAATATGTAATTTAAATTAAATGAGCTGATATTGAAATTGGCAATAGTGCTAAAACTAGGGCTGTGTGGGGTTGACCTCCCACCTCCTTTTCTCTGTGCCTAGGAAGCGAAAAAAAACTCAACAATTTCTCCCTGTAACAAATTTCCTATAAAATTAAAAACGTATTGTCGACGTAAAGTGACATCACAACTAACCCTTTATTTCAATGGAAATCAAAAATACGACTCATGAGTAAAATATTTTCCTCAATTTAGAACAATCCCTAAAATTAGACAGTAAAAAAATGTGGGAATAAATACCTATCCTCAGCATAGAAAACTGGTCTGATGGAGTAGAAAGAAAGAAAAAAAAATGTTTTTCATAAAACATTCAAAGTTTCAATCTGCTATCGTCACGCTTGAGATGGCTGCGTTTCGTTTATTTTGATTATTTAACGTTATAATGAGTCGCTCGCTTGAAATCGTCTGCGCGAGGGACAAATCTTTTAAATTCCGTTCTAAATATGGCGACATTATGATGGATCTTACACCTTTGACTGTCAATATTCAAATTGTTGATAGTGTATTTTGCTTTTGACATAACCCATTTAGATTGCTGTAGTTGCCCTCAATCTTTTCATGCATCATGCATTGCTTTATTAACGTGTAAGACAACTCAAAAAAAAAAAAAAAAAAAAACTCTTCGAAAAGAAGAAATAACACCAGATCACTGAGGGGAAGGAGAGGGGACCGAACCCAAGACCTCTGACATTCGGAGCGAAGATTCTACCCTAGAGCCACTTATAGGTCCCACTAAATTAGTTAAAATGATGAATATCTCGTGTTTGTCGAAGAAACCAAAACTAAAAAAAAAGGCGTGTTAATTAAAGATTTATAGCAATCAGCTTTGTTTTCGGGTCAGATACAAAAAATTGTTGCTTTCTCTTTTACTTCGTTTAATTTTCTGAAACATTTTTAAAAACTTTTACAGCTTTTTTCCCCTACAAAACTTGATTTTCGGAACAATAAAAATGTATTTTGTTGCTTTAAAAACTAATTTTGCTAATTACAAAAGCTTTTCTCCATTGATTTTCCCTGCTATAAAAGTTCTTAGCTGCTCCAAAAATTAATTTTAAACGCTACAAAAGATTTTTTCCAGCTGTAACACTTGATGTCCTTTGCTCCAAAAAATGTTAAAAACTTAAAAACATTTTAAAGTTCATGAAATTTTGTTGGCTTTTCTAAATTTTAATAGCGTTGTTTCTTTTAAGTAAAGTTTTCCTTCTAAATAATAATGGAAGCAACTTGCAGACAGACATTGAAGTTGGTCTGAGAATGAACACCTCATCAAGTGTAAGTGCTGACATGAGTCATAAGGTCCTAACCTCTGTGTGTGACACATTTTGCTTCAAAGCAATTACTTTATGATCTGGCTGATTCATTTTTAGACTGAATCATGCAAAGTGTTGTCGACACCGGATCGTAGCGTACCCCAAGTTGAAAATTGCCATTGTAAAAAAATAGTTCTTCAAGATATTCGGGTGATTCAACGGCAATGTTTACGTAAAGACACGTCACATTTATATATACACAATAAAGCTCGTTACTAGGGGAATTTTAAAAAGTAACCATAGGCTAACAGAGTCACAAGAAATGGTAGCCACTTTTGCATTTTCGGTAGACATTCAAAAAAAAAAGGATATACGAAGTTCAAAAAAGTAACTTGTTTTCCGTATACGAGGTGCATTCAAGTTCTAAGGCCTCCGATTTTTTTTTTCTCCAGACTGGAAAGACATAGAAACATATGAATTGCTTTAAAATAAGCGCGCGTTCTTTGTCAAAATATGACAGAGATAGCAACACTATGCGACAGATGGAATTTTAACGCCAGTTGCGAGAATAAGGTACTGTTTTCGATACTTAAAATGGCAAAGTTTTCCTTACTTGAACAGCGTCGTGCAATCATTCGTTCTCTGAATTTGCGTGGTGTGACACCAATTGAAATCCATCGACAGTTGAAGGAGACATATGCTGGCAGAATTATGGATGTGTCGAAAGTGCGTTCTTGGGTGTGACAGTTTAATGAAGGCAGAACTTAGTGTGAAAACAAATCGAAACAATCTCGCTCTTGCACAAGCCGGTCTGACGACATGATCGAGAAAGTGGAGAGAATTGTTTTGGGGGATCGCCAAATGACTGTCGCACCCACGAACGCACTTTCGACACATCCATGATTCCATCACCACATGTCGCCTTCAAACTGTCCATGGATTTCAATTGGTGTCACACCACGCAAATTCAGAAAACGAATGATTGCACGCTGTTCAAGTAAGGAAAACTTCGCCATTTTAAGTATCGAAAACAGTACCTTATTCTCGCGCGACTGGCGTTAAAATTCCATCTGTCGCATAGTGTTGCCATCTCTGTCATATTTTGACAAAGAAAGCGCGCTGATTTTAAAGCAATTCACATGTTTCTATGTCTTTCCAGTCTGGAGAAAAAAAAATCGAAGGGGAAGGCCTTAGAACTTGAATGCACCTCGTATCAGAGATTATAATTCTACAAAAACAACAAATAAAAGTTTGATGAATATACCTATTATTTGAAATTTAAAGATACAAGCATGCAACAAACGGAAATATTTTACAAATGTATGTAATTTTAAACAGATAAAAAACACATAGTCGCCACTTTTGGCCACTGGTATGGGCGGATCTGGAAACTTTTCAAGAGAGGGGTGATTGATTTTTATTATTTATTTGTTTTACTATGTATACTGGTTGGGAAATATGGAACGCAAAGTTTTCGGACTTCCAATTCCGAAACATTTCAGAGGGAGAGCACCAAAACTCATTCCCCCAACGTCATTAAAGCTTGTCCAAAGTAAAGATTTTTGAACTTCAATATCGAAGAATTACCATTGTAAAGGCCCTCAAGGAAGGGAAAATCGCCCCAATCGTCCCTCCTTTGTATCCGTCCCAAGGCAAAACTGACACCCCAAGCACCACTTAAGAGTTGAACAAAAAAAGTGAGGATCGAATACTAATCAGGTAACTTCAGCAGTTAGTGAAAATGAAGCTTAAAACGAATTAGAAAAAAACTAAATAATGCGAAACATAGAATCACGCAAGTCTGAATTTCCAATTTCCACTTCGTATGCGACCGTTTTCTTTTTTATCTCTGTAATAAGTGCATAAAATGCAGAATTCACCTAGCTTGTAATTTTATGGCGTTTAAATTTTCGGATTGATGGGAAATGATCTGTTTTTCTGGGGTTCACTGCTCCGGCTAATGAGCTTTTCAGTTAAAAGTTTGAAAAAAGAAGACAAAGATAATAATGTTAAAGATTCCTTTTACGGCGCATTTGAAGTAGATGATTCCAGACTAGTTTTCTGTGTGATCTTCATTTGCCATTTCTTTTTTTCTCTCCCTCCTATCTCCGAAAAAGACTGTTTGATGAAGATTTTTGCTTTTCTAGTGGCGCTGGATGCGTCGTCGAGCATGAAGTATCTCCGAGGTTAGTTGAGCAGAACGTGGAACCCCGTGAAATGTTATTGTGTTGAGTCACAGATCAGGAGGCTTGCCCGTGCGTCTTCAGTGGGCTAAATGGGTTTCGTGGAACACCCGGGCGCGGTTCGGCCTGTTCTTTCACTGTTTCTTCAAAAAGTAAGCAAGAAAAATTATAAGTAGCATAACGCGAAAAGAAGAAAGGTTACGGCAACAAAATTTGCACGTGGACGGGTTGGAACAGTCGAGTTTGAAAATAAGTTTGGTCAAAAACTTTACAAGGGTCCTCGGTAGTCCGGAGTAGAGCCGCTATATAGACAGGCCGACGCATCAAGATAAAGTTTTACCACTTTGGATCCAACTTATGAACTTTGCCTTTCAATTTTCATTGTTGCGGCGCTAGGGTTACCAGAGCAAAGGTTCGGGACATTGCCAAGCTGTGTTAAATTCACCGGAAAAATTACCAAAACGCGATAACTCGCCTGAAAAGACAACCACTCACAGAAAAAGACAATTATCAATTACGTTCTGGATCCAAAGTGGTCAAACTTAATCTTGATGCGCCGGCTCGTCTATATAGGGGCCTTAGTCCGGAGGTAGAGTGGTAGAGTCTTCTCGTAAGCAAGAAGTCGCGGGTTCGAGCCCCGCCTTGCCCATGGCTGTTATTTCAACCTCTCTGTGCCGTAAATCTGTCCTGTGCTAGTCAGGAGACAAGGCGCATCGTACGCAGTCCTCAAATGTCGAAGTTCATGGCTTCTGTATGAAAAAAGAAGAAGAAGAAAAAAAAAAAAAGCTTTACAAATTGACCTAAGCATGGACTCTGGTGGTGTTTCGATTGCTCTATTCAGTCCTAGCGGATTTACCATGTCTCAAATGCAGCCATTTATATCAGGTGATTGAAAATAAAAATTAAATGTCCCCATTGCGAGGGGGTCCCTAGTCATAAAGACCGAGAGGGGGGATTCTAAAAGACATTTGAAAAATATTAAATGTGATGCAAGTCGGTTTCCATATCGCTAAGAGACTATAACACAGTTAAAAGCTTGTTAACCTACTTTGGTGCATCACTGAAAAAATGATTAAGAAGAAAAAAAAGCATGATTTTGCCATGAACTCGTTTTAAAATGTACTATGCTATAACGAGCAACTATTACAGTCCCTTCGTTCTTGCTATAAGCGAGTTCGACTCTATTTACATTTGCATTCTACACATGGCTGTGGATGAAAACAGGATCATTTCAGCAGTTACTGTTTTTCTTTCGTTGAGTTTGATGCTTGTTACTTCAATTCTTCATTCCGTATTTCTGGGAATTAGTCTGCATCTCCAGTGAACGCCGTTTATGTCTTTTTGTACACCCCTACTGATAATGGTTCCAATTAAATATTTGAGGGACATTTGTTTGTACTGCTTATTCGATTACTCATTGTTTTCTTCTGTTTTTATCGCGTAACATTGTCTTTTCTTCTGTTCAACAACTTTAGAGCAGATATTAGTAAATGGAGGGAGCGAGTCCAATCATTGGCTTAGAAAAATTGAAACAAAAATCCCAAGTCACATGATTCAACATTGGCGAATGAGAGACACGTTTTGCGTAGAACAAGTGAGAGAACTCTGATTTATTTCAATACTTTACTTTAAAATATGTCAAGTGATTTGAGATCTGTGTTACAAGAATTAAAGACTACGCTCCCTCCACCTTTATTCCTTCTCAATGTCAACAACCAGTAAAAATTTGATTGCGTTTCAATAAGTTGTTGAATTAATTTTGGAGCCATTGTTGCTTGTTTTTTGGTATAGAGTGTAGAAATTCATCTTTAATGAATCTGTTTGCAGTATTGACAATGAAGCAACGTTTTTCACCTAAGGTTTTACAGAGAGAGCTCTTTCTGCAAAAAATAGTAATAGGTGAACAAAGAATCTAAGGTAGCCCGATCACTTAATAAACACACACACCAATGAATGAATATGCAACGAGTTACCGCCCGTAAGCCAGGGCTGAGGCAGAATTGTAGCAAATGCACCCACAGCTCGATCATAGCATCCTAAGACTGCAGTTTCGCCCTTATTATGGGCTCCTCAGTTAGGAATAGCCAATGATCGAGCCGGAGGCAAAAATCCTCTTATTGTAGCTAAGATAGCCAACAAACTGGTAGATAAAAATCTACCAGTCTTTATCTACCAGTTTGTTGGCTATCTTAGCTACAATAAGAGGATTTCTGCCTCCGGCTCGATCATTGGCTATTCCTAACTGAGGAGCCCATAATAAGGGCGAAACTGCAGTCTTAGGATGCTATGATCGAGCTGTGGGTGCATTTGCTACAATGAATGAATAGTTCATTCATTTATTTTTTTTATATTGAAATGAATTTTTCAATTTAAGTTTTCCTTTGATGAATGGGCAACGTAGCCAATTAAAGATAAGAAAATGAAGAGTGAGAAATTGAAACAAAAATGGTCAACGTGTTTTAAAATCGTTCATAAATTTAATACACAAAATTTAATCAAAAGCATTGGGCATGATTCATACCATTTTAATGAGAACGACCCCTGTTCTTAGGCAGGGATTCAAGTGAAACAAGCCATCGCAAATTACAATCGCTACTGGAAATGAATTACATTAGAACATTTCTTGATAAAAACATCGTGACGTCAGCGTGACGTTTGCCTATGAAAAACGAGTTAGATAAAACGTCACAGCCTACTTGGCGAATAAGAGGAGATTGCTGAGTGTTTGTGAGCTCTTATTGGCTCCACCCGTAGTGACGACATGCCAAGTTAAGTTGATGATAATGTAATTCATTTCCAGTAGCGATTGGAATTCGAAGCGATCGCAGTGCTGTTTCACTTGAATCCCTACCTTAGAAACATCTTTTCTCGCATGACGCAATGTCACTGGCTCACTTATCGTTCTTCATAAATCTACGAAAACATCTAAGGGCCGAATTCAAGTGAAACACTATTACAATCGCTTCGAGGCAATCGCAATAGACCAAAATTGCAATCGCTACTGGAAGTCGAATTACGATAGAATCGCATCTCGTAGCGATTGTAAGGTTTCACTTGAATCCAAATTTGGGAATTTTCGATTGCATTGGTGAGTTGCGATCGTCTCTGTTTCACTTGAATTCCTGCTTAACACGACTTTTTGCTTTTTTTTTCCAACTTTACAAATATATTTCTTTAAGTTAAAAGGAATGAGTGAGAGATTGCATGATATCAAAAACACATTTCTTTGTGAAAATCAATGTACGAACTGTTGATCTGATGCAGCGATTTTCTGTTTAAAAAAAACTCACCGTAGGAAAAATTCAAAAAAAAAAAAAATTCTATGGCTGAAACTTCGCACTTGATATCTGCTCCTGTAACCGTAACGAAATTGCATTTTATTAAATCGCAATTGAGCATCTAATTTTTGTTCTTTTTCACCTCTGTGTTCTTTTTTCCCTCTCTCGTTCCACAGTCATGTTATTTTACCCCTTTTGTTCTTTATACTATTTTGTGCCCTGGTTGCTCAAGATATTGTTTAAATGACCGTGAATATGTTTATCAGGGATCGTCAAAAAACTACTACCTTGTTCAATTTAACTTTTTAAACATTTGTACTTAGTTGCAAATTTCAGAATGAGTAGAGGTGCCACGTACTTGGGAGGGCGAATTTCTCGATATGCCGAATGGAGCTCCAAATTTTGCCGAACAGTAAAGTACAGCTTGTACAAGAAGTACAATTGATTAAAAGTGGCATTCGGGTATTAAATTATTGCAATACACTTTTCACACACTCCAGGGTCCCCCGTACCTACCACAACTCTGGTTTAACCGAGATAGGGCCCTGAAGAGCGCTCTGTTCTTTTTGAACCAGACCAAGGGTCGAGCAAACCCTCGGACCAGCACCCCCAGAGGTATCGTTTCACTTGGAGGACTTTGTGACCACGACATTTTTAACGTCCCCCAGCCACCATTAATCAAGGCGGTGGGTCTTTGATCGGCTGGGGATCGAACCCGGTCTAGAGTCCGACGCCTTACTGATCGGGCTACCACGGCCCAATTATTGTAATACAGTGGAACTTCGGTAACTCGACAACCTCAGTAAGTCGACCTTCAGTCGAATGGTTGGTCCAATGTTAATTTGAATGGGTGCAAACCTCTCCAACTTGACGCACATTTACAGGAACCTCTATAAGTCGACATCTTTTTGCTACCAGTATTTATTCTGCAGTTTATGGGTCAATTGTTTTACGGAGGAGTCACACTGTTTACTGGAAAGAGCTCTTTTTGAGGATTTCCACAAGAACCCAGAGGAGACAGCTAGCACACTTTGTGCTGTTGGTACAGTCTAGGAAGTAGGCGAAATGTACCCAGAACAGTCTAGAGGTGAAATAAGCCAGTGCCGGCACAACACATGTTTTTCAAACAAGTGCGAACAGTGCTTTTTTCTTTGATGAGCTTTTTTCTATTTTCAAAAGCTATGGACTCATTCCGAATAGGATATTCAAAGTTGTCCTATTTATTTTATTGTGTTATTTTTCAAAAAAAAAAAAAAAAAACCAGTTCACATGGTGGTACATATGTGCAAAACATTTTGTTCGATTTCATGCAGTAGTTTTTGCTCTAGCGCGGCCACAAAAACTGGTCACACACATACAGACTCACACACACACAGACAGACATTTTCCAAAAATGGTCGAAATGGACTCAGCGCACCTCAAAACGTGTAAATCTGTCAAAATTCGACATTCGAAAATTTTCACGAAACCAATACTTTCTTCTATATATTAGATATAGAAGAAAGTAAAAAAGAAAGGAAGGAAAAATCATTTACTGAAATTAATTTTTGACACGTTGATAGTAAGCCCTAGTAAACAAGCAATAGAGAAAACAGTTAAAATTATGGAACCTGGGTAATTTGACACCCGCTTAACTCGACATTTCGTGGTCCCTAGGGCTGTCGAGTTACCGAGGTTCACTGTATTGCCATGTCTCCAAATTGACCGAATTGTCAGGAAAAAAATTAGCCAAATAAGGAATTGTTTTCGGAGGTAACAGCTATTATACCTGCCTTGAGCTCCCATCGGGGCTCTTGTGGAACCAGCCAACAATTAACCCTTTAACTGTCAAGTTACTTTGATTTTTAACACTTTTTCATACACAAACCCGAGAAACAGTCGGGTTTGACAAAGAGATGAAGCCGAAATAAACGTCTCCCGATATATACTCGGGTATAACAATACGATGCATTCAAAAAAAAAATTACGCCGAGTAATACTCGGGCGTGACTATCTCGGGCATGACAGTTAAAAGGTTAAGAAAATGCTAGATATGTCATTTATTCTAAGTGTAGATTGCAAAATTTATTTACTGATATTTTTAAAAATGCTTATTTTTCCTGCCTTTGCTTGTTTTTCTTTCGTCTCAAGCGAAGTTTCTTAAGGTTTCCATGGGGGGTCCTTCTGTTATGCAACAACGGGAGCGTGTTAGGATTTTAGTGGCCCTTGGGCCAATCGCATTTTATAGATTTTCAAATGTCTTTAAAAAAACAATGGCGGTTCTGGGGAAGGCGGGAGGAACGGTGCCGAATGACTGAACTTATTAATGTTTTTATTACAATGAGCTTCCACTATAATATAAAGATAACAACCGTTTTCTTGTCAAATGACATCGACATGGAATATTGAAGTTTAAAAATGATATACATGGAAATAAACTTATAATTTTTCACCACCAAAAAATGTTAATGTTAAATACTCGTACGAGGAACCAAATAATGTGAAAAATAAGAAATTAACAAATTTAAAATGGTAAAAAAGTTTTTACTTGTTTTTCTACCTTTATTATAAGCAATTGTTTTAGTTTTTGAGCTGGAAAATTGTTTATTGAAAATGAAAAATGCAACATTTTAAACATACGTATATCAGTGACTAACTGAGTATTGAAAACAGTAACCAGCATTTTTTTTCTTTCATATAATGAGTTTATCAGTTTCAATTTGACAAGCTAAGACGAAGTGTACTTAACGTTTTTAATTATTAAGGTTGTTTGTAGCGACATCTTAAATGGTAAGCTTATTGTGTGCGGAACTGAACAAATAAAAACTCATTTCTGTTCATAAATCTTCTTCATTTACGTCATTAAATACAGTTGCTAAATGAATGAAATTCTTTTTAGCTACTAACACATTTTTTTCCGTTCAGCATAATTAAAATTTATCCAAAATTGTTATTATTTGTTTAAAAATTTATAAACAATTTACAGTGGAAATTACGGCTTGGTGCACGAGAACAGTAAAAATAAATGAACAATAAAAAAAAAGATTTTTCCCTTCAGGACCAAAAAAGATTTCTTCATTTCACTCACAGTCGAACTGTTTTCGAATCGTTTTTCTTACTGGGTTTTCTAAGAAAATTGACTCTTCAAATTAAGAAATCAACATGAAAATGAAAGAATTGAATTCAATTCAACCCGTTCCTTTTCATGCTGACTTTTATCCATTCCAAGATAAACTAGAAAATCTCTATCGCTAACTAATTCAAAAAACATTCTGACTGTTGAACGTTCCATTGATAAAGGAAGGAAGTGTGCGAGTTGCTGATGTATTTTCCTCTTAAAGTGGAATTGGGTAAATTAGATTAGTTCCAGCATTGGAGAGAATAATAACAAGATAATCTCTGTGTATCACGCTATGAAATTATCTTGTTATGATAACGTGAAACAAACTGATTTTAAAATGGGGCTTTACACCTTAGCACCTGGGGTTTGAAGTCACATTTATTTATAAAAGATAATATTGAAAATGAACGGAAAATGAATGTTATCAAGAAACAGTATTTATTATTGGAAAGGATTTTTTTTTCTTGAAAATGTATTTAAAAATGTAAGAGTCAAAGAAACCACTAATTATTATAAAAACATAAAAATAAAATAAAAAATAAATAAATTTATAACTTACGGAACAATGATTTCGGGTAGACAAGGAAACTGGTCTGGGAAGGAATTAACGATGTTTCTCAGGATTAGCAATAAATTCAGCGATACTTTTAAGAAACGAGGAAATACATATTTCTATCACCATTTTATTATAAATAAATATGCTTTGGTTCATAAAATGTATTTTACTTTTAAAATATATTGTTTTTCTTACCCATTAAATAAATTCTGGAAGGCATTTATGAAAATGTATTATTTTGAAAATTGAAGGGTGTCAAAACAATTGCTTAACGAAAAAGAGGTCACAGGTACTAAATGTTTCGAATCCACTATACCAGCGTTTTCCCAACCTTTTTCGGCTCTCGTACCATTTGGCTGTACATCATGCTAAATTGTACCACTTCGCAAAGACATATTTTCTTTCGTGGAATTTGCTGTTGACAGTATGCTTTTTGCTCAAAGATTCATATTTATCAACTATTCTTTCATATTTCGTTTACTAATAAATGTTTTTGACAAAAAACAATGTTATAAAAAATAATAATTTGTTTTCTCATCATAGTATTTTTTTTCTAAAAGAACACTTTGCGGTAGGATATTTTTAATTGAAATAATTTTTATGGCTGACAAGAAAAAACTCTTCTATGATATTTTGATTTTTTCTTATTTATTTAATTTTCATATCTGCCATTACTGATAATTTTTTGTGTACCTCGAACCAGCAACGTACTTACCACCAATGGTACGCATACCACAGGTTGGGAAACGCTGCACTATACTGGTACAACAAAAATTCATTTTATTATTTTTATTCAGCCAGAAATATTCCACAAGGAAGAATTTTTCCTGTTACGCAATTAGCATTTGAAGAAGCCTTTCTTTCTCGTTTCGTTGCTCATCTTCAAAAGTAATAATTTCACCTCTGCCGTCAGTTTTAAAATGTCCTGCTTGTGACAGCATCTAAAACTTCTTCCTTTTTTGTTAAAGAACTTCCTGTAACTGATCGGTTGAACTGTTTGCTTTATTTTCTGTGTTTCCAATTAACTCACTTTAAATTTTTTTCCTAAAATTGGTACTTTTTTTTTCAAACTTTACTTTAAATATTTATTTTAATAAGAGCTTTTGCACAATACCGAGCTGAAACTGTAACATAATTATTGAGACAGAGTGTCATTAGTCTTATCTCAAAATTTTATTAGTTTTACATTAGTGATGTTCCGAGTACTCGGTAAAAAGTCAGTACTCGGCTAAATTTTGATCCAGGTACTCGGCCAATGTTGAGTAGTTGTAAAAATTGAATATTTTTCAAGATAATAAAATTTTTGTGAAATTTACAATTGCTTTATTCACAAAATACAACTGTATTCTATGTGTGAGTAAAAAAAAAAAAATCTCGACTTATAAAATCAATACAGGTATCAATTTAGCTATTGGCTATATCCTTTCTATATTGCGAATTCATGAAGGTGCATTTGTGTGTAACTATCTTTTCCATCATATCACATGTTAATGTGTAAAATTCATCTTTGGCCAGGAACAGCTCAATGCAGAGGTGCCCATCCCCCCAAGCTCAATGGCGCAAATCACCTCCCCCCCCCCCATTTTTCACAACCCTCTTGTGCTTTTTATTTTTTATTTTCACCCCTCTGTTTTATTGAATTTATTTTTTTTTCATATTATTCATTTATTTTTTTTAAATAAAATATGTTTTTTTTTAATATTTATTCTTTTATTTAAATACTAGCCGGGTACCCGGCCCTGCCCGGGTTTCTGTGGGTGTAGGGTGGTTTAGTGAAACTCATTCATAAATTTCCCAACACTAAAGTGCATTTCTATAAACATAATGGCTACTTCTGTAAACAATGGCTATGTTATGGATAAATTATAAAAAAAAATAGCAAGCTACAAATAATGTTTGAGTAAATAGGAAATGTTATAAGCTTGGTATATTAAAATCTATATACATAAAAGACTACTTTTGAAAATGTATGTCCGGGGTAATCTTCCAAACTACTGGACAGATTTTAACCATGTTTTCACCGTAGATAGCTACAGTAACAGGGAGCAGGATAAGCTATAATTTATTTCAAAAAAAATCTTAGTTTAAAAAAGTTATTATGGAAAACAGTTAATTTTATGTCATTTCCCCATTAAATGATTAAATTTTCAACCCATTGTTGCAAAAATTTGGTGCCATGCAGCAACAATATTGATTGTAATCATATTGAAAATTTGAACCAAGGCTTCTCTGGAGTAAGTATGGAATTTATTGCCTTCTAAGGATTTTTATATTTATCTGAGCCAACAATCGCTAACGGGTGAAATAAAAAAAAAATTGATTTTGGCAATAGTTAGAGAATAGAAAGTGTTTATAGTCAAAAAAATTTCTAAATTAGGTACATAAGATGTTTTCACCTCACCAATGTTGTCACGAGGATAGAAACTAATAATGGGACTTATTTAACGAGCAATATTTGGAAATGGTTAATTTCAGTGCGATTGATACTGTAAATATATATTTATTTTAATATACCAAGCTTATAACATTTCCTATTTACTCAAACATTATTTGTAGCTTGCTATTTTTATATATATATTATTTATTTTCATATAAATTTACAGTATCAATCGCACTGAAATTAACCATTTCCAAATATTGCTCGTTAAATAAGTCCCATTATTAGTTTCTATCCTCGTGACAACATTGGTGAGGTGAAAACATCTTATGTACCTAATTTAGAAATTTTTTTGACTATAAACACTTTCTATTCTCTAACTAATGCCAAAATCAATTTTTTTTTATTTCACCCGTTAGCGATTGTTGACTCAGATAAATATAAAAATCCTTAGAAGGCAATAAATTCCATACTTACTCCAGAGAAGCCTTGGTTCAAATTTTCAATATGATTACAATCATATTGTTGCTGCATGGCACCAAATTTTTGCAACAATGGGTTGAAAATTTAATCATTTAATGGGGAAATGACATAAAATTAACTGTTTTCCATAATAACTTTTTTAAACTAAGATTTTTTGAAATAAATTATAGCTTATCTTGCTCCCTGTTACTGTAGCTATCTACGGTGAAAAAATTGTTAAAATCGGTCCAGTAGTTTGGAAGATTACCCCGGACATACGTTTTCAAAAGTAGTCTTTTATGTATATAGATTTATTTATTTTTTTTAATTATAACTATTATTTTTCTTTCTTTATTATTATTTTTTTAAAAGTACTAATTATGCCTGGAATTGAATCGCTTTTGCTCTCTTCTAGACATTCCAAGCACACACACAGGAAAGAAATAAATAAAAATTATTATAACGAAATAAAAGAAATAATTGAAATAAAAAAAATAAATAAATGAATAATTTTTATTTAAAAAAATCAGTAAATTATTTAAATTAAGAAAATTAATTAGTAAATAATTTAAATAAATAAATATATGAGTTTTAAAAATCCCCCCCAAAAATTTTGATGGCGCAACTTGCGCCATAATCCCCCCCTGTGGGCACCCCTGGCTCAATGTGATCCCTAAGATGAATACTCATAGACTGATAATAAGAAACCTTTAAATCATATTCCAATTTATTTTGAATCATTTGAAAGATTACGAATTTTTTAAACTATCGTTTTGCAGATTCAAATGAGTATAGTGATAGCAATGTATAGGAGTAAAATTAAGTCACTTTATAATTGTATGAAAAAGGTTGTGACTATTTTGGGTAAAGTAATACTTAGGGAAAAAATGAAAAATAAAAAATGCTATGTATATATATTTTTATCATCCAAATCATAGTATTTCAAACTGTGGTGCAATAAGTGTCATACCAAGTACTCGGTTCTACTCGGCTTGAGTGCTACTCGATACATCTCTATTTTACATCCTTGTTGTTTTGTAGTCTATCCATAATTATCGATAGCCGATTTGTCAAATCTAAGGAATGTTCTGAAGAAAAAGGTAGGCTGATTGTCAGGAATTTCCACTTCCTGACAGAGATGTTATTTATTTTCTCGTATTATTTTCTTCATTTGTTATAAGATATAAACAATTGCAAAAGCCTTTTTTTTTTTTTCGTGTATACTTAAACCGTAGTAGCTAGCCGAATATGATTGAACGCATAAAATTTGATTTACAAGAACATTCGACGCTACGCTTCACTTGGCATTGAAAACTGAGGGATGTGACTCATAGGGCTGCCTTGCGTGGATGGTATTGTTATTTTTAAATATCTAAAAGGTCGTTTAATTGAAGTTGTCGTTCCTATTTTTTATCGTATATTATCTTCATAGATCTCGTGAATTAAGGATTTAAAATGATTTCCCCTTGAATTCTCTCCTTTCCCCTTTTAAAATGAGAATTTATTTATTATAGGAAGTGAATTTATTTCTAAATTAGCCACGTGTGCTGACAATTTTCTCGCTATTTTATGACTTTAACCCGTCAAGGACCGTTGGACATGCGTGTCCCCTGAGTTCAAAATGTATTTTGTAAATTATAGAACATTGAATGATTATTAATTTTCTTTTCCCCATGTTGTTGGCAAATCGGAAATTGCATCTCGCACATGTGTTTTTTGGAACGCAAGGGAGGATCCAGAAATGTTCCAAGGAAGGGGCGATTGTTTTTTTTTTTTCCACTTGACCCCCTTTTTTTACCACCTGGGTAATACATGTTTAACAAATGTTTCGCTTTAATTTCGAAAAAAAAACTAGATCAGAGCTCCGATTCCCAATCATTTCTCATAGTATCACTGAAGATTATCTAAAATTGTCTTTTTTGAACTTCAAAGTCGAAAAACTACTGGAGAAGAGTCCCTCAAGGGGGGGGGGCTATCGCCCCTGTCGCCCCTCCCTTGTATCCGCCCCTGTTGGAACGCCGCAACTTCCTCAATGCTTAAAGAACTTCAAAAGTAAGGTATTATTTTAAAGACATTTTTTTCATCGCTTTCGGCGAAAGATAAGTAGAGGCAATTCACAATTTGGTTCTTTTGTTGGATAAAAGTCTATTTATTCTGTTTTTTGTTTTAATTATTATTTTTTAATCACGCATTGCTTTAATGCATTCATCATGATTCAATGAGCCATTGGCTCAGGTTATAAGCGAGTAGTTAGTATATTATTGATCGCCATAGCACTTCTCCCAGTCGTATTCTAGTAATTCAGCGCCTACTTTAAGCTGCATCAGCACTAAGCAGGCGAAATTATTTTATTTTATCCATAAAATATGTTTCACTATGATTTTACAACAAAGCGTTTCTTTTAGAATGTGACCTTTTGTACTACAAACTAACATTTTACTATTATTTTGGCGCTTTTATCTGTAAAATAATAACTTAGTGAACGCTTGAAAGAGTTCCAGGGAACCCTAGGCCGCTCGAAGTCCAGGTTTAAAGACATCTGATCTTTTATGTTATTTTTTAAAAACTATAAGTTGAGAAAATTTAAAAAACAAAAGTTGTCCAAAAAAAAGTTGGATTTACGTCAGCCAAATTTTGCGTAATATTAGTGAATCACAGTTAAATAATATTTTCCTATATGCTGCGAGGAAGTCAATGGAAAATTGCGCTCGCTGATTCATCGTCATGTCAAGTGTCTTATTTCACGCTTCGGCGCTGGATTTGATAAACAGCATCCGCAGATTTTTCACGCAAGGCGTCGAGAGTTATCCGATATAAGAAATATTTCCCATTTTGGAGGTGAAATTTGTGGTTAAATCTGAAAAGAGAAAAATTTTCAAGTCTAAGCTTTTTTTATTTCTAATTTCTCGACTCAGATGTCCAACGTTTAAACATGGACAGATACAAGAGAAGGGCGATACCGATAGGGGTGATCGCCCCTCCCTTGAGGGACTCACCAATGGTAAATTTTCAATGTTGAAGTTCAAACAAGAAGAAGTTCTGTCAAGAACTAAACGAGCCTACTTTCCCGTACATCGACATCGGCATTCTAGCTTCTGATCAATATTCTCTTGATTATCTGAGGCTGAAAATTGTGTAAAACATACCTTTTTAGCAATTAAAGCTGATTTCTAAATGCAAAATATACCAATCTCATCAGATGAAATAGACAAGTAAAAAGTAAATAAACGAATAAATAAAGTTTTGTCGCACCTTTTAGAGAATGTAACTGTTATAGTTCTTCCGTAGAAAAATTCCTCAATCGTTTTCAAAATAAATAAATAAATAAATGAATGAATAAAAGTACAAAGAACATCAAAACACATTTTATCAAAGAAAGAAAAAAAAAAAAAAAAAACTCGTTCGTTAATAAAATGTCGAGAATTTCATTTTTTATTCCGTTGCCAGTTAATAAATATAAATAAAGAATAAAATGCTCTCGTGAATAAAAAATTTTTGTTACAAAAAAAAATCGTCTGCCAAAAAAAATAAATAAAACAAAACAAATAAATAAATAAACAAAAAAAATCGTCTGCACAGTCAGTCATTTTTTTCTGAGCCTGCATTTCTACCGTCTTTGCGGAGTCGGAGTCGTAATCAGAGTCCTCCCAGAAGAATATTCAGAAAGTACTTTACATACATTATTTATCAAAACCATTTTCTTACAAAGTTAGTTTGAAGGAAATCCGTCTTTCAGTTCAGGATCAACATTCAACTTAAATTTCCCCGTAGGCGCTAATGTTAAATTTTTTTTCTGAAGGGTTCAATGTTGAACGAATAATGGTTCAAATCAAACAGCGAAATATGGGAATGAGCCTCTCCGAGATCTTACGAACAAAAAAAAGTTTATTCAATTCGGACGGTTTTCTTAAAAGTTATTAGGTGGGGAAAGGTTGCTTGAACGGTTCAATGTTGAACGAAAAAATGTTCAAATTGAAAATTTAAATACGGTAATGAAGTATCCTTGCTGAGATCCTTCGAACATAAAAAAAGTTTATTTAAATCGGACTGTTCACTCAAAAGTTATCAGGGGTGACAGTTTGCTTGAGCGGTTTAATGTTGAACGAAAAATTGTTCAAATCGGAAATGTAAATATGGGAATGAAGTATCCTTGATAAGATCTTTCGAACAAAAAAAAGTTTGTTCAAATCGGACTGTTCACTCAAAAATTAGCATCGCGGGACAGGTTGTTTGAACGGTTCAAAGTTGAACCAAAAATTGTTCAAATCGAAAAATCAAATATGGGAATGAGCTGTACTCGCCGAGATCTTTCCAACAAAAAAAAAAGTTTGTCCAAATCGGAGTGTTCACTCAAAAGTTATTAGGGGCGGACAGACAGACAGACAGACCGACTAACAAAATCCCCATCTCAATACCCTACTTTCCAATTTTTAATTTTTCAATATTCATTTTTCTTTTTTATTTCTTTTTGACTTTTTTTTTGGACTTGGCGATATTTTTTGGATGCATTAAGCTACTTTTAATACTTTTTTCGTTTTTCTTTTATTTTTAACGGGAAAGTAGGCTAAAAAGGCATTTCTGGATTATTGTTGATGCTAGCAGATAAATGCTCTCCTCAGATACGTTTCGCAATTGAAATACAAAACATGTTGACTTCGTATAATGAGGTCAACATTCGTAAATCAAGATGTGTAGAAAATGATAAGTAATAAAATCAATCGCCCCTTCTTGGAAACATTTCTAGATCCGCTCTTGCGTTTAAACAAGTTTTTTAATTGATAGTACAAAAAAAAAAAAAAAAATCCTTATTAAATTTTTAAGAAAACGTACATGGATCTATAATTGTATGAAAAAAAAAAAAAAAAAAAACCACACACACGCACACACACAGATAACTAAGGTCCCATTTTCATGTAGCCTGTCCCGTCGTCCCTCCACATACTAAAATGTCCCCTTCACTGAAATGACAGTGCGGAGAATTCAATATTTCAACTTAAAGTCGCTTGCAGCTATTTGAGCATTTTCATGCCAATAAATAAAATCATGCATAATGATTTACTATAGTGACTCTAAACCTTTTTGCAGCTACCGCCCCCTTAAGGTGTGAAAATTTTTTCAGCGCCCCCTCCTTATTTTGAAAGGTAATGTGGCAGCGGGGAGGGGATTTTTTTCTTTGAGGTTTTATGCTAATTTAATTGCTTTAATTTTTAGGCCAATGAACCTTAGTGTGTATTACCTCTTGGGAGGAAGGTGTCATGACAGTCCTCGCATGTATGTAAATTGTATTACGCTAGGATTGGTAATAGTGTTAAAGTGAATGGATCTGGAGGGAGGGTTTCAACCTCCGTACGAAATAGCTCCCTTAGGACGAAGCATTTAAATTCTGTATGGTTGTCCTCACGCCGCTGTCCTAATAATGTATCTCGTTGAGAACGTTACTACAGTAAACGAGTAAATTTGACTTAAAGTAAAATTGCAGTCAGTTGTAGACTGTTTTTGGTCACACCATAGTAAGATCTTCGAAAATTTTCCGAGTTTTATGTCCCGGGAAATTTTTAACATTGAGCTCTGAAAAACGATATTTGAGGCCGCTAGAAATAGATGCCATAGCGACGCGAAATTTTTAAAAATTGACCTCACAAAAAGCGAATTTAAGCTTTGTTTGATAAAGATAGGGGAAGAAAAAAAAAAGGAGTGGCTTCAGGCTTTCTCCTGTGATCATTTTTGAAATCCAAGTCAATTGAAGCATCTTGAAGCATAGGGATGTAAATGCCAAAAATAAAAACATAGAGTGATTTAGTACAACTGATAGGACAAACTCATCTGTTCTGGTGCAAAAGCTGATGATAGTAACTCTGATGCAGGCTGCTATGCAGCACGAGTAAGAACTTTATAATAAAAGCACTTGTCAGGGCCGAGAAGAGGTCATGTCAGCCTAGTCAGAAACTAGGATCCCGCCTCGGCATCGGATTAATATATATATAATATACATTTTAATTTATGCAAGATAAGAGGGGCGACCGGACTGACAAGAGACCCGTCTTGGTCCTTGGCTGATCCTGATTCTACTGTCCCGAAAAATTTCAATTTTAAAATACCTGTTACGGGCTATTTTTGCAGACGTTCGGTGAGGGGGGGGGGTTCATTGATCTCCCCCTGGCTATTTTTCATGTTAACGTGATGAAAAGGGTTTCGAAACAATTAACCGCATTTTTTTTATTGAAGTGTTACTGGCTAATAAAAGGCTATTTTTGGTGGCGTTAGGAGAAAGATTACGGGTGCGTTGTCTGCCCTCCAGAAAATACATGTTCGAGGAATCTTTGACGACGTTAGAGAAGGAGCCCCTGCCATCCCTTATAGCTCATTTTTCCTACCGCCCCCCTAAGCCTAAAATATGCCCACCGCCCCCCTACCGCCCAAAACAAGTTCACCGCCCCCGTTGAAAACCACTGATGAACTATATTTTATGCCCCTTCTACCCCCCGGGCCGAATGCACTCATTAGAAAGAATACGTATTTTCGCTGATGACAAAAAAGTGAAAATTGCAGTTCTTAAAGCAATGTTGATTTAAAAAGTAAATTGTATAAAATTCTGCCAAGAATTTCATTCTATTTCAAAATCAGCAGCAAATGTTCCCAAGCAAATTGTTACTGTAAAAAATTACATCAGTTTTTCTAGCATTTCTCTTTCTATCATAGGCTAACTAAAAAAAAAAAAGTTCCTCTTTTTTTAGACATAAAAGTGCAGATGTCTAAGGCAGGAATTCAAGTGAAACACCAATCGCTTCGAGGCGATTGCAAATTGTAATCGCTACTGGAAGTCGAATTACATTAGAATCGTATCTCGTAGGGATTGCAACGTATCCAGATTTGGGAATTTGCGATTGCATTTTGGTGAGTTGCGATCGTCCGTGTTTCACTTGAATTCCTACCTTAAATCGCTAAATGTCCCGTTTTGAGAACATACACATACCAAAACTAGTGAATGTGTGTGGAGATTTTTATCTTAAGTGTGTGCGTGCTATATTTTTGCTTCAAATTTAAGAAAAAAGTAAGTTGTTATCCACAGTTAAAGATCCAACGTATGTAAAACACAATTCGAATGTACAGATAACTTCATTTTCAGTGAAAGTAAATTTAACTTAATCAATAATCGGGAAGACTGTTGCGTTTTGTAGATTTCTCGCAAACGCTGTGATAAACTGTAAATCTTCCAAATTTTTACTCAAAGTCCGGAAATCTCCTGCATTTTTTTTTTTTTTACTATTGAAGAAAAATTCAGGACAGCAGTCCCTGCAGCAAAACAGAAAAATTGATAGCAAGTAAAGAAGAATTTTAATATTTTGAATTCAAATGTGTTTTTCGCAAGGAACAAATTGCGATAAGTGTGTGTGTGCTCCTTCGCCTCCATGCAGGACATGGGCGCCACCATCTCCTGCAGGTGTCGAAGGAGCATTTCATTTCACACCTCCAGGGTCCCCCGTACCTACCACAGCTTCGTGGTTTAACCGGGATAGGGCCCTGAAGAGCGCTCTGTTCTTAATTTTGAACCAGAACCTAGGGTCGAGCAAACCCTGTGCCCAGGCACCCCCAGAGGTATCGTTTCACTTGGAGGACTTTGTGACCACGACATTTTTAACGCCTTCCAGCCACCATTAATCAAGACGATGGATCTTTGATCGGCTGGGATCGAACCCGGGTCCCTCCGGACACGAGTCCGATGCCTTGGTGCCGGTGGATCTCGCGAGGTGACGCAGTATATGATGTCTTGTTTCAGACTGCGAGTCCAATCTGAAACAATGACTGCACGACACGACGTGGCACTGGTTCTTCCTTCATTAACAACTGCAGACAAAAAAGAAGAAATAAAACAAGGAGAAAAAAGGGCTAATATTGTGGATTTGACCCCCTCTAAAATTCAAAATATAGCGTCACTGACATAACCAGTGCATAGTTAATTCACGGAAGGGGGGGGGGGTGGCTAGATTTTCGTTTTTCAAATGAATTAATTTTCATATTTTGTAGGGAGAAAACAGTTTAGAAATTTCGATTTCAGGAGGGTAGGGGGGGGGGACGGAAGTTTGTAATAGATAACCTTTTAAACAATTTAAACGGAAATAAATGTAAATTGCATTTACTTTTTGCAGTTCGAAGCCATAAAATAATTAAAAACAAGTAAAGGGTAATCCTGAGTCAAAAGTTATGTAGGTTCAAAATATCGTGTTTACGAATCTGTTCACATTCATTGATAAGTTACTATGACTAACAAAATCGTGATGGAGGTTGAAAGGAAAAGTGCAATAAATTTATATTGTGTTTGTTTTTTCTTTTTTTTCCCAAACTCGAAAACGCATGATTCTAGTTCCAAGGAAGCCTTGATTATTTCTCAGGTCTGGATAGCAACATTATCTTTGGCAACAGTAATAGTCACGTGACTGTCATCTGCTTTTTTGATAATAATGTGTTTATTGAGATAACAGAGATTTGAACCTGATGTAAAAAGGTTCCGCGTACAGTAATTTCACAGATTTGTAGTGTTTTTCAAAGTGTGTTGTTGCCGGATAAATAAAATATTCATTTGATCGGATTATTTTACAATTAATCATGAAATTTTTGTTGTGCGCAGTTGGTGCGCTTTTGCTTGGTAAGTTAAATTTAAATTTGAAGGGATGTATTTTGCATTTTCTGTTTTTTATTAGTGTATTCATCAATGTTTGCATAAATATTTGAGGAATGAATCAATATTTGGATTTTTCTTCTTTTTTTGAAAATTTTAACTTTAATCTTTTCGTTATTTTGACTGTTTTTACCATAAGAACTTTTATTTAAATATGGTTTTCCTTGTACTATTGATCTTACATAATTCCGTGTTGTTCTTAACAATTTTCTTGTGTACGAAGCATGCATTCCATGGGGTTTTATTTCTAAAATGTTAAAAAATAAATCACCAGTGAAAACTTTTATTTGCATAAGTGTTACAGTATCTAACAAAATGTCTGTTTATTATTTACTATTTTTCTGAGCTTAAAGTCTGACACTCATTTTAGTTGCAATTTTTTCATTTTAATTTAACTAGTTAAGTCGTTTTGAATCTTTATGCACCACTGTAATAAAGAGTGTACAGTTTTTCTTAAAATTTTGCTTATTTAATGAATATTAAGCAGTTAAAAAGTAGTTTTGATAAATATTGAATGTTTTACTGCCCACATTTTCTGAATTTAGCATATGTGTTTTTAAAAGTCCTTGCAAAAGTCTTAATACAATAATAGGGAAATAAATAATTAATCTTCAATACTTCTGGTCAGGGCTGTGAGGAGCCAAGGCAGGTTTGTCTTGCCAGTTTGGCCGTCGGGCCCCCTCCCCGATAACTTGTATAATTTATACTACTCCAATTCAGAACTGGTTCCCGAGAGGGCCGAGAGCAATGAAATATCAATACCAGGTGATTATCTTTTAACATGTTCACTAGAATGGTGATGACAATTTTTTAAATAAAAATTAAAAAATTGTTTGAAAAATGTGAGTTTTTTGAAATAAAAGTTAGTTATTTGTCCACATTTTGAAATGTTTTTTGTATGCAGTTAAACCCAGCCATAACGAACTCTCAGTTAACTTGTTTTGGAACAGTGGCATAGCTAGAGGCTGGCAGGAGTGGCTCTTGCCACGGGTGCAGCAGCCAGGGGGCGGCATTTTGACCAATAAAAAAGTTAAAATGTTTTGTCAATCTGTACCTGTATTTTTTCATGCTTCATGAGCTGTTTCAAGTTTTAACTCAGAAATTGGTGTAAATGCGGCTTCGAAAATTCAAGTTTGCGGATTGGGTACAAAGAAAAAAGGAACGAATGTATGCTGCCTTGCTTGTGTTCTATGTCTCTGAGCCTTAATTCAAGTCACCAGCATGTTGAAAAAAGCTTGGCGCTGTCACTAAGACTGGTATTGTTTGAACTATATTCAATCATTAAAGCAGTTAGTTCTATTTAATTTAGAATCCTTGAATCAATTTCTTATCTGGAAAAATATGGGTGAATTTGACTGTCCATATCTACACTCCTATCTAGACCCACACATAATTTTAGTTTTAATTACGATTTCGGTACATACTTCATCACAGGGTTTCCATATAAAAAAAAGTGGGCGAGAAAATCTTCCATTCTCTCTTGAAATTAGAGTAAGATTTTCGAAAATTGAGAGAATTTTTCTAAAGACCTTAATTCAATAAAAGCTTACAATGATTCAATTTAATAAGCGTGAAAATCCAAATCTATTTCGTGTGCGATTTCTTTTAAAAATGCGAGATTCTGGCTGTTTCGTGCTCTCTTAAGTTGATCTCATGTATAAGTTGACCCTCGCTTCTTTTTAAAAGAAAATGGAAGGGGGGGGGGGGGAATTGAAAACCTGCATGCAAGTCAAGCCTTTACTTTTGGTACAAATTAGGAATGTTTCACTGTGAATTTTGAAAATAAATGTTTGAAAAGAAGGAAAATATACTTTTGTTCAAAAAGGTTTTACTTCTGAGATTGCAATTTTGGTCAAGGGTTTGTATTGTATTTTGAATTATTATCAGTACTGCCTTGCCCTGTAGCAATATTACATTCAGTTTTTAAAATGAGCCTTCATCTCCACGCGACCTACTAGATCATTATTGGGGCAAAAATGACTTTTATGGTATTTCCCGCACTTTTCCCAGTCAGTCTATTACTGTAATTATTTACTTTATTTCATTGTCACATCATGTAAATTTATTGCAAAATAAGTAATTTAATTTTTTAATGTTTGTTTAAAAGTGTGAACAAAAATTAAGGAAATGCTCTTGTTTTGAAGTATTTTCTCCAATTGTTCCAAGAAAATGTTCAAAAATTTTGTCCCGGAAACTTTTAACCTCATTTTTTGTCTTATGGTAGTATAGATGACAATTTTGTTTGTCTGATCAGTCTCAGAATTTATTAGAATACCAGTCTCTAAAAACGTAAATTAGGCAAAACTCAACAACATTGTATTTAAATCAATATTAGAATAAGGATAACACTTTTAAAAGTATTCCATATCATTCGAATAAAAATACCTAATTATTCACAATAGCCTCGTTAGAATATTAAGAAAATTCCCCAAGCATTTTTATCATCTTAAAGAGGAGCTCTTTATGGAGTTTAACAGGACAATGTTTATAAAACCTCTCCCTTAAGAGAACAATATCTGTTTTCAAAGATTGTCTATGACTCATTTTCTAACTGCTTTAGAAACTTCTTACAAATTTCATTTTGTACAAAAAAATCAGGACTTTCAATTGAAATATATTAAGTTATGCAAGGATATTTCAAGCAGCTTGTTAATGAATTTATGTGAAAATTTTGATAAAAATTGAAATTAAAAGTGAAATCAAAATCTGAAAAAATAGTTAGCCGATGTGCACATTCCTGAAATTCCAAGTATATTTTTTCAAATTTCGTTGAGTTATATTCAATAGTTTGTCCTGTAGAAACATAGAAAGACACAGATACACTAACAGACATATATTGTGCATTTATATTGGTCGAAATGAACCAGTAAAATTTGGAGTTTTATGCTCAGACTTTTTTTTATATGAGTGAATGATTATACAGTGGACGCTAGTTATAATGGCCACGCGTTATAAAGACCATCTTAATATAACGACCAGTGAGAAAAAAACCCCAACTTTATCCCAATATACTCTATGTTCTACCTCTTATAGGGACCACTCGTTATAAAGACCGTTTTCTGTAGGATGGAGACGGTCGTTATATCGAGCGTCGACGGTATTGTATTATTTCAATTTTGTTCAATTTAAATTGTATTATTTTATTATTGCACATTGTATTATGTCTATGTTATACTCTATTATTTAATTTGTTCAAAGGAAGTGAATATATATATTGTATGAACTGAATTAAAATAGAATATGCGGTAAGAATTTTTAGTGCTGAACAATGCAACTTTTAAGCTTCTTTTTTAATATAATTTCCATCTTTCAAGCAGGTGTTTTTCTTGCTTATTATTATTATTATTTTGATCTGCTTTATATAAGTAAAGAAATCCACATTATTAATTGATATTATGAGCATTAAAAGAGAAGTTCATGTATTGTTGTGATTATAACAACAAAGAATTTTAATATAACAACAAAGAAGAAAGACATTTTTACGAGAGAAAATATAATCAAGAAATTGAACCGTTTAAAATGTTGAAATTTTCTTATAGAAAATAACTCGCTAGCTACCATAATTTCTGGAACCAATCTCTTGTTGGTGCATTTGATTAGTGGGTTTCTTATGTAGTTCATGATAAGAATGGATGAATATTGGTTATAAACATTCACAGCTGTCAAACTTTATTCTGAAATATCTACAGACCATTATATAATTATTTTAAGCAGAATAGTTTTGGTTCAGAGTTTTAAAAAAATTACTTACTAAATAAATAATAAAAACAAAATTCAGTACTTTAATTCATTGATTTTACATGCTCTAATTTTTATAAACTTCTCAATTTAAAATTTTTTTTTGACATTTTGTGACATACATGTATATTTTTTTCTCTTTAAGCACAATATTTAAACTTTTCGTTTCTTCATACTTCTAACCACCACTTATTGATAATAATGAGATTTCTTTTCTGGTACATGACCCATAAGACGTTTGTTGAAATTCTCTCTTCTTTTTTTTTTCTTTTTTGATACTGTTTGGGTGTAGTATTAGAAATAAGAATTTAAATCTAGGCATCATGATGACGCCTGCAAATGTTTTCTAAGAACTTAAATTTGGTGTCATTTTTTAAACATGCAGTAGTTTAAAAAAATCCATTAAATGGAAATTAATGCATAAAGTAACTTTAAAAATGTCAAAAATGATAAAATGTTTATTTTTATTCATTTACGTCAGTTGTGGGTTGAATTACAATGAGTCAAGGAAGGGGAGAGGAGAGGTTTGATTCCTCAAATTTGGTTTATTAAATGGAAAATCATTGGCATGAAAATGAAATTTTTGGTCAAAACATGTGCCTAACAATTGCTTATTTCTAATACTGTTTGAGTAATGCAATAAAAAATAACAAAATAAAACTATATATTTTAAACAGTAATTCATATTGTTTCTTATTAGTAACATGCTGTTTATTTCAATTGTAGCATCAACAGTGTCAGCATTTCCCAAGCCACAAAAAGAAATACCACCAGAATGTGCTTCTGCAACATTTGCTTGTCAAGACCTTGAAAGTGCCAGATTATGTGGTTTGGTTAAGACCTGTGCTAATGATATCTGGTCTACAATGAGTGCTCCTGATGACAATGTAAGTTACATAGCTGGACATATTTTTTCATTAAAATTTTATTCAATCATTCAATTTCTGCTTCCTATCAATATTCTTATTGATAGGAAGATGGTTAGTATTATTTTTATTCTGTAACATTGATAAAAGACCTTTTATATGTCGTTCTTGAAATGTAAAACTACTTATGATACTAATCCGTTTGCGGGGCGCAAGGGGAAAATCACCACATAATGTATTGCTAATTAATATAGAATTTCTATGAAATTCTATATTAGTTAGCCAAATTAACTACCTAAACTACCAAATTTCTTACAAGCGTATTTGTTTAACTATTGAGCCTACATTTGCTCTGTTGACTGATTTGTCATTGCTTCATTTGGTGACATTGGCAATTTTTGATTTTTCGCTTGCGCTAACAGATTGATAAGTACTTTAATTTTCTAATATATATTGGTTTGAATTTGCCACCTAGTTGTTAAAAAGCTTCATAATTTTGTTTTACAAATTAATATGGAAGAATAACCTTCAATTGACCCTATCCTCTAAATGATGTGCCTAAAAGAGAAGCATGATTCTAGTTCCAGAACCTGTTTTTTCTGACGCATTTTACTACAAAATTTTTAATTATCATTTTTTAGGATGAAATTTGTGATATCTGCAAAGAAATGGTTAAAGAAGCTCGAGATCAGCTGCTCAGCAACATGACTCAGGTTAAAAATAATTTTTCTCCCCTAAAATTATTCAATAATTTCTTCAAAAATTTTCCCACAAGTGCTCATTTTTGTATTACCTCCAGTATAGTTTGTAATTGTATTGATGAACCAATTAGTTTTTATATTTATCTTACTTTCTCTCTCTCTTTTTTTTTCCCTTATCTTTTCATTTCTTTTGAAATATCACTTTTTTTTAAATTAAAAATTTAACATTAATAAAAATGATGTTATTAAAAATTTATGTCTGCTTGGCAAGTTTATTTGTTTAGAACATTTTTATGGGCTTTAAAACATTTCCAAAGCACTATTATTTTTTTATAATATTTTAATTCTTTTTAAAATCACTTCATGAGTAGAATTTTTATATATTTATCTTAAATTTTATAGGTACATTAAAATTTGATTTTCAATTTTGAATCAAATCATTAAAACTTTAACCAAAATGTAGTCATAATGAGCATTTTCTTTTAAATCTTTGATGATTATTTGAAGTTTTATTTTTAGGGTGATACATAACTGATGTCAATCAGTTACCAAAAATTGACGTAGTGTCAATTTTTTGCAGCGTTTATATTTAAATCAAAATCATATTTTCACACATCTTTGTTTATAACTAGTTGGAAATTTTCTTAAAACACAGCCACAAATTCGCTTTACACTCTTAAGTCCAGTGCCAAATTTCTGTTAAGGCTCTGGAGGCGATCTAGAACTACAAATTTTGTTATTGTTTTGTGTTGAATTTTTTTGTAAGAAGGAAATATTTTCTGGAATAGTAAATAATATATTATTTGAAGAGGTACCATGAAATAAACTGTTTGAAGGTATTAACTGGGTGTTAAAATTTTAAGAGTTGAAGCAAGTTTGCTTCTTTTATTGGAAACAAGGTGAAAAAGTTTCAAGACTGCCTACATTTCATTTCACACCTCCAGGGTCTCCCATACCTACCACAGCTTCGTGGTTTAACCGGGATAGGGCCCTGAAGGGCGCTCTGTTCTTAATTTTGAACCAGAACCTAGGATCGAGCAAACCCTAGGCCCAGCACCCCCAGAGGTATCGTTTCACTTGGAGGACTTTGTGACCACGACATTTTTAACGCCTCCCAGCCACCATTAATCAAGGCGGTGGATCTTTGATCGGCTGGGATCAAACGCGGGTCCCTCCGGACACGAGTCCGATGCCTTACCGATCGGGCCACCACGGCCCTAAGACTGCCTACAGACAGCACAATACTACATTTGGCTCTTTATATGTTGTGTGTCTAGAACTCTTTGTGGGATATTAAGTATGCTGAATGTCTGTGAAACTAGACTTCAAATCGTACTAAGCATTGAGTTACTGCTTAGTAGCCAAGCTTTGCTTTCAATGTACAAGTTTAGTCGTATCATTGTTGTTGTTTCTTGCTGGTGTGCCAGTTTTACTTTAGCTACCAGTTTGTTTGGTACTCTCAGCTTCTATAAGATGATTTCCGGACTTTTTTTTTCTTTCTTAGGAGGAAATCAAGGAAGTATTTGAGGGAAGTTGCAAGCTTTTGCCTATTAAACTTGTTGCTGATGCTGTAAGTATTTCTGTTTTCATACTACCATGTATTTTTAACTCTTAAGTGAATTGCAATGGTTTCTTCTTTTTTTTTTCTTTCTATCTTTTTTTAGTTATTTTTATTTTTGCATATCTAGTTTAGAATTGAATAAGTTTTCTTGATTTCTTTGTTTTCCTATTGGCTTTGTTTTTTAAAAGCACATGTAAGTATCTCCTTTAGTACACACACAAAATTGATACCTGTTATTTTTTCCTAGTGTATTAAAGTTGTAGATGAAATTATTCCTGAACTTGTTGAAATGTTAGCATCTAGAATGGTGAGTATATCTTAAGTTAGCTGAATATTTTATTTTCCAATATGTATACATTATTCAGGGGGGTTCGGAAGTTGGTGTATTTTCAACATAATATTAGTTATGGTTTAATGTTTGTTACACACAGTTATCTTGAAGTCTTAAGAGTTGTAAACATCAATATGGATACTGTCCGTGTGGCAACACAGCTAAATTTTGCGCCATATTCTTGTGGATGGTTTTGTGGAGATGAGGGTGACTTCAGGGAAGGTCTTTCATAGTCTATCATACACCTTAACATTGTTGCTATTTTGAAGTTGACTGTGTGTAAATTTTGTTTTAACATTTTCAGCAAGATCCTTTTGTGACATCTTTTGCAAAGTCAAAGTGCAACAACTGTCCTTTGCTCAAAACTATAGGGCTTTCAATCTCTCATGGTTGCTTATGACTCCAACTTTATTGTCACCAAGCTTGTAAAACGGAAAAAAATGAGTGAAACATGTCAAGCAATACAACCAGTAAAAAAAAAAAAAAAAAATAAATAAATAACTCCCCCATTGAACAAAAAAAAAAAAGAGGTACACTCATTTCCAAACCATTTGATATATGTATGTGTGGTTGTATATATGCTTATATGCAGGCAAATAGTAACTCGACACCACAAAGAATACCATTGCCACCCCTCCATATCTGGTGAGTTTCTGAGTTGTTTAAAGAAAACAAGAGAAGAAATGAAAAATTGACTACGGAGGGGGGGGGGGGGTGCTTTGTAAAAATAGTACTTCTAAAAATAATCAGCTAGTGTGGACTTAGGTGGATACGAAGTTTTAAGGAATTCTCATTTTAGATGTAAAAGCTTTACTGTATTGTACATATATTTTTATGATACTGTTTCCTTGTCTTCTCTATTCATTGGCTAGAATAGTTTTTTTTTTACTCTTTTTGAATTCTTTTTTTTATTTTTTTTATTTAAGTTGGGATTTTACGGAAAAAGTACGAGTTTTCGCAGAACCAATATTTACATGGTAGTCAATAGAGAATTGAAACAGCCTGTTAAGCTATTTGTGATTATCTGCTTATTGTCTCAATTTTTTTAGAAAAGCGTAATCCTTAACAACCCGCTCCCAGCATACAGTGCTTATACAAATCGTAACCTTTTGAGAAGTTTTTTAAAGATAAATTTGCTATTTTTCACTTAACTTCTTGTTCTGCCAATCTTGCATTCCAAAGTAATTTGAAGTCTCATTATATTTATTTTTGCTTGAATTTTTTTTTAATTTCTATTGCATTTTTTGTGTAAGGCAAATTGATGCATTAATACATTTATCACATTTTCTAGGATCCAAACATGGTGTGCACAGTATCAGGAATGTGCAACCCCGTCCATCTGCCTGTTGAAGTGAGTTTTTCCTTTATTTGTGAATTACGAAATGTGTTATAGTTGTTTATTGAACAATTTTTTGTAGGAGAAGATTGTGTTCTGTATCTCATTGTGGTCCAAAATGAAGCATATAACAAAATAAGACATTGGATTTTCATATAATTGTTTGCTTAACAAACAATTATATAGTTATATTAACTGTTATTCATACTATTAACTGTTTTTAACTTAATTTAACATTGTCCAAAGATTTGAGGCAGTGAGGAGAAAGTTTTTTTTCTAATTTTTTTCCTGAAAAGTTGAAAAAAAGCGAAAATTTGATTTTACATTTTAAAATGTGTTTAATGGATTTATTTTCTTTGAAAGTATTAAATATTTTGACATGTATGCAATTCATGTTATTTTTTCTTAAGAGTTATTATGTTCATATTTTCCTTTCATGAGGCTCTTAATATTTTTAAAATCAGCCAGTAGCTTTCTTTTTACAAAACATTAAAAAATATCTAAATTTGTCAAATTGTCACCCAACAATTATTTTTGACCAAGATGTAGTTTTTATAAATTGCTGAATCAAACTGGTTGACAGTTATTATTATTATTTATTTTTTTTTGTAAATTGGAAGATTCCATTTCTTTGAAATAAACATAAAAATATAATATTAACAACAACAATTAATTCTGGAATAATTTTATATTACTGTAAAATATAGTCAGCATGGAAAGTAAAAACATTGTATGCATTTTTTTTTTTTTTTGTTGATCATATGGAAATTAACTTGCTTTTTAAAAAATGAATCAAATAAAAGCACAAGAAATTAAAAAAAAAAAAATATTGAGGTACATTCAGAATGAAAGAAACAATCGACAAAATTATTGGTGGGAAAACAAACCTTTTTTAAAAATCTATCACAAAAGCAAAACTTTTTCACACAATATGAAAATTGCTTATTTTGGAAGCTTTTTGTTTTTAGTCTCAATATTCTTGAAATAGTCATCTTTATTTTTACAATTAGCTGCAAAATGATGTTGAGTAACATCATTTTGGTGAGTATAAATAATATGTTATGAGTATAAATAAATCATATTTTATGAGTATAAAATATACATTTAAGAATAATACACACAGCTTTTTTACTCTACAAAATAGTGCTAATTTTTTCTGACAGTAAAAGTGTGGGGGCCCTATTTAAATTCTATTACACTTGGCCTACAGTATGTAGAAATTAGGTTTTAAAAGATTGCATCTCTATGCGGTTATCCACAAGCATAAAATATCCAATTTTCTTTTCATTTAGAATCACATTCTGAAATATTTTAAAATGGTTTGGAATAAACATAAGGATAACCAATGTACGGAGTGTACAACAATGATAACAGACCTTCAAGTCTTTTTGAAAGATACTTCTCAGGTATTGCATTTTATTCATTCTGAATTTAATTTTATGTGTTGAAAATTTTTGGAAAACTCTTTTAGTGAATAAATGGTCCTTTAATTTTTTGTGGGTCTTATAATGAACCACATATTTTTAATAAAATTTTTGATGATGTGAAACTTGTACAGCACAGTAATTTTCTTGCTCTTTATAGGAACATGGTTTTGTGTTTTTATTAATTTTTTTATTATTCAAAGTTGTCCTGATGCAAATTTTTTTGCTGGGTTTAACCCCTTACCTGCCGAGGAAAGCTTACGAGATGCGCTCCCCACTGTCACCGTTTTTCAGACAGGTGCGCAGTGTATTGGAGGGGAAAAAAGAGGTGCATTTTGCGATAAAAACCTTTTTACTTTCACAGAAAAAAGGAATTAAAAAAAAAAAAATCAAAATTCAAAATTGAATGTTTAGAACAACAGTGCAATGAAACAGATGTTAGCACTTATCTGCTGCGTGAAATTTCCTAAAACATTGTCGAACACATAAACCTACATCACATTCATTGCATTGATAGCGAGTTTCATGAAGAATTTTTGTTTTTGAGCAAACAATACATTTTCTCCATGCATTTTTTAATTTTTCATATGGTATCCAATGTTGCGCGTCTTTCAGAGAATAGTCACAATCGGAATCCTCTTCATCTAACGTATTATGGGAAAATATTCATCAAAATCACTCTCATCACTGTCTGATATTTTCCTAAAAAGATCTATTTTACATGCATAGACAATGTAAAATTTACCAAAAACTAGCAAAAACCACGCCCACTTATATGCCAATACATTGATTTCCCAAAGTCAGGTGGGGGCAGTTGACCCCCCCTGCCTCCCCTAAATGACGGGCCTGGGATCAGCTTTATTTCAATCGCCATGGATGAAAGACTAAAATTTTTACCCGAGGGTAGGATGTTTATTTTAATGAACAAGTTTGATATGGAAATGAAGCAGCTATTTTTGAATAATAGAGTCAATAAATCTGAGGCTATGGCATATACGGTGGGGGAGGGGGGGGGGTTAGTGCAACGTAATGACAAGTGGAGATAGAAGCTTCAAAGATATTAAGCAGTAATTGGCATCATATATTTCACACTTTTTTGGGTCGCATACATTTCCTTTTTTATATTTAATGTTTCATATATATATTCTGAATAACTGCTGGCAAACTTCTCGGTTTTTAAACATTAAATACTTACATAAGTTTGTTTGATTAAATAAACACATTTTCTTCAAAAAATGCCATTTTAAAAAGTTATATTAAGAAAATCTTTATTGTAAAATATTCAGAGACTATTGATGATTGTAAGTAGTAAGTTTCAGCACGTTTGATTGATGCGATTGTTTTTTATGAATTTTTGAACGAAATTAGGCTTAACTTCAAAATTCGCCCGGGCCTGTGCGTGCGTCCACATGCGAAGTGCTCGGGCCTAGGGAAGCGCTTCTTCCTTTTTTCGCCGGTCCTGAAGGCAGGGACCGCGCTAAGCATTCGCCACCTCGCCAAATGCGATAAAATAGAAAATTCTGCGAAAAAAATTCTGATTTGGCTAAAGTATTGGCGAATGGAAAATTGTCAGAAATTTTCACTTAGGGAAAAAATACATGTATTACAGTACAAAAAAGTAAATAATTAAAATTCTTTGACTAAAACTCTCGAAGTTTGGCTAAGACTTTTGAAATTTGGCTAATTTACTGGCTAAGAACTTAAAATCCTTAGCGCGATCCCTGTGAAGGGGTTAAGATAGGGACGAAAAGCGAGGTTGTTTATATTTTTCTTCAATGGTAAGCTAATGGAACCAGTAATTTTGTGACTCAATGACCAACATTTTATTAAAATTTGTTAAAAATAGCTTAGTAAAAATATTGAGCCACTAACAAGTAGGTGATCCATTGAAATGTTAAATAAGGAAAAGCAAAGCAAACATTAAAAACGACAACATAAATATATTTTATCGTTTCGTTTTCACCAAAGTAGAAAGTAAACAAGTCCTCAAGCCAGGTGACATACCTCTAACCGAGAAATATCATTGAAACTTTTTCTCCTTGTTTTAAGTTGAATTGGCTTTATCTTTGTGCCAACAAGACTCTTGTATTGTTTTTTGCCTCTCCAATTGGAGTTACTAAAATTTTATTTTTATTTTTCCCTATACCTGTGAGAAAACTGTTCTGAACAAGGTTTTAGTGCCTATTAGTTCTGTGTTGTTGCAGGCTTTTACTTGTCTCATTTGTTGTTTAGGGATTTTTTTTGTTTTATCATTGAAACTGTTTTCTGTTTCACTTGTCACTTTTGTTAGGCATCTTTTCCTCCTTAAGGCTCTTTCTTTTCGCATTGAAAAAAGGGCTCTGTGTAACATTAGTTTTAAAATTACTATTTGTACATATTTAATGATTTTAAGATATAAATATGAATTTGTAATTTTGAATGCTATCAAAATGTGGTTCTTTATAACTATTATTATTGATGTAACTATCATTACTCCTGTTTTAGGCTGATGTTAAGACTGACATTGAAAAACTGTGTGATGAAAAGATTCCAAAATATTTGGTAAGCCATCAAATTATTATTTTACTTATTTCAAGTGTATGATAGGTGATATTTATTGTAGTACATTTAAATTGGCAACATATTGTGACATTTTATTATTTCACACTGTTAAATTATTTTATAAGTTATCCAAACCTAAGTAATGATGTAAATTTTAATTTTTTCGAAGTAAGGAAGTATCTATTTAATGGCATTATATATTTTTAAAAGGAGTATTCACTATGAGACAAGATTTTAAAAATATACGTTCTGAATGAGTTTTTTTTGAAACATTCTTCTCTTCCTCCTCCTTTTTTTCCCTTTACAGACAAACAGTTTTGTGGGTGGAAAACATCCTGCACAACTTTCCTGTGCTTGATTAGACATAATAAAGGCTAAAACTGCTTCCAACCTTTAAATTGAGAAATAGTTCATTTAAATTTTGAATCTTGGTTCTCAAGGGGGGGGGGGGGGAGAAATTATAAGTCTTTGAATACTTGTGTGCCAGCTGAGTTATAGCAAGTAGACTTAACGAGAGACTAATTGCCACCAAATTCAATAGAGGGCCATGTTTTTGCAACTTTTTAGGAAACTTTGTGTTACTTACTAAACTACATAAGTAACTCCAAAAAAAAAAGTTTGATTGCATCATTAACCTTTGTAGCAGTACTGCCGTGGGCAGGTAAAGGGCAGTAACTGCAAATTTTTCGATTTTCATTTTTTTGCATTTTTGAAATCTATGTTACATTAGTTTTATGGTACAAGCATCTTTTTTTGGTTTCCGATGAAAAAAAACTATTTTTTAACCAGTGGTAATTAGCAGTAACTGCATTTTTCGTTGCTGTGGGCAGGTAAACGGCAGTATCTGCATGTCTGCAGGATGAACACAATATGAATCGCTGTGCAAAACTTGCATCAAGCCGCAAAAACCATTTTCCTTTGTACTTAAACTAAGCGAAAGTAGGGGTGCCCTAATGGAAGGTCACGGGAGGTCATTGGTTGCACTTAAATGTTCCCAATGGGGTGTTTTATTACTTTTGGGGGTGAATCAGTGTTAATATCAAAGCAGACTTAAGTGATATAAATTGGCGTTACCACTTGGCGATATATCGCCAACCTTTTAGTCGCCAAGTGCTTGTCGCCAACTTGGTGAAATATCGCCAAATTGGCGACAAATTTGGCGAAAAAATTATTTTATGAGTTTGGGTTCAATTTAGCGCTATTGGCGGTATTTTGCGAAAAATCCACTAAATGATGCTAAAATCGGCGATATTTAGAAAATTAATTGTTGTAAATCATTTTTTGCTTTGTTTCGTGGTACATTTGGGGCGTAAATGTCTGAATTGTCATCTTGCTCATTGCAAGCATTATTTTAACACTTAAGGCATCTACTAAAAAAATTTACACGTAAAAGGAAGTAGTGTGGGGTCCATACCAGATTTTTTTCTTTCAAATAAAGTTTCTCTCCACTAGCAGACAATATTTTTCACGATTTCAAAGATACACAAGCCAAACTTGGCAGACGACAAACAAAAATGCAGCAATGAAATGATTTTATTTACATTGTTTTGTTTTCTTTTAATTACAGTTGCTTTCATACTAACAGACGATAGTTTTTGCAGTTTAATCCCTAGCTGTTGCATTTTTAATAGTACTATGAAAAAAATCGTCAGCACAACAAGCATTTCAAGCTCTCTTTTTCTCAAAGTGATTTCTTGTTTTAATGCAAAGTACAAAGCATTAACTGATTTGTAGTAATTTTAAAACATCTGGTGTGCACGCCACACTACTTCCTTTTACGTTTAAATTCCATAATAAATGCCTCAAGTGTTAAAATAGTGCATTAGAGTGAGCAAGATAACAATTCAAACATTTACACCCCTAGTTTGTGACGAATCAATGCAAAATAATGTTTTACAATGATTTATTTTCTAAATATCGCCGATTTTAACATGATTCAGTGAATTTTTCGCAAAATGTGCCCAATAGCGCCAAATTGAATCCAAATTTAAAAAAAAAAAAATCATTTTTTCGCCAAATTTGTCGCCAACTTGGCGACAAACACTTGGCGACCAAAAGTTTGGCGATATATCGCCAAGTGGTTGCACCAAATCATATCACTCAATCTGCACTGAAATTAACATTGATTTACCCCACAAAGGGGTAAAAGACCCCCTTGGGAACATTCGAATGCAACCACAAGGGGAGGTGCACAACGACCACCCTCAGAGCCTACATACCAAACTAGAAGCTTCTACGGCATATAGTTTTTGAGTTATGCGACATACATACATACATACGCACATACAAACATACATACATACATACGCACATGCATACGTACATACAGACGTCACGAGTAAACTCGTCGTAATTAACTGCGGCATGGTCGAAAAGGATATTTCGGCTGTTTATATGTTAGTAGGTACATATGCATGTGCTAATAGGTCGAAAAAACTACTCAACATTCATTCGGGGGTGAGCAAAATCAAAATTTAGACTGAATTTTGAGTGAAATTTTCTTTGTGATCACAATACTTCCTTTACTAAGTAAAAGGAAGTAAAAATGGCTGAAGAATCATCAAGTTTTGCTTCATATTTTCCATAATACAATACAGTTCATTATATTTTTTAATTATATTTTGCGTTCGTTTATATTAAGTCTATATCAAGTGGATACACGGTATTCATGTATATTTTTTAATGAAACATATCATTCACAATACAATACTATATTTCGTAATAACATATCTACTCCGCATGTTGTCGAATATGTAAATACTGGACATTTAGTAGCATACTGTGCAGTTACTGCCGACTGCCAGTCAATTCCGCATGACAATTAGAGTGAAAAGGGCAGGTAAACGGCAGTATCTGCTTTACCTCTCTATGCGCTTGCAAAATCAAAATTCAATCGATTACCCAAAAAATATATCGGTATAAACATATAGTATCGCCTATGTTCGAAGTGCAATGTTTTATTGATCTTTGTGGGAAATCAAAAACGCGTTTCTTTAATTATCTCGAAAACTCATTTTTGCAGATACTGCCGTTTACCTGCCCACGGCAGAGTAGACATGAGTACCTGTTCTTACTGAGGTCCGATTTTAAGGAGTCGGCAAATTTTGTGCATATGTGTGTGTTTCATGCAGTTTAATTAATTTCACTTTGCATAGCCTTGGATTTATATGATTTTATGACATCTAGATATCAAACCAAACATGGCATAGTAAGGCTAGTCCATCTTGCTTGAGAAAAAAGCTCATACCTTTCCTATTCATGTTGGAAAATAAAGTTATACATAATTGACCCATTTTAGATTACTCAAGCTTGTATTAACTAGGATCTCTGGCAGCATTAAAACATGAAATATTAAAATTTATGATTTTTTTTAATTTAAAAGGAAAACTCTTTATAGGAATTTTGTGCCAAAAGAATTCTTTAATTATACTGTTATTTTAAAAACATTGGTTCACATCAGTTCAAATCAAAAATTAATTGAAGGGGGGGGGGGATGGATGGGAGAAAGAAATCCTCAAACTTGTTCACAACAGTTGTAAAACCCACATTTGCGAAGTTCAGCCAAGGAACTGAAAAAACTTAAAAATAGATTGCAACATAAACTTAATTAACCTTTACCATAAAATGAATTTAATGTTATTTTTTTATTAACGTTATAGTGAGAAAGCTCACATTTCTCTGGTTATGATGCTAGGAGAGCAGGGTAGGGTTTTCATTAGCACATGGGCACCGCATGTGTTGCATTTTCCAAACTAAAATCTGTTTTCATCCAATTCCCACTAAAGACTCCTTAGCATTTTAGTCAGGATGGAAAATCCTACCTTTCCAATATTCGATTGTGTGATCTCTGCAGATGTTAATATTGTGTTATGTTTCTTTTTCTCTTTTATCTGGTATTTTAATGTTGATTTTTGCATTTAGTGAGATGGGTAAGATTTCTATTTCATTTTATTGAATTTTTTTCAGTGTAATCTCTTGGTGAACGACTACTTCCCAGAAATATACAGTTATCTTGTGTCCAGTGTAAGTCCTAATGATTAATTAAACATATATGTACCTCTGTTTTTTATATTTATTCAAGCATGCATGGATTTTTTGTAGTAGTTGAAGTTAGTAACCTATAAATGTTTTCCATACTTGTGCTATTTATTTTTTTAAAAAGAATTTTGATAGCTTTCAGGCTCATTGTTACAACATACTTATATTATTGTTCAAATTTTAGACACCTGCACAATTGTGTAGCATAGCTGGTGTTTGTCCTCAGAAGTGTTTACCTAATGTAAGTCATCTTATTTTTTGTAATTAAAAATAAGTAACCTATTTGTATAATACCTTGCCTATTGTTTTAATACTTTAAAGTTTATTAAACATTTTATCTATGTAATAGATACTTCAATAAGATTAATAAGTTGTGTATAAATGCTTTACTTAATAATGTGTCTACTGTAAGTTTTGTGTAAGTAACATCCTCACGTTAAATGTTTGTTTATTAGTATGAGGTCTACCTGTTTTTTTATGTATTATTTGTGATTTGCAGGAACATAAACCAACCTTGAAAGATGAATTAACTTGTGAATTTTGTGAACATGTCTTGCAGCACATTAAAGACTTAGTAACAACCAACACGACAGAGGTAATTTTAGAAATCTACTTGATGTATTTGTAATGAATGAAATGTACTGTAAAAGAACATTTTACTGTTTTGTCTTTTTTCATTCATCAATGTTTCATCTCTTAAGAAATGAATGAGATGTTTCCATTAAGAAATTTTTTTGGTTGAAGTTACAGTTTCTACAACAATAAAAGCAATTCTGTGTTGCTAAATAATAATATTTTTCTGTACTTGTTAACTAAATTTAATACATTTGTTTTGAAATAGGAAGAGTTCAGGACAGCACTGTTGAATTTCTGCAAGCATGTTGGCAGCTTTTCTGACAAAGTAAGCACTTGATATTATTTTGCAGCAAATCTTTGCATTATGTCATTGCCAATTAGACTTAATATTATTTCTTATACTTGTTAGTTTTATACATAGATCTTTTATTTTACAGTGCACATCTTTGGTAAATGATTACTATGACATGCTTTTTGATTACATTAGAAACTTGGTAAGCAAATAAATATATATTTTTTTATCTTAATTTTTGTACTCATGCTTAGCATTTTTAAAATGTGTAAATCGTCATAACTTTTCATCTATTAAAATCTGTTATTGAATGGATAAAAGATAAGATCAATTGATGCAATAGAGTTTTAGAACTTACTAATGCGTAAACAGGATATTCCCTTCTCATTCTTCTGCCCTTTATTTATTGGGCAATTGTTTTGAAAATCCAAAAAATGCAATATGATTCAATGAAGGTGAAAAAATGGGAGAGATAAAATAACTCTCAAAGTTTTAACACTTTTGCACGTGTTTTTTTTTTCCTCTAACATTCTAATGAAACAAGGAGATTGAAATTGATCTCTCTCATTTTCGTAAAAACTTTGCAACGGCTGAAAATTTTAACCTCTGATGTCCTAGAAAGTTAATTTGGATAAGCAAGATATGCACAGAGGTGAGGAAGAATTACTAGTATATTAGCTTCAACCTCCGAGCTTGGAAGGGGTTTCAAATTAAACTCTGTTAATATTGTTAAGAATTAGGAAATTATTGAATACATTGACTTACCAAAATATTTAGAATATTCTTATAATTGACAATCCATCATGTGTTACATCAAATTCAACTAATAGTTAAAAGCGTTAATGTTTCAAACTTTCATTTTCAAAAAGCTTTAAAAGCTCTAAATGCTTTTTATTTCTTATTTATATAGTAATATATATATTTTGTAAATTTCAAGTCGTATGTTTATTATTTAGGATACTAAAGGAATGTGTACTTTGATTGGACTCTGCAATAATGCCAAATGCACCACAATGCCTCTTGTTAAGCTAGTCCCTGCCCTAGAAACCAGGAGCAGACTACCAATGATACAGATTGATCCACCTGCACCTGTTAGCAACAATATTGACTCTATTCCTTTGGTTAAATTAGTTCCTGCTCGTACTGTTTCAAAGCAAGAAATGAAAGAATCTAATGATATTTTCCGTAAGATATATTTTGCATAGTTGAATGTAATTTCTTGTAAATATTTTAGTGCCAATTTTCAAATATATAAATTGGTTAAGGAATCACTCTGTTACCGGTTTATTTTGAAATGTTACTCAATCAATGTGATACTTTTTTATTATATGACTGTGATGTTCTAATTTGTTATGTTTTTCTCTACGATTGATTTGTATTGTTGAAGCAATAAAAACGTTTTTTATTTCGAATTTTTTTTCCTCACTGAGAAGTATGTTCAAACGTGACTTATTCAAGAGCAATACCAGTTTCTTAAAAAAAAAAAAAAAAAAAAACCTTAAGTTTAGAGAAATGGGAAAGCTTGAATAACTATTTTTTATACACTTTCTCCCATTTTAATAGCCTGTTTTGTACTTACTGAAAAATGAACTTTAGCAATTCCAGTTTGAGATCTTTTAAATACTTCATTTCCATGCTGATTTTTAGAAATTAATCTTCAATAAAAAAATAATACTAATGAACTGGATGTTAGTGTTTAAGAAAATTGAATGCAGTAAAATTTTAACAATGGTGATTCTTAAACTCAACCGCCACTTTATTCAAAATTTGTGAAAATAAAAGCATATATATGTAAAAATTATTCTGGTCTGAGCTTATTCTTCTGAAGAAATTTTGACTCTAAAGTACAAAAATTTTCATGTCCTTATCAATGAATTCACCCAATGGATCATCTGGCAATCAAAGATCTTAAAATTGAATATCCAAATACTTATGCTCATATAACTTACTGAACCATGAGATAAAATTTAACAGGAATTGATAAGGAACAGTTCATATAATACCATTGCAGTTAAACACAACAAAGGAAATGTTAAAAGTAAAACAAAATTGTGTTGGAATTTAAAAATATTTTTTCAAAATTGAAAGTGTTAGATAAAACATTAAAGGATTGCTTTGCAGTGATGAAGAACAGGAAGCTACTGCCATACAGTAATTTGATAAATTTGTTTGATCTACAGATTCAAATGTTCAAAAGGCTTGTCAGGTTATTAATTCATATTTGGTTTATTTGAGAGAAGTCACTGAAAAGATTTGATAGTAATCTGGATAGTTAGGGGAACTCTCAAACACGAATTTTACTAAGTTATAAGTGTACTCTAAAAAACTTGACAATGACCTTGACCTACTTTTCCATTGTTTGAAATTGAATGTTTTATCTTACTTGACTTGGAACAATCAAAGTTTCATTTTTATCCCTTTCTGTAATTATCTATACTGTAATTACAGAAAACAATGAAAAATACTATTATGTAAATTTTCATTGTAGTATTTTCTTTTAAATATGTTATTGTTGATATTAAAATTATGAGTAAACATATTAATACAGTTTTGTAGATCTTGTGAATCTACTTTTGCAAGCAATTGCCAGGTGCACTGATTATGTGAAATTAAATTTTAATGACTAAATGAAAATGTTCTTATCTTACTAACTGTGGACTGTAAAAATATTGGTTATCTTATGTACTTTTTAGCTTTTCTTTTTCTTAAAATTCCTTTCCCCTCCTTTAATATACTTGTTAGACGTACTGACTTCAGTGTTACTGCTCGAAAAAAAGTATCTTTGAAACATAATTATTGAAGTGTCTGTATCAACTTAGTTAAAGTTTATAATTTAGTTTACTATTATTACTTGTTAATTATATCTCCATGTTAAGGTCAAAAGCAGTTTATATAATAGATTCTGTGTTATTTCACATGATCTTATTTATTTAGTTGTTGATAATTTCATTTCTTCTGTTATAGAGCAACAACTTCCATTAGAAAGGCTGATTCATCCATTGCCAATCTTAGAAAAGGATACAGAGTGTGCATTTTGTAAAGCAATATCATTTTACATCCAACACGATCTAAATGGAAACAAAAGCAAGGTGTGTTTCACATAAATATTTTTATTGTAATACTTCTTGGTTGTTTCCATAAGCGACCACCATTCATTATGCTGAATCTGAATGTCGAACATAGGAAGAGGCAACAGGAGGGGTTCAGGTTCATGTGCCAAATTGTAAACAGTAAATTAAAGCAATTAAATTTAAATATTATCGTATTCACATGAGGAGTATGGTTCTTTAAGAAACAGCTTAGTGATCTGTTTATAAATTTTGTTAGCTTAACAAAGTTGAATTTGATCGCAATAAGTTTCAAGCATAAAGCATAGGATAAAAATCTCAGCAATTCAAAAATAATTGAATGTTTCTAGAACTAGATTAATGCATTCTAATTCAAAATTGGTTCTAATTCTTAATTATAAAAAACAACTTTTAATAAATACTCAGTTAATAATGTTCTTCATTCTTGGAGGCTTATTTAATAACTATTAAACTTATGTAAGTATTAACTATATAATTATTAGACATACATGTTTTACAAAATGTTTTGGTATTTATAGGTTGCAGTTAGACAGGCTGTAGATGGAGTTTGCGAAAAATGGGTTAAGGATTTTCCAGACCATTGTACAAAATTTGTCAATAAATATGCCATGAAATTTCAAGTTGCAGTAGCCAAGGGAGTAAGTTTTGAAGATATTTGTCCACACATGAAAGCTTGTCCGTTAGAAGAAAATAAATCAGGTAAATAAATAGGAAATAAAGGTAATTAAACAATGAAAAGATAGTACAAATTTGCAAAAAGTTCAGACATGTGTTTTAAGGTTACAAGGAATCCCTTTTATCAGTGCAACAGAAATTCCTTGGTACTACCAAAACATTAGTTTGCCATTTATTCCAAATTTCTGCTTTTTATACATTGTTTAATTATGTTTTACATTTCAGCACAAAGTTATTCGTTTCATATAGATGATGGTTGTGTGCATGTGTGTATTTATGTATTTGTTTGGTAAAAAGGCAATTCCACATCACATTAATAAAAAAAAAAGTTTTTTATCTCATCGTTTCCGATTTTAACAAAATTTGTTGTGAGGGACACATGTGACGAGAAAAGTAATAATGCTAGTTTTTAGATTTTTATTTTAAAAATTGTATGAAATACAGTTCTGTAAAAAACAGCAAAAAGTGCGAAAAAAAGATAAGTAGTTACATGCAAATGACCGTAACTTAGCTCTTTATAAAAGTAGAATAAAAATTCAAAAACCATTATAAAGCTAAAGAATGGAGCTTTTTATTGATGTATAACATGACTCGATGAATGACCTTAAAACTCAAAAGCTGTGGCAAGAAAGTCATATAATATATCCATAGAGAGCATTATTCTTTAGCTTTACATTGGTTTTTGAATTTCTGTTCTGGTCTAATTAAGAGCAAAGTTAGTCTTTTGCATGTAACCATTTTTTGTTTTTTCGCACTTTTTGCTGTTTTTTACAGCCCAGTATTTCGTACAGTTTAAAAAATAAAAATCTAAAAATTGGTATAGGATTACTTTTCTCGTCATATGTATCCCTTGCACCAAATTTTGTTAAAATCAAAAATGGTGAGGTCAAGGTAATTGATCTGACATGGAAACGCTCAAAGTGAATCTTCACTTGTGTTTTTTTTAACTAAAATTTTGGGAAATAATCTAATCTAAAGTGTTTTTTAAAAAGAACTTTTTTGTTTCAGAATTAAATGTGCAAGTTATGCCACAAGTCAAGGATTCTCCATTTTGTGACTTATGCAAAGATGCTATGAATGCACTTGAGAAGCAACTTAGTGATCCATCGATTAAAGTAAGAAAAATTTGCTCAATAAAAATGTGATTTGAATTCTTACTTTTATTATTAAAAAGAAACGTTTTAATTTTAAATTCATTGTTTTGTGTCATTGTGATTGAGAAGCATTAAAATTAATGAATACTGAATGAAATATTGAAATATCTCAATTCTCAATTATGAGCAGCTTTGTTGTTGATATGAGAGTTAATTCAGCTTAAAGAGCTTCGGATTTAAAAGTGCATTATTCCAACTGCACTGAAACTTAGAAAGTCGTGCCTCTTTATAGTTATTGCTAAATATATTGAATGTAGGCTATTCTTAATTTATTTAACTGCTGTGAGCATATGGCTTGTCTACTTTAAGTTTGGAAAACCTGTAACAGCATAGTGAAAATATATTTTATACATTCACATATATAGGACCCCTTGAAAGGCAAAAGCTTAACAACTAAAAGGGTACAAAGTGGGAAGGGGGGTGGAGAGAGAAGAAGAAAAATCGGAAGGCAAATCAAGAGAAGTAAAAGAATACTTCTCTGGAATAGTAGTCAACTGCTAGTGCTATATCATGCTGATGCTTCAACAGAGCTATTTCATTATAGTTCAATATTAAAGAAATCGTTTTGACTCGATGTGGTAGTTCACACAAAGGTGGGGTTTATTAAATGGGTACTAAACAAGAAATGTGCTTTGCCTATGTAAAAATAGTTGTGTATTCTGTATAAACAGAATCATGCAATTAAGTGCCCTTTTGGAAGCAAGAGCATTAACTAACTTTAAGTGATTATTATCATTATTATTTTGAAAATCAAACTCAAAACAAAAATTAAGTTGAGTATATGCTGCTCAAACTAAACATGTGTTTTCAAAATCTTGTTTGTTATATTGATTTTATTTATTACGAGGTTAATTTGTTTGATTTAACTAAATTTTCTTTCAATAAATGTAAAATGAGCCTTTTATTTATTTTGCGATGCTTTATTTTTGCTTTCATATTTAATGACAAATAATTGTTATCTTCAGTCTCTGTGTATTTGTCTAATTTTTAGTGCTTTTTCAGCAAAAGCTCGAAAATTTGGCTGATCAAGCATGCAATATGCTGCCTAAGGAACTGCGAGATGATTGTGTTAGTTTCATCAATCAGAATGTAGATGCTTTAATTGATATTCTTCAACAAGAATTGACGGGTGATAATATTTGCCCAGCTCTTGGCTTGTGCTCAGGTAAGTCAGTAGCAGTTGATAAAAATGTGAATTATTTTTTTTATTGCTATCAACTGCCTTAGCTGTTGACATAGGCGCATGATGGCTGTGCTCTCAACTGCTATAATTGACTTTCGCCCTGTGTCTCAGTTGATCAATTTTTCATATCTTATCAAGAAACCATACAATAGTGCAATTATGACAGAATCTAAATTAAGTAGCATTCAAAATATTACAGTAAAGCATGTTTCGGACACATAAATTACGTGCCGTATGCCCTCGTGTCCCGATTATTGAAATATGAGGTCCTAAAATCTTTCAAAATTTCATGGAAAGTTGGCAAATTTAGCCCGTTTTGGTGATTAAATGGAAGATATCTTTCACATGCTTTGCAGATGATTTTCTTATCAAGAGCAGATACAGATTAGCATTTTTGAGGTGGAGGGGGGAGGGTGCAACCCCCCCCAAGAACAAAATGAAAGTTTTATGTGCAAAAAATTTCTGAATTGCTTGAGTGTCCATAAAAAGCACCAATTTGGACAGAAATAAGGCACCTGATGCAGAATCAATGCTACTAATTAATTTTGTGCAGTGAAAGTAAGTAATATGTAAAATAATTACTTAAGAAAAAAAATGAAGAGATTAATTCAATCATTTACATTATATTCATAAAGTATTTGAAAACAATGTGGATGGATAATATTGCAGATCATTAAGGAGACAGGATGCATAGCCCTCATGACGTTTGTTCCTGTGTTTTGTCACTTACAAGCAGCGAAGTAGCGTGATACCTTTCATTTTGCATTGATTCTTTTAAATTTGGCAAGCTTTAAGACTATATCCAAACAAAAGGGATGAGAGCAAATAATTTATGCATAAAAATTAAAAGGTTGATTATGTTCTTTCGTTTGCTACTTATATTATTAGCTATGATTTTCTTTTCTTTTCATTATTACACCACATAGCGTTCCATTCCTTTGGAATAGGATAATACCTTGGGACTAGATTGGGGGAGATTTGGTTAATCTATTCCCAGGAAAAGTAGCAACGAAAACATTCAGCTATCAACAAGTTTTTAGTATTGTTATTATTTTTCATTGTCAGTGGTGTAAAAGACTCAAAATTGTAAATTTTCCAATTCTTGCAGCCAAAACAAGAGTAACACTTCCACCCCGAATCAAAGACTTAGAATGTGATGTGTGCAAAGATGTTGTATCAAATCTGAGACAGAAAATAGAAGATCCAGGATCTAAGGTTTGTTGTTATTTCAACATCAAAAGCAGTTTAAAATGTTCTGCAAAGTATGTGTAATAAAAGCAATTCTAAGCTAAAATTTACAATATAGTAACCCCAATGAATACATTGCAAAAAAGAAAAAAAACTAATGTTATAATATATATTTTATTTTGGTTGATTAAATGTAATTTATTAGAATTAGCAATTACAGTCGTAGCTAGGTGCTAATACTATACCAATAAATTTGCATATTTTAAACTTATTTTTTTTTTCTGTTGAAATATGAAAAACAAATGCTTTAAATTCCTTTTTAATGAACTTATCGCTTCTTTTAGAAAATTGTCTTGACATTCTTAGAGGAGGGTTGTGCTAGATTGCCTGGATCTTTAGCCACTGAGTGCAGAAAATTCGTTGATGAAAACATTGATACTGTTGTCGCCATGATAATTCAAGAGTTAGATCCAGATACTGTTTGTGGCATCTTAAAAATTTGCCCAGGTGAAATATTTTATTTCTTCAGTATCAATTAAGTATTATGTGGTAAAAAAGGGTAATAATATTAATAATTATAAAAATGACAGCAAAAAAAAAAAAAAAAAAAGTTGGTTGAAAGGCGTATTATTTGTTGTGGAAATAGTCTAGTGTACATTGTTAGTCTTGTATTTGGAACATTGACTTTTTTTTTTATTAGTCTGATTAATGCACTTTTCTTCATTCCAAAATACTTTACTACTCTGCAATTGCAAAAACTAATTAATTGATCCATTGCAGTCACAGTATTATAATTATCTTTTCCTTAAATTGCATTTGGGTTTTAAATTTTGTAAGTATTTGAACCACAGTACTTGTGCATAACAACCATTATTCCATATTAATGGAAGTATAACTCCTAAAAACACATGCTTTTTTGATAAAAGCGGCTGAAGTGGAAATTAATTATTTTGTTTTTTCTTTAATTGTTCTAGAAGAAGATTTTCTGATTTAAAATGTTGAGCAATCGATTCTAGTTTAGAAATGCTTTTGGAATTTTAATTATTTATTTGAAGAAAATTACCATAAGTTCAGTGGGAACAATAACTGAACAGCCTTACAAGTCAACCAATGGTCTTATGCTAGTTTCTTTACTACCTTTAGGTACAACAGAGCTAGGTGTGGTACTATGAGCTGTTGGTATCCCACGAAAAAACATAACAAAACTGCGTTTCGTGCAAGGAAAGAAGTTCGAAATTTTGTGACATTTTGAATTAAACAAAACATTGAGTTTTCTGCCATGCTTTGTCATTTTGCAAAATAATGAAGCTATGGAACATAATCTTGTGTTTAGTTTTTCAGTTTCATTGTTAAAGCTTTGTATAATAAACTGTACATATTCATTTCAGCTTCATTGTTACCAGTACAAAAGTCACCTGCCAAGGTAAATGATTTGGAGTGCGATTTGTGTAAAGAAGTTGTTCAAAAAGTTGAAGATATGATAAAAGATAAGAAAACAGAAGTATGTATTTTTAAACTTAATGTACACAATTATTTAATACAAAATATGTATTTTTTTCTTTTGTTTACCGATTTGCTTTGCTCTTAAGTGTAAAAGCAACCGCATCTTCCATTTCTGTTTTCCTTCCTTTCCTAAAATATGCAATATATTGCTGCAATATTTTCTTCGTCAGCTTAACTAATAATGTCTTTTTGTATTTGCATGTATTTGCAAAAGAAAAAAAAAAAACCTTGATAAAGTTACTTTATGATAAAATGTGGCTACTAAATTGAGTGCCATTCAGCCACAGGTGAACAACTAAAAATTTGAATTCTCATGTCTATTGTTAAATAAATATTAAAAATGCTATTTTTTATAATTGTGCTCTAACAAAGTGTATTAAAAGTGCTGTTTCTTGCAACTATTCTTCTAACAAAGTTAATTATAAGTGCTGTTTCTTGTAATTTTATTCCACTTTTGAATTTTTAATAACATTATTAGTGTTTTTTTTTTTCTTTAATTTAGGATGAAATCAAAAATGCTTTAGATAAGGTTTGCTCTTATTTACCAAAATCTCTTGCTGATAAATGTGAAAATTTTGTCAACACATACACCGATCTTCTCATAACCTTGCTTGCACAAGAAATGGATCCAGCTATGGTCTGTGCTTACCTAAAAGTTTGTCCAGGTAATTAAAACATTTTTCTACAATGTCCAGAAGTTTTCTGTGTGTTTATGGGTAAATGAATAGAAAAGAAAGAATCATATTGTAACCCAGAAGTCATTCATAATAAATGTTGCTTTCTACATGCATAAATCATACATTAAAATATGCTTCCTTAGTTTTATTATCAATGCTATTTTTGAGAATTTTTATATTTTTTGAGTTTTGTTTTATAACATGTCATATAGTCATTGGGGAAAAAGCTGCAATATGAAAATGTATTAAGTTGGTCCAGTTTAAAGTTTGTCAACAATGTTTTGAATTTTACTCTTAATTTGTATGGCATGTGTATGGTAATTTTATAAATCCTAATCAACTTCATTAAATTTCTGCTATAAGTAGATTTTGTACAAGATTTTGGAGCATTTATGACAACTATAGTTGCATTAGCTAGGCTTGCCAGATTTCTGGCATGTTCAACCGAGACACAAGAATGCCCCCCCCCCCCGTTCAGTTTCGAGGCAATTCAAGGGTCATACTCTCTCTCTCTCTTGGCTGGTTTTTAGAGTGGTTTAGTGGGTAGTTTATTTTCAATGCTAATAAATAAATGGTTCCTAATTAAGAACGTAAGCTAGAGGCAGTAATTTATTACACAGGAAAATGTGTTTAAACATTTTATTTGGAACCTGTGAATATTTGCCAGCTACATAAGTGAGGAGAAACCGTTTAAATGAGGAACAAAAATTTGAATGATATTCATGTGAACTTTTTATTGACTAGGACTTTTTTAGAAATTTTTTGACTTTAACCTTGTCGTAAAAATTTTCTTTGACTAGTCCGATGTCAATTGTACACGTCAAGGTTACAAATGCCAAAGTAATTATCCTAAATAATCCTTCTCAGTTACATATCTTTAGCCTTTTTGGTCACCTATAATCAAATTTGTCGTTTTCCCGAATGTGAAACAAACCAGCCGAGACACCAGGATTTTGTCTGAAAACCGGGGAGTCTGGCAAGCCTAGCCTTAGCCGTAGTTTTATCTGTCATTTTTGAAGTTAATGTTTTAGCTGATATTTGTTTTAAATATGACATAATGTATGAATTGATTATTCTCATTCTGAATCCATTTTTTTCTAGAAAAAGAAAATTTTGCAGAATTCCAATCAAAAGGTTTTTCGTTTGTTTATTATTTAACAATGCATGCTTAGCTTAATACTTTTTACCTCATGCTTCTTTTCCAGAAAAGAAAAATCACTAAAAAGAATTGCATGCTGCATGGCTTTGATTTCAAACTTTTACGTTTTCAGTACCTTTTAGAATAAATGGGCTTTGGAACTTCTTAACTAGTTTTTCAGTCTTAAAAAGCTGTATTTTCTTAGTTATTTATATATATTTTTTTCTTTACTTTCAGCTGTGGATGTTGAATGTCAGGGTTGCCAATATCTTCTACATTTCCTTCAGGAGCAACTTATGAATACTGATACTCAGGTTTGCTACATTTTTTGCTGAACAATTATTGCATTTCATTTATTCTGTTCATCTGATTTTTTATTTGCGTAAGTTACTTAATTTCACGACTGAAGAAAATTTTGCAAGATCAGGGTTTGGTATTTATGTATCAAATAGTTTCAATCGCACAAGATGATGTCTTTAAATAGTAAATGCTGCCTCAAAACATTATTATCAATTATCTTACATTATTGTTATAATATACAGACCACAAATAAATGTCTCTTTCGTTATTTGTCTCTAAATATACATTTCTTGTAAAAACTTACGTTCTGTAAGTGGTATTTTCGTATGAATGGTATTTACAATCATTTGTGATGTGGATAATGTTATGTTAGAAAAATAAAATACAAGAACTTACAGTCGAGCTAGCCCGCTTATTAGAATATCGGTTAAAAGAATATCCCATTTAATATAATAGGTTTTCAATGTACAAACCGTTGTAATGCATTATTTTGATCCCGGATTATAGAATATCCCGCTTATTAAAATATTTTTTATGGCAAAATGACATCCATTAAGCAGGTTCGACTGTATTTTGGTGCTGACTATTATATTCATATATGTAAAATGATTAAATATATGCAAGTGTTATGTAAAAAGCACAGAAAAACATCACAGTATTAAGCATGATATTAATATAAATTACATGTAAATTAAAGCATAAAAGAGGTTTTTAATATCATATGCGAATTTAAATATATTTTTTGATTATTGTGACGTATTTTAGAACTAATATTTCACTTACATTTTTTAATGAATTTTAAATCAGTTTAGCATTAACTGCTTTTGCTCATTTTTCTTTTGTTAGCTACTTTTACACAATTAGATAATTTAGAAATGAACAAAATGCATTATAGGCAGTGCACACAAGAAATTGTTCTTTTTTTAGACCAATGTTTAATATTTAACTTGGCAGTTTTAATCTACATTAAAACATTTACATTTTCAATAATTTTATGAGTATAGAATAAAAAATAAATATTATATTACTACATTTATTATTTTAATGATGCATTAATATATCATATAAATGAAGTGTCACTTTTTGGTTATTTTAATAATAAATGCACACAGGCCTATATCTCCTATATTTTCTCAGTTTGTCAGATATTCTCCTATATTTCTTACTTACTCCTATATTTTATTTCTAACTCCTATATTTTTTTCATCAGATGTTAGATGCTGCCCAAAAATGCAAAACTACTTTCCTCCTCATATTTTGCAGATTAATTCCGATTTAGCTCACTAAATGGCTGCACTGATGTATATGTTTGAAGGCTGTAAGCTCTGACCTAACCTACGAGGATGGACGCTCCGCTCTACACCAGCCTTTAATTTTCCCTCAAAAAGCGAGGGACAGGGGCAAGGAATCTCGCCGCCAGATGTCGCTTTTAGGGGGCAAACAAAGCGCTTTTACAATGAAAACCTACGGAATTTTGAGTGTCAGACTTCGTAGATTTTTCGAAAATTATGGGCATTCTTTTTCAAAATTTCAACTCACTTAGCATTGTAACAACTCAGGTTAATCTCCAAAAACTACTGAAAAGAAATATATTTGCTTACAAATTAAATTAACGCTAGATGAACAAGACTCCGTCAGTAAGTCCGCTTCAGATTAAAAAATGAAAAAATGACTTTTGAAAAAGCAGAAAAAAAAAGTATCTTTTTTTATTACAACATTTTTTTTCTAGCATTTTCAATCCTATGTGAAGTTATCACCTGCCACTTAGCTGTTTCTGCGTTTTGCTAAATGCATTTTAAAACTTTTAAAAGCTTTAGGATGCAATAAAAATACTTTAAAAGCTAATAATGCATCACAAAAAGTATTATTTTCCTGTACATATACGTGAGTGCAGCAGTAAACAAGGCTTATGCACTTTCACTCCATGATTTTTAAAAATAAAGTAAGTTTTTTTTAAAAAGTAATATTAATTTAAAATCGATTTTAATATTTTTAACTTTACTTATTAAAAAGAATTAAGAATTTAAATTAAAAAATTGTAAAGACATTGTATTCAGAGAAATAAAACTTGTTAAATAAATTAATAAACAAATAAACGAAAATAAAGAAAGGAGAATAAAAAAGAAGAAACAGAGGCTCTAAATTTAAAGAAGAAATGTGATGATGAAGTAAACACCTTAGAAGCTAAGAAAAAACAGCTACAAAAAGCATTGGATAACAGTCACCATTTAATTGGGGAAGCCAAATATGGAACTAACAACTGCGGTATATGGCAGAAGTATGTTCAGCACGAGCTCTTTTGCAGTCAGGACACAAAATGCTCATTGAAAAGAAGGAAGAACTGACAAAAGTTGTACTGCAATATAATAATTTAATGAAAAGAATTAAAAAATAGTATTTTTACATCTGTAATGTTGGCATATGTACTAAACTTCTGTTTAGCTTTTTAATGAAAATAGATATTACATGTGCAACTTTTAACTTATTTTTAAAGCATCAATAATATGAAAATTCTTATGCTCTTACATCTGTTACTCTTCACATTACTATAATTTTATGCAGTGTAGAATCTTACTCAGAATGGTTTTTTTTTTTAAACATGTGTTGCAAAACATATTAGTATTCTATATCTCGAAATTCCGATATAATTCGCTATGGATCATGTATATATTTTTTTGAAACTCCTTTACATATATTTCAAACTCCTGTATTTTTTCCTTACAACTCCTATATATATATTTTTCCCTGCTTATGACCCCTGTGCACACTATTAATATGATTAATTTATTTTTCTTTTTAAAATTGTCGTAGTTTGATAAATATCTAAACTATCATGATATTTTCAAAATAAATATTGGATATATATCAGAAATATATCAACGCACCTTGAGCAAGATCAAAATTTAAATTTTACTGTTTTTAAAGCTTCAGCACCCAACAAATGTAGCTGTTTTAAAGTTGTGCAATAGTTGCTCTACTGCATTCTCCTTCACTATTGGCACATAACTCACTGCTTAATACTATTAAATTTGCTTATTAGTAGTAATCAATAAATGTAGAAGTGACTATTTTATTTGCAGTATTTGTGACAAAATAATTAAATAAAATAGTTATCAATATCAAATATTTATTGTTATTTTATTTAGAGATATCGAAGAATTTCTCAGTCATGTGATAGTTTGAATGTTTATAACAGTGATTGGCTTATTAGTCCAATAAGCTATATATATTAAAACTCTGAAATACACGGGGTTTTGAAAGTAAAAACATATTTTCAATTCTTATCAAAATGTGTTATGCTTTGCTGTATGTATGTGTACTACAGTAAATCCTTTAAAATTGAGTTTTAGTAAAACCCTTTATGGAGCGTTTAACCCGTTATTAATTTTTAGTAAAATATTTTACAAGATCCAATTAAATTATCCATAATTATGTAAAAACAAAAAGTTTGTGTTGTTGTTTGCTTTTGTTATTTTAAACATTACGTTGTAAGAGTATTTTTCGATGCTGAACCATAACGTCTTTGTTATTTAAAACTTAGTCATTTGCCAATTCTTTTCTTTATCAGGGAGAAATAAAAAATATTTTGAAAAGCGTCTGTGATATTTTGCCTGAAACCTATGCCAAAAACTGTGATGCTTTTGTTGACGAATATGGAGGTTCTCTATTGGTGCTAGTAGCTCAAGAAATTGACCCTACTTCCTTGTGCAATGCAATGAAGTTTTGTGGAAACAAGACTTTGTTAATTCCAGGTATGATTAAAAATAATTTTTTTTTTTTTTTTTGTGAATATGTATGTGTCCTAAAATATTTGTTCATTATTATCCGTTTTTAAGTTTTAAAAAAGTAATTGTCATGTTTTTTTTCATAGATTAAATTTGCACTAATTGTCCATGTAAACCAGTGGTTCCCAAAGTGGTCCACGGTACCCTCAGGGTTTCATATAAATGAAAGAGAGTTAGGGGTCCATGAAATGCAAATAGGGGTCCATGAGCCAGGATCACTAGCAAAATATCTGAGCAATAGCCTGCATCAGTTGCTACAATTTGTAATAAATGCTATAAACAAAACACTCATTAATTACTTAGCACTGTAAATTTTTTGTGCAGTTGTATGAAGAAAATGCTGAGAACTGTACTTAATTACCTCTTCACTCTGAAGTTCACTGTATGTTTAAAGGATCATGCTTGACAAGGTTTCTATTATTATTATTTTTGGCATTGACGTCTTAGTAGATTATCAATCTTTTGAATGACATTGAAAAATGAAAATTTTACAAGATGAGCTGTTTGCCATTATTATTATGAAAATATAAAAATGTTACGTTTTCCCTTCATCTGTTTCCTTTTAATTTACATTTTATTTTTTTACTCTGCAGTAAAACTGTCAAACTAAATTTTAAAAAAGTTTCCAGGCATTTAATAATTTTTTTATTGTTGAAAAAAAAAAAGCTCTCATACTGTTGGGTAAAATTTCTGATTCATCTTGCTATATTGTCTTGCTTTTATACATATATCTTGCTTTCATCTGATTGTTTTCGAACATCTATAATGGAACTTAACCATTTAATTCGCGGTTTTGAATGTTTCAGTTCTATTATTTCAGTGTCTGATTAGTTTTAAAACGACCCCTATTAAGGGGGTCCACAAGAACCGGGAAAACTTGGCTAGGGGTCCACAGAACAAAAAAGTGTGGGAACCACTGATGTGTAAACCAATCTATTGTTACTTTTGCAATATATGTACAATGAACTTCTTTAAAATATTACTTTCCGTTCTAGTTATAGTTTTATTTCCTAATTTTGTGATTTCATTTTTATACAAAAGAACTTTTTTGTGAAGTTCTATGATGAGTGATGAATCTTTTACTTATACTTTTCCCTTTGGCACCCATACATAGATTCTTATTTTCTTCTGAACAAAGGCATATTGTTGCTCATTTTTTGTTAATTGCCTTCATTGTTGTAACACTTTCAAAACACAGCTTTTGGTTATATTTGGTTGTAAGACACCTTTCTGATTATTATTAGCTATTAAATACCAAATGTTTCAACCATCTTGCCTGTTACAGCATTTTCTGCTGAAAGATCATTTTGAAGTGTTGAAAAATGTTTAAACTAACCATACATTTGAAATGCATCGGGTCCTTTACTAGGGTTTTAATGTATTGCAAATTTAAAGTTAGATAAAGAAAAAGTAAATGATTGAAAAATAGAATTAAAAACTTTTTCATGAATAATGTTCGGTTAACATAATATTGTGTCACAAATACAATTTGTGTAGTATAATTCAGTGAGTATCATTAATATTATTTTTTACTTTTCCAGTTGCTCCTTTGCATTCATTTAACATTGACGAATGCTCAGTATGCACTACAGTTGTGGATTATCTAGACAAACTTCTGGAAGAAGATGATGTTGACAAGGAAATCACTCAAGTTATTGAAAAAGTCTGCACTGTATTGCCATCATCATACAAAGCTAAATGCACCTCTATTCTTGAAACGTATGGTCCTTACATTTTGCAAATGATTGGACAGTTGGCAGACAGCAAGCAGGTGTGCCAGGTATGTTATAGTTTTTGTGTTTAGCTCTCTAACGCTTTTTAAAAGAGAATTTAGTGTTAAAAGTATATAAATACCTGCTTAAATTAAAAAATTCTCACTAGAGCTTCATTTCTCAGAAACTTTGTTTGAGAAATAGATTGATATTGTCATGTATTGAGATTTTTTATTCTTTCAAAGTATCTTACCAGAAAACCTCACAATAGTGTAATAATGAACATTTTTTCATCTATAGCAATCTAAAGAGCATTGTAAAACATAATTCTGGATGCATAAAGCATTTGCCCTCGTGTCCCCGTTATCGAAATATAAGGTCATTAAGTCTGCTGAAATTTTTAGAACATTGCGAGTTCGCAAGTTTTAGTGAATGAATTTAATACACCTTTCACACGATTTATAAATGGATGTGGACTGTGAAATTCTATGATTAATTTTTCACCTAGTGTTTAAGTTTGGCGCTCTTCTTAAATTTTTGTGCCAAAAATGTCTAATGTGGCTCTTTCGATAGCCACCTATTGAAACTTTTCCCATTATTACACAATTTGTGCGATTCCCTGGTAAGTAAAATATTAAGCTTTCACATAGGCCCCACCCCCTCCCTACTTCCACTCAAGTGTTTCTTGATGAGAAATGTTTTTTAAAAATGCACTTATATAAGCAATATTTAAAGTAACTATGTCTTTTTGTGCAAGGATGTTGAATTGTGCTCCAGTCCTGCTGGACATGTACACTTAGTTGGAGGAAATAAATGTACATTTGGGCCGTCGTACTGGTGCAAGTCATCACTTCACGCATCAGCATGCAAAGTAAGATGAAAACATTTTTTATGTGTTGATTTCTTTCTTGCTGTAATTTGATGGTCTTATTTCATTTTAAAATATGCTTATGTTAAAAAGATGCTGTTGTTTTTCCGTAATTCGTTATTTAATTTAAAACTTGAAATTATGAATCCTTCTCAAGGTGAAGAATTGTTATCTATCATACAAGACCTAAAATAGTTCTTGACATTCTGTCTTGTTAATTGTGTTTGACTGAAAAATACTATTATCCTATTCTGAACAGCGGTGAAATAGACATTAGGCCGTGCAGAGGTTGTGAATGGTATCTCAAGTTTGCAACTCACCCCATTTGATTCAAAGAGTTGTATTTTTGAAAATGCAAAGCTTTGGTTAGATTTATAGTCATAAGTGTGGTAAAAAAAAACTTTGAACTAGTTATTTTGAATGATACTTAGCATATGCTTTATTTTTTAGTAAATTTGTATTTTACATTTAGTTATTGGAAATGTGATACTTTGGATCATGTAATGAAGAAATGTAAAACACAACCCATTTCATTTCTTTTGATTATGATTTAAATATTTGAATATATTTCAGCTGTTACTTACTTTAGTCCTGTGAATTTAAGTAAAATGTGTGTTGCGTTAAGTTGGTCAATGGTCAGTTTATTTTTAACAGTACTTGAAGGGAAAAAATGCAATCATTTCAAAACTTCTTTGCATGGGAAAGCTCTTATTGTGGTTTTGTGTTGGTATTAGGCATAGCATTAAACATATCAGTTATATAATATAATATTTTTCATAATCATTTATATTGAAATCTATGTGTGAGCAAGGCATTGTTTTATATCATCTATTTCATTAACCTTTCGGAACCAGGCGGGGAGCCAGGGATTTTTTCAAGGTTTCATGTGTCTGGTACGACAGTTTATACCTTCTCTTTTCAATGGAAAAGAAATCTGTAGTTCAACTGTCGTACTACCTGGGTCGAAAGAAAAATTTCTATAGCCTGGATCCAAAAGGTTAAACACTCTCCATTATTAGGGTGTAATGAAAAAGAAAAAAAAAAGCAAAACTGATAAATGATTATCTAAAAGATGTGTATAATTATGATGACTCAAGCAAGTAGCCATCCCTTTAAATATGCTGTGATAAGAAAAAAAACTTATCTGAAACATAATGGTTAATTAAAATAGTAATGAAACACTATTTTTGCCAGTTTTAAATGAAAAAGTAATATGAATAATAATAGAACAGAAATGTTACAGTAAAGTGTTGAGAGAGAGAGAGAGAAATGGAATTGCTAAAAGTCTTTTTTTTTCTTCTCTCATTCAGAATTGAAAGGAATAATCTTTAAAATTTACCATAATGCCCTTAATGCTTAATCATGTTTGAAAGTTTAGTAGCATTAACAATAGTGAAGTTAATGTTGGGATCTGGTATAATATAGAGCTAATACTAATTTTGCACTGATTTTTTTTCTTTCTTTTCACTCAAAACGCCCTTTCCTTTTTTTCCCCTTTGTGTCTGTAAAAGAGAGCTATTGTATCAAAGAAAGTAAATGTTTTTAAAAGTAGCTATAAAATATATTGCTTGCTACAAGTTAAAAAAAAGTGTTAGATAAGTACCTAGAAAAAAAAAATTACAAAATTTTAACAATTAATAAATAAGCCCACATAAAAACAGATTAAGTGGGTATGATTTTATTTATCAATGATTCTAATAAAGTCTTAATCTATCGTGTAATCATACATATTTAGATTTGTTTCATCTGCTAAGATTCTTTTTTTCCCCACTTTCAGGCTGAAGAATATTGCAAAGACAAAGTTCTCAAGAACTAGAACTCTTATGATCTCCCGGATTTGTTCATTTAGTTTGAGAAAACCTGTTTTTATTTACGACTGTATATTAGCTATGCACCAATTTGTTACCGTTTTTATCTTGCCAAGACTGTTAAACTACATATTTTTTATTTGCTCAGACTAACATTTGCAGCTAGACTTGTGCATAGCAAATAAAACAACTTTTGTTTATAGCTTTTGTATTTAAGTCTTATTTTTAAGTGATAAGTTATTGGCTTTTATGCAGCGTGTGTCATTTGTATTGTACATTTAATGAAATAAACGTTTAAATTTGTATTTGGTCTTGCTTATTATTTATTATAAATTTGTGTTTGGTCTTTTAACAGGTCCATCATTTCGAATTTTTCTCGGGGGGGGGGGGGGGGCAAAGGTTGTATACACAATGTAAAATTTAATAAAAAAAGGCAAAAACCACGTCTATTTATATGCAAATACATTGATCTCCTCCCAAAGTCAGGGGAGGGGCAATTGACCCCCTCCTGTCCCCCCAAATCACCGGCCTGGCTTTTAAATTAATTTTCTGAACTTTGTTAGAGGAATTACATGGATGATTTCTAAGTTATTTACAATGATTCAAACTAACAGTTCGATCTGAAACTTCATTTGTAATCCATTATCACAGCTCATCTTAGAATTTCTAATTTCATCTGTCAAATCATCTGTGGCATACCTGGTGCTTTCTCTAAATAATTTTCGCTCTGCTGCAGATAAATATTATTTAAATAATTTTAAATATTAAAAAGAAAATGTTAAAACTCCAATTTTACGTGATGTAATAATTAGAGTTCTTACGCTCCTTTAGAACTCCTCCAACGCTCCTTCATTTAGGAAATTTTTTTGAAGGGGCCCTTCAAACTCCTTTATTTTGGTTCTAACTTCTTCAAAACTCCTCCATTTTTGGTTTAAGGCTCAAAATCTTTCTCTATGAAATAATCTGCAAATTTCAGGTAGCTCTCGGGGGAAAACAATTGCTGTATAAAATCTGGAAAAGATTAACTAATATCTTAAAAAACTACATCTTATAATATGCATATACAGTCGAGTCTCCATATAACGAAGTCGCAAGAGACCATTGAAAAGGTTCGTTATATAGAAACTTCACTATAAAGGAAATAGTAAATTTCTATGCTTAATTTTTCAATAGGGGCTATACATGTGTAAGTAGTACATTAGGTTAATTCTCACTTTACTATTTTTAGAATAAATACATTTTAGCAAGAAATAAATAATATGCATATTTTGAAGTTATAAATGTAACACAGTGAATGAATTAAGAAATAATTAAATTAATTTATTAACCTATTAAATTGTATCAGAAATGCTACTCGCATCTGTAGTATAATTGGTGAATTTTTGCAAATTTTTACATTAATAAATTAAAAGAATCAAACCTGAACTTGGTCGACGACACTAGTTTTACTTTGAAAATAGTCCGTGATTTTTTGCTGCACTTTGGAAACACTTTGCTCATAAAATTCTTCACATGTGTGAAGTGATTCTTCGCAAAGTAAGCCTTCACAAAAGCAATAGCAGAAAGACTTCTATTTTCCCGAACATTGACACTTTCTCCCATAAAAACTTCGCAATAGAGAAATTGGGCCATTTGATATTCGTTAAAGGGAGACAAATTTACCTGCTTTTTTACTGAAACTTTCTGTGTCACAGAAAATGCTTCGTTATATAGAGAACTTCGCTAAATAGAGTGTTCGTTATATGGAGACTCGACTGTATGTACCTATAAAATCAAATTGCATCAATGCTTTTTTTTTTTACTATCACCTGCATATTTTTGGGTTGAGTGCTGATTTTTGCATTGACGTTGGCTGTTCGTTATTCAGCAAAGTTAAAAATCGGTTATGTTTTTTTTTTCTTGATTTTCTACAAAAAGAGAGTTTTTTTTTTGCGATGAAAGTATTGTCCTTTATATTATGTTGCATTTGTGTCGACTCATTTTTGGTTTTTAAAACTTCAAGTTATTACAAACTGCATTTTTTTTTTTTTTTTTTTAATGGCAGAGTAGTCTCTGGAGTACTCTTCTAAAGAAAGTGACACAATTGATGCTGTTGGATGAGATGAGAAATGCCACAGAAATGATGCTAATAAATATTTTCTTGACTTACATGAATATTAGCTGCTCTTTTTATTTTAAGATACTTGAAAAAATCCTTTAAATGTCACAAATGCAAATGAACTTCATACAAATTAGGAATGTCATGCAAAACTTTTCAACTGGCACATAAAGCACCATACAGAGACTCCAAATATGTACTCCGTTACTTCATTGCATGAACTTTGTGAAAAACATGGATGCCACTTTAATGTGATGCACTTAAATCTTGTAAATTTTCAGAGACAGTTATATTAATATTTTTTTTGCTCAGTAACAGACATATTTCATAAGGTACTTCCATTACTGAGAAAAAAAATTATCAAATATTGTTTCTGGAAAGGTTCAAAATTTAATTGCGTCGTATCAAAATAAAAAGTTTATGTTCTTCATAACGTTTATTCAATAATGATGTGAAGATCCAACGTATTTTAAGTCTATGTACAGAGTTTTGTGAAATGATTGATGCATCTGTTGAAATAGAATTGAAGGGCTTCGGAGATGAAAGGGGTTACGTAACAAAACCCAAATTGTGAGTAATTAAAGTTCAAAGTTTTGTTGCTGCAGCTTTTTTACTTTCTGTGGTTTGTTGTTATGTCTGAGTATGAAGTTGGTCTAATGACATCTGCTTTTTGATGTACCAAGTTTTATTTGCTTACCTGTATCCATTGTATTTTCAGAAAATGTAACATAGCCCCTTCATCCTTCAAACCCTTCAATTGTAGTACAACAATAGTTTAAAATGTTTAAATAGACTAGACATTCTGTGTGTGTGTGAATAATGCACAAGGCATCCATCCACAGATTTTATTACACGTCTATGCTCTTGTGATGCAATAAACTCAAATAGGTAACCTTCACAGACGCCAGGGCCGTCATTTCAAGTTTTTCCAAGGGGGGGGGGGGGGCAAAGGGTCCAAACACAATGCAATTTCATCGAAAAACATCAAAAGCCACGCCCACTTATAGGTAAATACATTGATTTCTCAAAGTCAGGGGTGGGAATTGATCCCTCCTGCCCTCCCCCCCCTAAATGACGGGCCTGACAGACACAAAAAATTATTACAAAATTTACACTATAAACACAATTTATGTAGGAAAAATAAGTAGTGAACAAAGTAATAGCAAAAAATTTGATATGTTTTTTGACTTCATCCCTGTCGATTTGTAGCCTTGAAATCCACAACGGGCACTGTTGGGAACACTTTCATTGCAACAGTATCTGCAGTCACTGGTTTCAATACCATATCCTTTCTCCACGCAAGTTTCATGGCAGTCAGTTTCACAGGACCTTATGAACTGTACAAACACTCCGCTGATGCGAGTAATTGAGCCCTAAAACATATAGGAAAATATTAAATTGAATATGATTTTGGCAGACAAATGTTTTGAAACAAAGTATTGCGTGCTAGAAAAGTAATAATACGTGTGAAACGGTTTCAGGGATAGTGGTAGAAATTGCAAAAGTAGTCTTTCTTTAATAACAGCATGAGTAAAACGCTCCTATATTTGGGAGTGAAAATACAATTGTTTCTATTTGTGGGCATAAGAACGTAGTTTATCTACATAATCTTTAACAATAAAGTCTGCTGCAAGTACATTGTAAAACCAAAAAAAGAGCATTGAATAAAATCGCACGAAAACTAACTAAATGATTAAATTTGCACTAGACATTCTGTTTGTTTTGAATGAATTCGATTCTGGATCCATCATCAATTTTTAATTGAAAAACTAAATTTCTGATTATTCAAAAAAAGTTTGAAATGTATGATAAATCTTAAATTTTCCTGAAGTTGCAAAAAATAAATACATGAATAAATAAAGTATGGCAAGCACTGAAAAAACATCTAACGAAAAGTAACTTACTTCAACCTCTTTAAGCTAATTACGACATCATTTAAAAATCGTATTTCAATCATCTACAGAATTTTATCGAATTCGAACGACCACTTTCCTAGTTGGCATCAGTGGTCGGAAGTAGAAAGCTACAAGTAGCGAAACTACTGTAGCTACATTTTTTAGTAGTTTGTAGTGTAGCGCACTACTTAAAAAAAAAAGGTAGAGTAGTGAGTAGCGCGATACAAACAAATAGTAGTTTGCAGCGATTTCTGAAAACTACTTTTAAATTTGATTGAAAAAAAAAATAAATGAAAAAATTTTAAAAAAAATAGAGAAAGAAAGAAATTTTTTCGAATCTGGTTTAATCGAATTTGATAGGTGCAAAACTTGCACGAAAGCACCAGCGGACGCAAATAAAAACTATAAAAATGCGAGCTGATTTTAGATACATCATTTTGACGCCATACATTCTATCTGTTTGACGTCATTGGTTTATTTGGTATCATAATTTTCATATTAATTTCTAAACATTCCCTGGCAAAAAATTATTAGAAATTTGAAGGGAAAATTTTTCAACTTTTGAATTCGATCTTGGGGCGAATATTCGTAAAGTTGTAAAAAAAAAAAATCTAAAAAGGACAAATTAGAACAAAAAAAAAGACAAATTCCTAGTAATATTCCTTGTCTAAATAAGTTAATTTAATAATCTAAACTGCTTTTCGAATTCTTTCGGTTAACCCTCAAACGGTGTATGCTTTTTTTAATTTATTTTTTCAAGAAGTAGCGACAAGTAGTTTGTAGTTGCTACATTTCTAAAAAAGTAGTTGTAGTTGTAGTTCGCTACAAAAGAAATGTAGTTTTTCCCACCACTGGTCGGCATGATTGTTGTTTTCCTGGTATCGACACTACACTAATAAAGAAAACCGTTTTACAGAGTTCACTTTTTTTGATTGAAAATCTCCGTTATTTTACAAATGTCAAGGATATTTTGGGACGAGTAGAATCAGAATTTTGAAGTTTATGTTCAACCCATACACCAATACGCCATTACTTAAAAATCGTATTTCAGTAATATAAAGAATTTTAGCGAATTCGAATGACCACTTATGCGTTTTCCTAGTCAGCATGATGGTTGTTATCCATGTATCGATACTACAATGGTAAAGAAAACCGCTTTACAGAATCCTCCTTTTTTTTTTATAATTTAAAAATCGTCGTATTTTATCGCTTGATGTCAAATATATTGGGACGAGTAGAGTCGGAGTTTTGAAGTTTGCGTTCAACTTAATTTGAATACGGCATCATGTCAAAATTGTACTTAAGTAAAAAAAGAATTATCGAAATCTAATGACCACTTTTTACTTGGTCCTACAGTTCCTTCCAATACCTGGTATCGACTCTACACTAGTAAAGAAAACCGTTTTACAAAAGTCTGTTTTTTTTTTTCAAAACATTTAATTGAAAATCGCCGTTATTTTGTCACTTAGTGTCAGGGATATTTTGGATCGAGTAGAATCAGATTTTGAAGTATGTTCAACTTAATTTTATCATGGCATTATTTCAAAATTGAATTTTAATAATATAAAGAATTTTATCGAATTCGAAGGACCACTTACTCATTTTTCTAGACGGTATGATGGTTGTTTTCCAGGTGTCGAGATTATACTAGCAAAAAAAAAAGCGTTTTACAGAATCCACTTTTTTTTTTTGAAAATCATCCTTATTTTATCACTTGCTGTTAAGGATATTTTGGAACAAGTAGAATCATAATTTTGAAGTTCATGTTCAACTTAGTACAAATGCGGCAGCGTTTTAAAATCGTATTTTAGAAGATAAATAGTTTTATCGAATTAGAAAGACCGCTTTCTCATTTTCCTTGTCGATATGAAGGTTGTTTTCCAGGTATCGATACTACACTAGTAAAGAAAACCGTTTTACAGAATCCTACTTTTTTTTTTTTATATATATGTTACGGCCAAAGCCCGAAGTCTGGCCAGTTCGCGAATTGGCCGGCCACTTCGCATATTGGCCAGGGCGCTTGGCCAATGTTCGATGTACAGGAAATGAATTGCGTTTATGCGACTTTGGCCGGCCACTTCCCGAAGTGGCCGGATCTCCCTGGCCAATGTTCGATGTGCTGAAGTAAGACTTAAATAGTTCTTTTGTTGGTTATTTTACTTGTTTTCTCCAAGGGAAAGGAAATTTTTATAATAGACCAGGAGTTTTCTGGTACTGTGAGATCCTTGCTTACTAAAACTTCTTCTGTCAGGCTACAGCCTATCTAGGGCCACCGTCAGGAGCGGATCCGGAAATTTTATAAGGGGGTTTTATAAGTTTCAGTTGCAGGTACAGTAACCCTCGTTAGATCGCTCATTCGGATATATCGTGCTTTTTTACTGGCTCGGGAAAAAAATGAATTAAAAAAAAAAGAAGAAAAAATCGCTTCACAGTTGACTCCTTCGAAAACAAAAGTGATATTTCTCAAAAAAAACCCATAATTTTTTAATCAAAGAAAAAAACTAGTATGTTTCCCTTACATATGAATTAGTTGCAGTTTAAGTGGCAATTTTCTATTCGTATTGCAGTTTAAAACAATAAATATTTTAAACCATTTTTTAGAGAACAGTGGGTAAACAAATTTTCTTCTGTGCTTACAGTATGAAAATCGTCCTCATATGATAATATACTAATCTTTTTCTAGGTACACAAGTCAGTTATTTGTACGTTAATTAAATCGTTATTTTTATGGCCTCGGTTATATCGTGTTTTCGGATATATCGCGCATTTTTCTTTTCCCCCAACGAGAGCCATATTACGAGAGATTACTGTTTTTTACCTTATAAAAATATCAGTTAAGTAGAAGGAAAACGAAGCATGTAAAATTTAAACCTTCTTCAAAACCACATACAATACTGCACAACAAGTAATATTTTTATAATATTCAACTAAATTAACTTCAACTTCATTCTGATAAAAATTTACTATTGAAAGAACTATAAATATGAAATTTACTAATTGTCAACATGCAACGAATATTGGAATTATAAAATTCTTTAAGCAAATAAAATTTAATATTTTTCGCTCATTTATTAACACATGTATAAAATATTTGATTCATTGAAAGAATGATTGATAATGACTGCGTTACTGATAAAATTAGTTTTTTTTTTTTATTCACAAAGGGGTCAGCTGACCCTTTGACAACCCACTGAATCCGCTCCTGGCTACCGTATCTCCTTGACCTTTGTTCCGAAAGACGATATTATACTGTAAAAAATAAATGTTGATTTTAGAATATAATACAGCTAAATTTATAGTAATTTTACAGTAAGAAACTGTAAAATTGCTAGTTTTAGTTTATTATTGTGCATTTTACAGTTTTAAACTGGAATCTCCGCTGCTAGTATTTTACTCTTGTGTTTACAGTATAATACAGTTAATTTTATGGTAATAAACAGTAAAATTGATAATTTTACACAATTTTACAGTTTATTAACATGCATTTTACAGTTTTAAACTGAAACCTCTGCTGCCAGTGTTATACTGTTGATTTTACAGTATAATACAGCTAAATTTTGCGGCAATAAACTGTAAAATTGCTAAGAAACTAAAGTTGCTAGTTTTACAATTTATTTCTGTGCATTTTACAGTTTTAAATTGGAACCTCGTCTGCCACTATAAAACTGTAAAAACAACAGTTCCGTTTTTGCAGTGTGCTTTCAGCATTATACTGTAAAAACAACATTTTATTTTTTGTAGTGCATGCACCTAAGAAGGCGGATTCAACGAAAAACTCCTTCTGTGGCAGCAATGTGATTATCATTAGCATTACGGTATTCAAACACACAACATTTTCTCATGCCGTTTTTCTTCTTACTTTGGCCGATCTCCACATGCCACTTCGCGAACTGGCTGGCCAAACCCCGAAATCAAGGAAAGATCGGACATTGGCCGATCATTTTGAGGCGATATTGGCCACTTCGCGAAATGGCCGGCCAACTTCGGGCTTTGGCCGTAACATATATATTAATAATCGCAGTTATTTTATCGCTTGATATCAAAGATATTTTAGAACGAGAAAATCCATAGCTTTGAAGTCAATAGTCAACATAATTTTACATGGATACGGTGTCATTTTAAAATCGGATTTCAAAAATATAAAGAATTTTATCGAGTTCTAATGACTACTCACTTGTGCAATACACCGCCAACTCGGTTATTTCGATCCATGGACTGCAGTTTCGTGCTTATTATGCACTCAGCAGCATGGAATACGAAAGTAACCGAATTGGAGGCAAAAATCCTCTTATAGAGCTAAGAGAGCCCCTCCCCCCCCCCCCCAAAAAAAAAAAAAAAACTAGTAGCGAATGTGAAATTAGAATACTAGCGAGCGACCGCACTTGGTACGGTACAACTCGTAAATTTTAAGGCAGAGCTCGGTATACAGCAGTGAGTAACCGCCCCTCTGCAAGGGCTAAGGCAGGAACATGCAATAAACCGCCAACTCTGTTATTTCGATCTATGGACTGCGGTTTCGTGCTTATTATGCACTCATCAGCACTGCTTTAGACTACTTACTCGTTTTCCGTGTCAGCCTGATAGTTGTTTTCTCGGTATCAACACTATACGAGTAAAGAAAACCGTTTTACAAAACCCAACTTGAATTAAAAATCGCCATCGGACATTTGGCATCAATGGTAGCAGAATTTTTAAGTAACTGTAAACCGTAATCAAGGCCGTATCCAGAGGGGGGGCCCGACGATCCCCCCCCCCGAAACCCGAAATGTTTTATAATGTAAAACAGAAAAAAAAGTTTTCTTTTTTTTTTTAAATTTCAAATGGCAAAAAAAAGTTTTTTTTCCTTTTAACTATTAAACTAGTGAAAATTTGAAGAAGTACAAAAAAAAAAAAAAAAAAAAATGACAATTCAAATTCTCATTACTGTCTGTTTGCGTTTTGTACGCCTGGCAGCCACGGACGCTTCCATCTGAAAAAGGGGAGATAGGTTTAGGATGCGCAGAATCAATTGACTACTTATGCGTTTTTTACCCTGCATGAGGGTTGTTTTCGGTGCTTCGACCTGACACTAGTAGAGGAACAACTTTTACAGAATTCAGATACACTTTTTTTTTCTTTCAAAATGAAAGTTTTTTATGGAACTTTCTTATCACGATAGGAAATAACTTTCACTATCCGGCTCTTAGATTACTGTAAAAAATCGTAAGGCTATCATTATTATTCAAAGCGCACGGCGCAGATTTCTTACAGTCTTATGAACGTAACCAAGATGTGCCTAAACCTGCCAAGTCGTAAAACGCGTTTGCTTTGAGAGTTGCCTGTACGCGGTAAGTTCTCGGTTCAGGGTTTTAGCCTATCGTGATCAATTAAAATAATTTAAGAATTTGTGTGAAGTTTATTGGTAGTGGGAACGTATGCCACCGCTTTTATGGAGTAAGTTTACGCAATTTTTTTTACAGTGTCTATGTAAACGAACTCAGACACTTCACGTCACACACTCCAGGGTCCCCCGTACCTACCACAACTCGTGGTTTAACCGGGATAGGACTCTGAAGAGTGCTCTGTTCTTTTTGAACCAGACCAAGGGTCGAGCAAACCCCTTGGCCCACCACCCCCAGAGGTATCGTTTCACTTGGAGGACTTTGTGACCACGACATTTTTAACGTCCCCCAGCCACCATTAATCACGACGGTGGATCTTTGATCGGCTAGGATCGAACCCGGGTCCCTTCGAACATGAGTCCGACGCCTTACCGATCGGGCTACCACGGCTCCAACGAACTCAGACAGCGAGAACGCGTTTTTTATAAGTATTTAATTTTCTCTCTTTCTTGAACATTTTAAATTCGTCCTTAAGTACTTTTTTTATCATAAGTAAGTACACTGCGAAAAATAAATGCTGTTTTTACAGTATAATACAGCAGTTTTACAGTAATAAACTGTAACAATGCTAATTTTAGAGCAATAGTCTATAAAATAGCTCATTTTACAGTAATAAACTGTACAATTGCTAGTTTTACTGCAATAAACTAAAAATTAGCAATTATACAGTTTATTACTGTGCATTTTAGTTTTAAACTGGAGCCTCTGCTGCCAGTATTATACTATTGTTTTTACAGTATAATACGGATAATTTTGTGGTAATAAATTGTAAAATTGCTAGTTTTACAGTAATAAACTGTAAAATTGGTAATTTTAGTTTTAGTTTGGAACCTCTGTTTCCAGTATTATACTGTAAAAACAACAGTTTATTTTTCGCATGGTACGGACACCATAGACCAGTGTTGTTTTACCTGACAATATCTCGAGACTCTGCTGCATCTTGCTCTTTCGTCGTTATCTCTGGGGAACAGACACGAATTGTTGGCTTGGAAAGGCTGCGAGCGAAAATCGACGCTGCAGGTGAAGCATTCCACTGTAGAGGGAAGGAGAAAAAACATGCTTTAAAATATTATATAATCGCAATACTGCCATAATTATTACAGACATTTAGACTACGCAAGCTGATATGATATCTTACGTATAAAGGAATGCGAGGCAAAGTGAAATAGTTAGATAACTTTCATTTTTCAATATGAACAACTTAAAAATTTGCTTTGAAAATTATAGTAGGCAAGCCACCAAGGCGGCTCGTACAACTCGCATGTGGTGGGTTGATATACACCGCCTTCGGCGGTGTACTTTGGGGTTTTAGCGTAGAACACCTCTTGACCCATTCCATGCATTCGAACTTACATTGCAAAAATTAAACTGTTGTTTTTACAGTATAATACTGAAAGAAGAGGTTTCAGTTTAAAACTAAAATGCACAGTAATAAACTGTAAAACTAGCAGTTTTACAGTTTATTACTGTAAAACTAGCAATTTTAGTTTATTACTGTAAAACTAGCAATTTTAGTTTATTACTGCAAAAGTAGCAATTTTACAGTTTATTACTGTAAAACTAGGCATTTTAGTTTATTAATATAAAATTAGCTGGATTATACTGTAAAAATAACATTTATTTTTTGGCAGTGTAGAAAAGAAGCGCCGAGCTCTTTTTTTTTAGATTGACTTTTCCCCTGTCAACCAAACATCCCCTGCAAAGCCATGTAAACCTGTTTCCAAAACATCGACATCAATGTCGCACCAAAACTACTGATAAATTTAAGTGCACAGTGATGAAATTCGCACAATTCAAGAATTGGCACAGGCATTTAAAAAAATTAGTTTATAATTTTCAAAATCTGGCACTATTTCCGAAAGCTTAAGTCGAAAATTCTTAAGCAACAAGTAAAAAATAAACGAAAATTAAAATAATTCAATTTCCAGGTACAAACCAAAATTAAGGTTATAAAGATAATTCCCAAGTTGAAGGAATATTAATCAATATATTTCATTGTTAATACGTTAAAAAATAATTTTAATTTTCTAATAACTTCTCTACACCAAATAATGTTTGAAAGTGAATAGGCATCAACATCATATCTGTACCTCAGAACCAAACTAACCAAACTCAATCTCAGTAACTTTTCAGGAGAAGGCGAAAACGATTGCTGGGTGCATGCTAAGGATGGGACTCGCACTCTTTTAATGCTGCTAAATAATTGTGAAGAAATTTCTTTAAAAGAATAATGTTCTCGTGGGTCGACGCGGAGTAAGATTCTGGATACAGTGCAATAAAAAAGCGAAAATCGCCATTTTTGGACTTATGTCGTTTAGGTTCTGGGCCATTCCACGGAAAATGGCAATTTTAACCCGCACGTGATACTTCATATATTTTTTTTTCATTAAAAATAATCATTGAGAAGGGTACCGTAAAATGGGGTGAATCGGAACACTTTTCAGCTTTGATTGTAAAAAAAGCAGTTAAAAGATTTTTTTTTAATTTGATTTTTTGGGTAAAAACTTCGGTCGTGCTTTATTTTTGATATTCCAAGCAAAGACAAAACATTTTGAACAGTTATTATTAAAATATATAGGAAATTATGGGTGTTCCGAATCACCCCGCTGATAGGGGTCAATCGGAACACATGTTAAAATTTTTATTTTTATCAATTTAACCTGTAATAGGTCTCACAAACATGATTAATATTGATGGGGGAGAACAAGAACAGATAATTACCGTCAAATAAAAGTATAATTTCAATACCAGTAAGCGTTTATAATTTGTCAAAATTCAAAATAATTTTGAACTTATGAAAAATGAAAAGTAATTGTAAGAAATGCTTTTGAATTGAAATACAAAGATTTTACATGAATGGAAGTCACTCATGTCGTCCACAAATATGTACTTGTCCTTAAAACTAGCAATTGTGAATTGGCTTAAGTTTTTTCATAACATCTTCTGGGATGAACTCTGCCTTTTCTTTAGTTTCTTAAAATCTCTGGGTTCGGGGATTGTCCTGAAAGATTTTTTCGCTTATTCATCACTGTATGTGTGTCGGACGTTTACTACATAAAGTCTATATGACTTTCCCCTCGTATTTTAAGTAAAAAAAAGTCTCCTGGAGAAAAATCTTTTGAAATCTGCAACTTTTTGTCATTCTAAGATCTAGTTGCTCACGAGAAGGGATAAACAGTGATAAATCCTTGTCCTTGTCTTGATTAGAAGAATTGGGGTTAGAATCTTGAGTTTTCAAACAGTTTCCTTCAAATAAGTTTGAATTGGAACAACAGAACAAAGTGTTCCGATTCACCCCGCAATTTTTTTTCCTCTGGCATTTTTCAGAATTCTTCAATTTTATGACACAATTTATAAAAAATGTAAATTCTAAAGTGGTATTCTGTTGTTCAGATACATGTATAGTTGAAACACACCACTCTTAGGTTTAAAATATAAGAAGGTTTGTTCTTGCATATGAAGTTTTGCAGTCTATGAAAATGTGATGTTTTCTAGCATTCCACGTGCAGCCCTCCTTAGAAGCCAGTAGCCTTTCCAGATTAACAAAAGTAATTTTTTCCTACTTCCTATGATCTTACCTTTCCAAAAAAAAAAAAAAAAAATTAATGGCGAAAAATACCCAATAGTATATTTATGAAGAATTTCTTTGTACGGTCGGGAAGTTTTGTTCCGATTGACCCCGCTGTTCCTATACACCCCATTTTACGGTAATGAACGAAATTTGTTGCTTAGGAGATCAAACACGTATGCGTGATTCCTTGAGAAAAAAACTTAGTCATTACCTACTACTTTTTGATGAAATATATCAACCGTCACGTGCGGGACAAAATGTCTACTTTTCGTGAAATAATTCTATACCCATTTTTTAAGCAGTTTAAATTAATATTTCTCAACAGATGAAACGTGTTTCATTCATATCGTTATCTTAGAAATCAAAAAACTACAATTTGTTTTATCATTGCTGAATGAATAGAGCAAAAAATCAACTAATACATAAAGCCCATTACGAGAGGTTGACTTTTCATGTCCCCTCGACGAGGATGACGCATGCAAATAAATGAAATTTAACTTAACAAATATATTCGATAAGACTGTGTCAGAAGCATCTTCGCAAATGTAAAACATTAAAAAATGTAAAGTTTACAAATACCTTTGTGCTATAGATGTAGAGAAAATTGCGACGTTAAGAAGGCACAAATAAGCAGGGATACTGTAGACACGTGTCTCGGCGTTACAAGGAACGCCTTTTTCAATGCAAAAAAAAAAAGAGCTTATGGATGCACAGACATCCGACAAAAGCTTTGTCGGATGTCTGTGCATCCATAAGCTCAAAATTTTTTTGCATTGAAAAAGGCGTTCCTTGTAACGCCGAAACACGTGTCTGCAGTATCCCTGCTTATTTGTGCCTTCTTAACGTTGTAATTTTCTCGACATTAAAAAATGTGTTTACTCCTGTGAAGTTAAAATAGTGACCTAGTAAACCTGTGTACACTGCAAAAAATGAACTGTTGTTTTTATAGTACATTACTGATAGCAGAGGTTCCAACTTAAAAATATAAAATGCACTGTAATAAACTGTAAAACAAGTAATTTGACTTTTTATTGCAGTAAAATTCAGTTGTCTTATGCCGTAAAAACAACAGTATACTACTGGCAGCAGAGGTTCCAGTTTAAAACTAAAAAATGTGCGGTAATAAGTACGGTACAGTTAAAATAGTAGGGCCTGTACACTGCAAAAAATGAACTGTTGTTTTTATAGTACATTACTGGCAGCCGAGGTTCCAATTTAAAACTGAAAAATGCACAGTAATAAACTGTAAAACTAGCAATTTGACAGTTTATTGCAGTAAAACTCAGTTGTATTATACCGTAAAAACAACAGTATAATACTGGCAGCAGAGGTTCCAGTTTAAAACTGAAAAATGTACGGTAATGAACTCCAAAATTAGCAATTTAACAGTTTAGTACTGTAAAATTTAGCAATTTTACAAATTATTACTGTAAAATTAGCAATTTTTACTGTTTATTACTGTAAAACTGTATTATACTGCGAAAACAACATTCATTTTTAGTGTTGCAAAATGTTGGGGAATTATCGAGTCTGATTTGTCCTGCACGTGACGGTGGAAAGGTAATTCTGAGGTACAGATATAATCGTGTCGAAATTAACGCGACTGAAAAGTTCGCACAGTAGCCGAAGGTCAGCGGAAACAACAGGCAAACTCCGCCTGCCACGAGGATCGTTGAGCCAATAGAATTTCCGCTCTTGATGAATCAATAAAAGCACATTAAAGAAATGAGCTGCACATGAATGACCTTATTCCAAGAAACATTTTTTTCGGTTCTCTTTTCATAAATCACGGGAAAAGGCAACGCCCTATATTGTTCTCCTTATTGGAATGAAATTCAAAACTCTCCGGATTTTTGTGGAAAAGTCTTTTTCCCCTTTTTTTTTTATATTAACCTTAAGTTAGCTTTGGGCACGTTTTTCTTGTGAAAAATTAGTTCAGCGAATTTTTACCATAATTTTAGTGCACTAGTGAGACAAAAAAAAAAAAAAAAAAGAGTTGCTTTGTATTTCAGCAAAACAAACGAAAGTATGACAGTTTTATTTTAAAAACATTTTTTTCAGCATGTGTAGATGAATATTGAAAAAAAGATCACATTTTCAAAAGAATTATGGAGAGCAAGAGTGAACCCAAATTCTGGTGATTATGCGTTATGACTACACAAATCGGATGAGGTAATAAGTATTGTATTCAGGCACAAACAGGGACGCCTGAAATTGGGGGGGGGGGGGGGGGACAATTTCCAATTTACCGAATGAAACTCCAAATTTTAGCCAACAATGAGCATACACACGACTACAATTTAATGAAATTAAACAATAGGCATCATTAAAAAATATATACAAATGTTTCAAAAATTCATTTGACAGCAATAAATCAGCTATGATCCCAATTTTTCCAAATCGTTAGACAAAATTTGCAGAATAAGGTTTTTTTCTCTGACCTTGGCATGATTGGGCACAAAAGGGAGTCTGGGATTCTCTCCCAGGTGTTTCTCGAAGTTGAAGTTACTGAACCCAGGCACGGGTCCAGAGGGAGGTCATGGGGGTCATGACTTCCCCAAGGGATCAAAGTTAACGTAAAAAAGTGTTTTGGGAGCTTATATTTTGAAAATTTTGTCCCCCACACCCCCAATTATGGCAACAAAAATTATGAACCCCCTCTCCCCGAAATGACCCCCTTCTTAGCCAGAAGATGGATCTACCCTTGACTGAAACGCAGTTTTATGCTATCTTTGGCTACGTTCAGGATTTTGGACGTTAAGGTCATGAACCATATATTCCACTGTTGTACATAAGTAACCGTTACGCATCAAGTAGCAACTTTCTAATTTTCTTTTTTTTTAATTTTAAATAATGATTTGTACTCTTGTTGCGGGTAGTCACATCCTAAATACGTAAAAATCCTTGTTAATTTACCACAAAATATACATTTTTTGAAGCTGACCCTTTGTATAACGATTCACTGTTACTTCATATTCAAACACGTAAAAATTAAAAATCAAAACTTAAAAAGTCATAAAATAAAGTGCAAATAGTATACGCGTAACAATCACTCCTGCAATAACGAATTGATTAAGCAGTATTTGTGAGAAATTACACAAATACTTTTAGTAATTTTTCCCAATATCCAGGTTAGCCAGATTTGAATAGTTTAGATAGAGAACCCTTGGTCCTGTGCTTTTCATACAGAAATGTGACCCTTTAACGTCATTCATTTTGATAAACTTGAACAACTGAATCATGTCTTCTCTGACTGTCCTTTACTCAAGACTCTACATATGAAGCATTCTAAGCCTTTAACCATAATCTAAATTAGAAAGCTCATTTACTAACCCTGTATCCCTCCTTTGAACCTTTTCTAACAAATTGATATATTTCATAAGATAAAGAGACCAAAACTGAACAGCATACTCCAAATGATTTTTTACCAAATTTATATATGAAGGCAGAAGAACGTTCTTAGACTTTTGTTAATTTTTACGACGTGGTGAACTTACAGAATCAGATGTTGCAATTAGGGAAAATCCTAAGTCCCAGTCCCAGCAATATAAAAAACTCCAAAGGAGATCCAAAACTACACGGAAAAAAAATTCTTTTACTTTGTTTGGTTCACCCGTATGTCGAAGTGTTTGCATTGTGTATTAGTTTTTATGGATTGTGTAGATCCTTTTATTGAAAGTTATTTCTGTACCTCAGAACCAGAAGTCCAAAAATGGCGATTTTCACTTTAATAGTGCGTTGTATGTAGAATCTTATTCTGCATCGACCCGTGAAAACAGTTTTCTATAAAACAAAGTCCTTCACAATTATTTAGCACCATTAAAAGAGCGCGAGTCCCATCCTTAGCATGCATCCGACAATCGTTTTTCCCCTCTACTGAAAAGTTACAAAAATGGACTTACGTTAGTCTAGTTCTGAGGTACAGATTTATGTTTAAGACATGAGATCAGAGAGGGGCTCCACATTCCAATGCTTGTGCTCGAGTTTCAGAATTTTTTTTCCTTTCTCTCAGAAAGAAGAATTTACAGTATGATAGTAAGGCGAAACAAGGAAGCAACACTAATATGAAATTCCTAATCAAGACATAAACGGTATTGAATTTCTTGAAGAAGAGTTGACAGTACACTGTAAAAAATAGAATATTGTTTTTACAGTATAATACAGTTAACTTTATAATAATAAATTGTAAAATTGCTATCTTACAGTTTATTACTAAGCATTTTAGTTTTAAACTGAATCTTTGTTTACAGAATTTTCTGTAAAAACAACAGTTTGTTTTTTGCAGTGTATTGAGTTTTAGGAAACTGGACTAACTTAGTTTTTACGTGCTTGGTATTGAACAAACAAACAATCGTGCAGTATTGAACAGCAAATTGTACACCTAAAAGGAGAGGGATAAGAAAAGTTGGCAGTCCCCTGAAAGTGAGTTTTTAAATGTCGGAAACTGGTTTAAGTTCTTTCGATTTACAACCATTTTATTTTGAAGTTTCTGTACTTAACATAAAAACCTTCGACATGAAGTTTGAATTTAAATGAGATCCAATAAATATTTCATCGGTAGTTTATTGAACTGAGTCTTATATTCTTGCTTTGAATTCGGCAATGAATAACATGTGGTACCACATGAAAGAATGAGTGCCGGTCCAAGGGAACGCACTAGGTCTGCAAATGGGTAACAGCCAAGCGCAGTTCCACTAAAAAAAAAGTTACAAAATTTTAAAAATATCTCACCTTCACAAAGTACTATATCCCATTCAAAGCAGGCAAGAAAGCCGTACCAAAACACAAGCAATCCCACCATGACTGAACATTCAATTCAAGCTCGAACTTTCCTGATGTCCAGGAATCTTCTTTGCAGAAGCGAAAAAATGTGATGGTGTCGTGCGAGTGTCGTCATTAGAGACTGAATCGAAGACTACAACAATGTCAAGACAGATGGGTGTGTCCTTCTTGGAGGAGGAACGAGTACATGTTATTCGAATGCCAAGAGAGTGAAATCTTCGTAAGGACTGCACGCCATTGATCCAGTGAACCAGAAATTTAATATTCACGTCACGTCTTGTGTTGGGGGTGGGACAGCGGAACATGTAAATTAAGGGATTAGTGATTTGTCCAGAGAGTATTATGGGCATTAAAACCTGTAAAAAGATCCGGCTGAGTGTGCAATTAAATAGAAAAAGGTTTGATGAGTGGGAAGCAGTAATCAATTTGATGGACATGACAGCATGAAATTAGTGATGCTAAAATGAGATTATTTTCATTATTCGTAAGTGAAAACACTTCAAAGATTCCATTCAACTAAAGACTGATATTTAAAATATATACAGGGTGTCCACTCAAATCGTGGTCCAATAGCTAATTTCTAAACCATTAGAGATAAGCATATAGTTCTATTTATTAAAAAAATCTCTAAATTACGGAGGAAATCTGGATCTATGAATTTTTTTTCAAAAAAACCAAATTTTAAAAGAATTACAAAATTTAACATTTTATACAGCCCCCCTCCCAGTCGTAGCAATCATATTTAATAAAACATTTTTGACCCTGTGACGTTTAAAAAAAATCACTCTTCTACGACAAAAATTGACCAAGTTATGACGTATTGAAAAATCACGATTTTGAAGGATTTTATGACGTCATCGAGAGATCGCTTAAGGATCCGTATCAGGGTTGCCAGATTTAAGAACTGTAAATACGGGACAGGCTCTTGGGGGGGGGGGGGAATTGAGAGATGAAGTCTGAAGGTTGAATTTTTACAATCGCAAAAGTTTGAGTATGAAGTAGTAAGTTACCGTCCCAAAGCCAGGGCTACAGCAGGACAACATGAAATTCAGCGCCAGCTCGACCATGTCATCCAGATAGGGGAAGGGTGGGCATAGCGGCCACCCTAAGGAACATCTATTTTTTTCCACCCCTAAACTTTATTGAAACGTTTTATAAATCCCTTCAACATTTAGTATGGGGCCATTCCATGAAAAGTGAAACCAATTGGTCAAAAATTCATATTGAAGTTATGTTGCCATGTTATACATCATTTTAAAGCTTAAGA